>JARWLC010000009.1:45206907-45426907 GCA_033318265.1 Phyllotis vaccarum | reverse complement strand
AAAAGAGTGTCAGCTGATCAAACTGGTTTCAAAGCAAATATAAAAGTAGAAGAAAAACTTCCAACAAATATCACAGGAAATAAGAGCATGAAAGTCAAGAGACAGGTGACAGGTGACCGGCTTGACTTCCTTCCACTCATGCTCAGCTTCCATCCCCTATGCGCAAATTGGAACTATCATTCATCAAATTTGTAAAAATTGTTTCATAAAGCAATGGAAAGCATATGACATGATTGCTATCATTTTATTTCCAGTCTTGAGGCCATTCTATAATTGTTATGTTGGGATAACATCAAGGAGACAGCACAAGAGCATAAGAAGAGGTGACTTCTAGAACAAATAACTAAGAAACAAATAAGCTGGTGACCATTATTTAAATAGTCAGTATCTTCAACAGATACAAAAAAGAGTATTCAAAATTAAAATGAAGCAATTGAAGGTAATCTCTAAAAGTTGACCACAGTTTGAAGGAAGGACCTTATGTATGTTCTGGAGGATATAGTGATGTGGAAGAAAAAAAGCTGGGAAGCTGGGCATGCCGTTTCCAAGACATAGGCTATAACTATAAGAAAGTAGACTGGCTGTGTGGAAACACACAAACTTGAGCAAGTGTCACACAGAGCAGTAAGTGGAGTAGGGGCGAGTAGAAGGTTCGTGACATAAGCACATCACAGACTCCCTCTACAGCCTCACTGGAAAACTCTGCCTCAGGTAGAGAGCAGGGATGGAGGGATTCCCCTCCATTGGTGACGCAGCAGCTCAGGACGCTAACTCTGAAGAGAGTATTTCTCATACTGAAGAGAAGAGAAAGGGGAGAGAGAAAGCTGGAGTGTAAAGAGGCCATGCTTTGCCTTCTGAAGAAGTCTATGTCTCTGTGCTAGTCCTGTGTTCTGTTCAAAAGTGAAGAACACTGCTGGGATTTCCATGAGGACTGTACAAGCTTAGGAAAATGTCTCCTCTGCCCCAAATATTCAATATTTGGTGTTATGTGTAGACTTGGCCAATGAGACATCGCTAAACAGGAATTATCTTTTGCCTTGATCTGATTCTCACAATTTGCCAGCCAAGCCTCCTTTTGTCGGCTAACGAGAAAACTTTGCTTGACTAGAGTTGAGTTGTTCCTGAGAAGCCATCTACTACAGCCCACCCCTCCCCAATCCTTATGAAAAAGCCCATCCAGAGACAAAGACAAAATTCATCTGGTACAGATCCCAAAACAGGCGTCTTCAAAATAACCAGACTGGCCAGCCATGTTCTTTTTATGATCCGAGGCTCCACACTCAAAAAGCCACCTGGAGAGATCAGGCCTTGTCTCAGACTGATATAAATTGAAGTTAAAGAAATGGCTTTGTTTTTTAGTGTTTCATAAGAAACTTGCATAACAGAACCAAGGGTTGATTTAAAAGTTAACATAAGAAATAAAATTAAATCAGTTTCAAATAAAAGGGATATTTATTACCTTTTGTACCTGTGCTCTCTTGGAAGGATCACTGAAACAGATTTTTTTCCAATGGGTACAAAGTGTGTCAGATAAGATTTTTATGCTTATATGCAAGGTTGCAAAAGAAGAAAATGAGACCATATAACAAGATGGAGGTAATTATCCACCAGAATCAATATCTTCTCACAGCTGCAAATTCTGCTCCTCTCTTCCCTTCAGTGCCTCACACTGGTTTGGCTTTACTCTTGCTTCTAGAAAGTTATCTGAATAAATTAGAAGGGCCAGGCAGCTTTTCATCTGAGTGTAGTCACACGGAGATCATCTGCCAAGCGCGGTGTTTCTTTATCTGGATCCTAGAACATTTTCACCAGGCAAGAATCTTCACGCTTCTGACAATCAGTGTGGAGAGAATGTACTGTAATCAAGGAAAATGCCTAGCAAATTGACTCCCCTGCTAAAAATCATCCATGTGTAACGACTCCCCTGCAGCAAGAGCAAAGCCACAAGCCATTGGAAGAGTTGTTCAAGCCTAGAGCACAAGCAAATCACAGAATTGAGGATTATAGACAATGAAGCTGGCGACCACAGACAATCTACAATTACCCAAGTTAGAAAACTTAGAATAATCCATTTTATCTTATGAATCATAGTGCATATGCCAGCCGATGCTGGATTCCCTCTTTTTTGCTTCAGTTTAAGTACTAAAGTATACAAATGTGTCCTGTTCCTTGAGTTTAATTAAGAAGCAAAGGCTAGGGCAGTTGGATAAGCTGATTTTCAGGAGAAAATAGAAAATATTTAGAGAATTGCTGAATTTGTTTAAATAGTGTTAAAATTGCTCTCTCCTTGGAAGATAAGACAAGAAAGTCATAGAATTTTATTGGGAAATCTCTCTCACTTAGCTCTCTCCTGGTTTTATTATTATTATTATTATTATTATTATTATTATTATTATTATTATTTGGGGTTTTGCTGGTAGTGGTGGTAGTTGGTTGGATTTTTATTATAATTTTATTCATTCATTTATTGTGTGTGTGTGTGCATGTGTGTGTGTGTATATGTGTGTGTGTGTGTGTGTGTGTGTGTGTGTGTGCATACCATGGAGTGTGTATAAAAGTAAAAATACAACCTGGGGGTTACGGTTTGTCCTTCCACCAAGGGCAGCTCTAGAAATGAGCTCAGGTCACTGGGGCTAGAGTCAGGCATCTTTACCAGATAGCTACTTGCTGGTCCGTTGGTCATTTTTAGTTTTGTTATTTCTTGGTTTCAGTGCTAATGACTATGCCTAGGATCTGTCCTTGCTCCTTATGGGCACTTCCACTAAGCTAAAACTTCAATCCTATCTCTCATTTTACCAATCGGGAAATAGTTTCTCATCTGCTCTCATCACTCCACCCCACCCCACTCCACAACCACCCCACCCTGCCTCAAGCTAGGCATGTTCCTAACTTGGTGAAGAGCTTTTATCTGCACCAGAGACATTGGCATTTCTTGGCTGTGTCTACTTTCAAGTCAATTCCACTGACATTATAAAGAATAACTGTTTGTGCTAAAATATTGAGATAAATCCATTTGAATTCATTATTTTCAGCTAGAGTGAAGAGAAATAATCAATTTTCAAATTAATATGTAAAAAAAGAGGAACAGACTACTCGGCATTATTAGAAAGCAGCACTCTGCCCTGCCTTGCCACTGCTCATGTCCTGAGGTAGAGAGTCTCTGACAAGGCAGCTCAGTCACAAATTATCACATTGACCAAAAGAAGCTCTATTTCCTTCTAATTAAAGAACATTTACCTTTAGCAGTAATTTAATCGTTCTATTCTGGAAAAGCGGTAGTGCACTGATTGAAAGTGTTAAGAGAGAAATGAAGAAATGATTGTCCACTCAATCAGTAAGGGCCTTGGCAGAAAGCAGATGGTACACTGGTTAAATAATTTGAGGTGAACTTAATGGAAAAAATCATTGCCAAAGTGTGGGCAGAGTTTGAAGAAACAAGCAGTGAGACCTGTAGAAGCAAAGCAGGCAAGGTGAGGAGTGATTTGGGACACAGAAGAGTAGGTATTGCATGAGTGTGTGCATGTATATGTGTGAGTGTCTGTGTGTGTGTGTGTGTGTGTGTGTAGAGGGTGCCTGGCAGAAGCTAGGACACAATCAACCAGGAATGATGCCAAGGCACATATATAAAGGCAAATACCTTCTGATCATCCTGGGTCTGCAAAGCTCATCATTTCTCACCATGCCATTTAGACTGTCATGATAAAGTGAGCATATTCAGCATCCCTCCCTGCTCAGATGCCATGATGACACAGAAAACTGATGCAACGTCCTGTGTGTCCTGCTCCTCCATAAGACTGAGGTGTGGGTCTTTTTTAGCGGCTGCAGGAAGTCAGGGCCTCCCTGTCTTTTCTTATGGGGATCACTCACAGTGGACTAGTTCCGCATCTCTCATTTGTCCATTGCTCTGTATCTGCACCCAGGTTTTTTCTAATAGTCTGACTTTCCTCTCTGCTTCCCAAATGTTTAAGAAAAACTGGTACCACATCAAACTCATGAGCTAAATGGAGAATAGGAAGGCCTGGTGACTACATTTTACACCTTTCAACTCACCTCACCCAAACTGATCTAAACAGAGAATTTGTTAACTATGGGAAAGACACACATAGACACAGACAGACACAACAGAGACCACACACACACATTTTGAGAGCATGAAAGAGCCATTGTGTAGCCTTAGGATGACAACAGGGAACACTTACAATGCAAAAAAAAAAAAAAAAAAAAAAAAAAAAAAAAAAAAAATCACAGGATCTCCCCAGGTTAAATTCTGCCCTGCCATGGTACTTGTCTATAATCCAAATAATAAATACCGTTTAGGGAATTGGTTGGGATTTCTGTTGTTTAACACTAAAAGTTGTCTCATCAACCATCAAATTTACTGTATCATATCTCTGCCAAGACTCCCTATACCTCCTGTAGTATTAAAACTACATTCAAGGTAGTTTCAATTAATGTTCTTGAAAACACCTGCCCACAGTCTATCATAAATTCTAATCAGCCTGCTGAGAAGTCTTAATGTTCGTATGTTAACACCTAAAATTATTTTAATTAAAATAAATGTTTAGATTAGTCATTAACAGTTTAATAAGAATGTGGAAATATTCCTGGCAAATGCTGCTCCAGACACTTGGAGGCCTAAAATGATTAAAGCATGGAATCTTCAGAGGTCTCACCCAAGTGTAGAGGAGGCACATTGAGAAGCTCATCTTACGTTATGTGGTATCAGTCAATGGTGCGCACAACACTGATAAAATGAGAGAGAAGATACACATAATGGAAAAACACTAAAAAAGGCACCCTTGCTTTATTTTGATGCAACAATTATGATAAAATGTTACAGACAGGAGACCTTTGTAGTAAGTTCTCACAGGCTGTCTGAAAAGAAATGTAACAATGAAAGCAGGGGAGGTAGCTTGAGCCAAGGCACATTCATAGCAATGGACTCAACATAGTTTGTAAAAGAAAATGGCAGTATGCCTAAGCAGGTCTTCTACCTCTTTACCTAAGCTTGGGACAAGTGATAAAGTGATAACCTTTATCAATATCACTTTCTCCACGCACAAAACTAGTAATACTGTCTTGTTTGTGCTTTATCCATCTGAGCATGAAAGTCCTATCAACGTAGTTGTCTTATTTGCTTTTATATTGCTGTGGTGGTAAAACATGATGACCAAAGCAATGTACAAAAAAAAAAAAATTTAACTTGGTGATTATGGTTTCAGACCAAAATCATCCATGGCTGTCAGGGCAGGGAGCATGGTGACAGGTAGGCAAGCATGGCACTGAAGCAGAAGCTTAGAGCTCGCATCTTGAGATACAACCACAAGGCAGAGAGAGCTAACTGGAAATGATGTGGATCCTTGAAAGTTCATAACCCTCTAACAAGCTCATACTTCCTAATAATTCCCAAATAATTCCACCTACTAGGGACCAAGCATTCGAATATATGAGTCTATAAAGGTCATTCTCATTCATATCATCACAATGAAATAGCCATCACTCAGAACCACGTTATTATAAGAGAGAAATCATTGCTTAAAGCTAGAAATGATAGATTATGTTAAACTATAAAAATGCTATAAATTCTGCTAAATAATGGATTTTATATTATTGTATAAAATGTATCAGAATGTAGTTAAGACATAGCAAACACCAGAAGTTTTAACTAGATATAGATAGGTTTGCATTTTGCAAGAATAATTTTGACAATGACATGACTGAATTGAAGCAAAGAGGGGGGGTTGAAAACAGAGAAACTGGGTTATTGTAATAGTCTTTATCTAGCATGTAAATTTGATCATTGAAGGGATAACTGAAAAGAACAGAAATGAAGGAAAGACAGGCAAGTTTTCAGTGGATACTGGTACCTTGAGAAAGTAAATACTACAAAACAAGGATGAGGGCAGGCAAAGAAGACAATAAGCCCAGATTTGACCTGTTGAAAGTCAGCTTTCTGTGTGATGGATAAAGGAAAGCCTCCAGATGTTGCTGAAAATATTAGCTCAAGTGCAAGTCCGAAGGTGGACAGTAATGGGTAAGTCCCCTGCAGAGGCATGGTAACTAGAGAAGGGAGATGTTGAGCTGACCAAAGAGAAATGAGTGAGATCCCCATGCAGGGGCATGGTAACTAGAGAAAGCGAGACGCTGAAAAACATCTCCAACAATGAGAAGGACTCTAGGAACAACTAAACTAAGAGCCAGTGCAGGAACTCCATGGTAACCATCACTGTGGTAGAGCATGAAGCAGAAAAGAGCATAAATTTCACCAACAAGAAAAGAGTTGGGTGGGGGGCTTTAGTTAATAATAGTCTCAGAGAGCTGATCCTTAAGAGGCATGAATCCAAGGACATGCCTGTACAAACAATAATCATTTGTAGCTCAAGGCAGAGGTTTCATAGAGGTGACAGGCCTGTATTCTCATTGCAATGACAAAAGGCAAGAAGAAATGAAAACCTGGAGTGAAGCCACCAGGAGACCCTTGCTCAAGGCACTTGGTGGTGACTCTTCCAGGTACCCCTCATACTGATACCACACTGGCCATAGAGTTGGGCCCTGTCATAATTAAACAATGTATATAATGGAGATGACTTGTTGGGAGGCCCTCCTCAGAGTGAATCTTTCATAATCATAAATACTTATTTTTGAAAAGCTAGACATTTATAGGCAGCATTTTGTTTGGCTTTCTAAGAACTTTCTTCCATTCTCCTTGAAAGAACTTTGGTGTGGGGGGGAGTTACAGTGATTTAAGAGTTACATTTTCAGTTCCTGAATGCAGACAATAAAACACTGATGAGGTCTTGTCTGTTTTGAGGTCATCATCAGGAAAGAGTAAGTACAAGAAGAACTTGGAATCCAAGTATTACAGAAACTTCCTAGCCACGCATGCATATTCAAGCCATCATTCATATTTATGGCTCTAGGAAAGAGAAGTCCAAGCTTATTTCCAGTCATCTTATTAGCCTTCAAAAAATATTTTTAGTTTTAGAAATTATAATATAATTCATCATTTTCTCTCTTCTATTTCCTCCCTCCATGAGCCCGTCATGTTTTCTCTCAAATTTACAGCCTATTTTCTGTTTTTATTTAATTGTTGTTTTATACATACAACAGGCACACAGACACAAAGACACACACACACACACTGCCAATGAACCACAACAATAACTTGTGTAGCACAATAACTCTATGGGTACAGTAGTGCTGTTCATGCTTGGCAATAACCAGTAGCTCTCAATTGGACTTAAGGCCCAATCAACAAGAGAGAAATCCCACCTGCTACTGAAAACTTAGTCAACACCCCAGAACTAATAATGCCATTGATCTTGGGGGAATCAGAGAACATACAACTGCCACTTCACTAAACACAAAAATTCCTAACTGCTTTCTAAATATTTACCTTTATACCTACAAATAAATCTAGCTCTCACCCCTCATCAAAAGGCTTCTTTTTGTAACAGGCAGAGACCATTGTTGAAAGCCTTCAGGCTTGATTCTGAATGTAAGAGTTGGCCCATTATATAAATGATGAAATACAGGACCACTATTCAAAAGAGCTCAATGCCAGAGTTCACACCAAAGATTGATGGGTGTATTTTATAATCTAGAACAATATCCGAAGGATGGCCCAAGGACCAATTGTATCAAATTCATGTTGTGTCACATTTTTAAATAAATAAATATTCCCTTCCTCAAACCTACTGATTTGTTTTTCTGAAGGTGGGCTTGAGCTCTAAATTTTAAAAAATATGATCAACAGACTTAGAAACCACTGTCCTCTCTGACTGTGCAGCAAACAGTCCAACTTACTGGAGCAGGGAAAACTTTCCCAGTCCCTACTGTGTAACATGAAGTTTCTGACTGGACTAGCCTCACAGTCCGGATCTGCTGCCACTACTTATCTGGACCAGCAATCCCAAAGTCCCAAAGAAACACACAGAAGCTAATACTAATTTCATGTTGTTTGGCCTGTGGCCCAAGCATATTGCTAACTAGTTCTTTCATCTTAATTCAGCCCAATTCCATTAATCTGTCCTGTCACGTGGTCCGTGGCTCACCTGTGTTACCTTACATATTGCATCATGGGCAGCTTGATCAAGTCTCTCCTGACTCTGCCCTCCTTCTCCTACCCATGCTCTGATTCCTCCACCTACTTCTACGGTGCCTGCCATGGGCCAAAACAGTCTTTTATTCACAGCATATGGGCATCCCACATCTCTACTGCCTCTCTCTGGACTGGGATATATAAACTAGAGACAACTAGTTTCAGAAGCTCTCGTGAATACTACGCAAACAGAGCTAACGAAAGTTACCCAGGAAACAGCAATAACAAAATGTGGCACAGAACAGAGTAAAGACATTAATGTAATGCCTGACAGCCACAAGAATAAACTTTGATTCTCAAGTGTTCCTTTTCTCATGGTTCTTCCAATAAAAATTATGAGAGAGTCCCTAAATAGTTACTTTAAATCTTTTATTTTAATTTTAAATATATTTGAGAATTTCATACATGTGCTTACATTATTTCCAGCATTTTCTGACCCCTTCAAAGACCTCCCATGCCCCCCTGACACCCTCTCAAATTCATCACATATTCTTCTTTAGTTACGGTCATGTACACACATATTCATATGTACACTCTCTCTCTCTCTGTCTCTCTCTCTCTCTCTCTCTCTCTCTCTCTCTCTCTCTCTCTCTCTCTCTCTCTCTCTCTCACACACACACACACACACACACATCCTACTGAGTCCATTTAGTTTTATAAGATACTATGAGTGGGCTTCTGCTCCCACTCCGGAGTTAAAAAGCTTTATTTGGAACAATTAACTTAAAAAGTAGCAAACTCAGTGACTAGCATTTCTTTTCCCCTACCTCAGGGGTCATCTTTTACCCACTGTATGACCAAGAAACTTTAAAGTCAGCTCATTCCCTCGTCTTTTGAATAAAATACCACTAAAAGTTGCCTATTTCACCTCTCAAATTACTCAACATTGTCTATTTATTTCTACAACTCTTACCCTAATTAAAGGTACTGAGTAGTCTGCCTCTGGCATAATCAGTCTATCCATAAGCCACACTGACATGCCCAGAAAAAAATGAATCTCAAAATGTGACAGTATCCTCATTACCCTTCTGTTATAACCATCAGTGTTCATGGCTTCCTCTTGCACATGTCAAAAAAAATCAGGACCCTTAACTGACCCCACAGTATAAAGGATGGACTCATTCTCACCTCACCTTCCATCTTGTGCCTTGTATTATTTATTCTCTGCTCAGCCCTTGTTGGCTATCTTTTGGTACATAACATTTCCCATGCTCCTTTCACCACATTATCTCTGAAGATGCTTTTCTTCAACCTAAAACTCCTTATCTCTACTTTCTTGTGTAACTTCCCCATCATTTGATTTTTATCTCAACCAACATTATCTCAAAGAAGACTTTTCTTGCCTCCTTGTCAAGGACCAGTACTTCTAAAGTGGATTTTTAACACCATGTGGTTTGCCTAATACTTATAATTTTATTTTTAAATATTTTTTGAGAATTTCTTACATGTGATTACATTATTTCCAGCATTTTCTAACCCCTTCAACTTGAAATATATGTGATTTTCTGATGATCCAATGATTATATTCTAGGCTATCTGTCCTGTTTCTATTACATCCACTATTGCATCCCTAGCACCTAACACTGAACCTATTTATTAGAAAAGTATGGAATGACCAGAATTGATACAAAAATTAAAAAGCAATGCATAAGAATCAAACTTTTTATTGCTCAGAGAATAGAAATAGGGAAACCAGTCATGTTTATACAAGGCAGGTTTATACAATAGAAGGCTTGAGCTGGTTGGGGCTTGGTTAGGTACTGGAACAAAATTTAGCTAGCTTAGTTAACTAAAACAAGTTAGGTTAGTTAACTTGAAACAAAATACTAGTGTGGCAGCAAGCAAGTTACAATCTATATGATAAGAATCTGAGTCAAGAAAGCAGGAAAGTAGTAAAACTTCTGTCTTCTGTCTTAAGAATCATTCAGGATAAGGACAGAGATAATGTAATGCACATGAAGTTATCGAACAGAGTTAGCAGGATCACAGGAAATCATGAGAAAAACGCCAGAAGGAATAGCAATGGCAGAGTTGACTCTTAGCTTAGACCTTCCAGGTGCATGATGGCTCTGCCACCACCTACTACATGGCTGCTATTTAAACTCCAACATTTGGCATTACTACTTAATGAGAATATTAATGTCTAGCTCACACAGTTTTTTAAAGGTTAAATAAGATTATGTGTTTGTGAATCCCCAGCATAAAACTAAATAATTCCACACTCTATAATTAACCATAAAAGAAATTTTTACAGAATTGAGCTGTTATAGTTAAAGGAAGAAGAATATGAAACATATTCTGCTGCTGCTGCTGCTCTATCCATGGAGTTAATGACTCCTTACCAATGACTTGACAGATACATATATGTGCATGGGTAACCTTCTTTATTGGTTAAATCTCTCCTGGGGGGGAGAACAAAAATTTCCTAATGAAGGCTGTTGATTGAAGCTGATAAGTGTGAAGCTACATTTTGCTCTCATAAATGCTGACAGCTAAAGTGAACTCAGGTCATGTTTCACACACCATTCTCCCAGCAGCCTCACAGTTGGCTTTAGAAGTAGCTCTGGGGTCGAAAGTTTTACTACTTCCATATCCAGGGCATATCTTAGTGTACATCCATCAGAGCTACTGTCTGCCATGCAAAAGATCAGACTTTGCAAAATTACTGGACCCATTCAGGAAAGAATAAAGAGTTTGAGGATTGGAGGGCAAATTCACCAATGGCAAGGCAATACTTGACTTTGAAGAGGGATTTTATGTGCACATAAGAAATATACATTCTCAACCTTTTGGCAGAATTTTACGACATATTTGGCAGTCTGTGAAAAAAAATTAATGCATATTTCCTATGACTAAAAAACCAACTTTTAAGAAACTATTGTACAAAAAATGTTTGTGTAAATATGAAAAGACGTATAGAAAAGTTGTTCATCAGAATGTTGCAATAAGCACCATTAACAAAAGTATAGTTTTAATATTACAGTGTCTATTGGAGTGAGTATAGTATAAAGATATGTATGGCTATTACTCCAAAATTATACTCTTAATTTTTTTAAATAGGGACAATTAACTGCATAATACAGTCTATTTTGTTTTAGTATGTCATACATGTTTGCATATAATAGCTGACAGAATGTTTCTACCCAAGTGTCCATGTTCTAGTACATTTACAGCATCAGTAGCTACTTCTCAAACAATAGAATTACCAGATGATATGAAGAAATTGAATAAGGCCAGATAACTTTCACTTCTCATCACATCATTTTTCATATTACTTAAATTAAAAAAAAAACAGCTATCTTTTGTTAGAATTTTTTTCTATAAACTATGAATGGTAAAAATCCACAATTATCTTAGCATTTACATGGTTTCTTGGATTCAGAAATTTAAAAACAACAGAAATCTATTGCTCAAAATTCTGGAGATTGGGAAATCCATGATCAAAGAGCAAGCAAATTCCCCATCTAGTGAAGACAAATTCTAATTTAAAGATGATACTTTTCTGTCTGCTGCCATATGGTCAAAGATGCACTAAAACTCTCTTCAATGTGTTTTATAAGGGTATTAATCTCCCAGCCCTTATTCTAATATAATAGCAGTGGATGTTAGGTTGTAAGATACAAACTGAAAGAAGGGAATTGCAGCATTCAAACCAAAATAATGATGCATCATTTTTTTTAGGAGAATATGATAAGCAAATGATTGAATTAATACCATGTGGTAAATGATATTTCACAAACTTAATCACCAATAATATATGAAACTTAAATACTTGCATTAACATGATCCACAGATATACAGTTCATAAAATGAGAAAGTACCAGAGAAAGGGAGATCCATCTACCTAGCACTTACTGGTACTAATATTAATCTAACCATTCTAGAGGGCAAGACAGGAACTGAGATTAAACTTGAAAATACCTGAAATTGATGCTGTGGGAACTCCATTCCTCACTATCTGAATTTGCCCGCATTGTGCCCAAAGGCCATGGCCAAATAGTAGCATCACACTTATGAGTCTTCCCTGTATCCCTGTCATTCTCCGTCCATGACACTTCTATTGCTCCTCTCATCTCCAAATTGTTTTAGGATTTATTTATATTGGCTGGAGGGCTTTGCCTGCATATAAGTGTAACGGAAGCCCTTGTAGGCCAGAAGAAGGTATCTGAACCCCTGCTCCGGAGGCAAGAGACTTTGTTAGCTAATTTATGGATTGTCTTCAACAACAGCAAGACGTCCTAACTGAGTCATCTCTCTAGCCCCCTATCCCACATAAGAAACCTTATGCTGTAACGTGAGTGTCTAGAATGTTCTAACCCGCATCCATGCCTCTCTCATTTTTTTTCTACCATGTCCTCTTCCTCCGATTCTACATTGCCAATCTGGAAGAATCAGACTCTGATATAGAACACACCCCAAGGTGCCTGAAGAGAGAAGATTCTGAGCATAGTGTCTTTGTAAATGCAAGCAAAACCCATTGCTGAACAGAACAGAAGACATTGAGATACTAACAACTGTTGTCTCTCATCCTCCCCTCTTGTCTCCCTCCCTCAGCCCTTCATTCCTTCATACCTCTCTCTCACCTGGGTTCCATGGGAATAGAAACTATGGCTTTATTGTTTTGCCTTCCAGATTCCACCTGACACCTAGTAGGTACAAAATGTTTGTTGACTGTTATGCTTGAACAAGCAATGCCCTCAAGTCACGTGTACCCTGCTAGGGAGGCTTATAGTTTGTAATATCAAGTAGTTCTTCCTTAACATCACATGTGGTGCTTACTTACTCCCAGAACCTGAGAAGCAACAGTAGCTTTTAAATAGCAGCCACCAATAGCTGAGGACTTGCTTCTGCAAAACCCTGTATGCTAATACAGACTGTCAGCCAAGGAACCCAGCAGAGCTGTGCTTAGCAACCAGTCCCTCTGCTATCTATTTTGGTTAGCTGTGTCAAAAGCTATTCTAACTTCACTCAATCAATGGCTTCATGTTGTGGAAGAAAGACACTGCGAAGAGATGAGAAGATGGAATCAAAGATATGTATGTTCAACAGCTCTGAAGGCTGTTTCGAACACCTCTCTTCCCTGTGCAGTGGGGGCTACCTTGAACATTTGTTTATAGACCACTTGGGAGAGATATGTTAAGCAAAAGAAAGGTTTCTTTGACCTTCATCTCCAGAAAAGGAGAAATACAGAACAGCTGTCTACTTACCATTCTGATCTCATTTCTATGGCACCAAACCGCTCATTTGGGAAACATGAAAAATTGAGTTCATTCATTTTTCCCTCAATGATGTCCTCAAAGATACTGGGCTCTTGTGAATTGAAGAATAATTAAAACTACATGTTCCTGAATATTTGCCTGGTATAAAAAGAGAGACATTCAATTTTTTAGTATAATGTAAAATCCATAAATCTATACATTTTTTTAGTTTGGGAACATCACTTCTATCTGCTATTTGGCTCATACCTTAAAAAACAAAACAAAAAAAAAAACTCCCAAATGAAAATGTATTTTAACTTATAAGCAAACAAACAAAACTAAACACCTAAAGCTAAAGTTGAAACCTAATCAAGAACAACAGATTCATAGTTCAGTAATGTTACCATGGTTCTACTGAGTCTAGTCTAGATATGGCTGAGCCAGTCCAGATTACACGCCCTACAGTTGCTGGAGAGGAGCTGCAAATCCCAATGGAAATACAAAGAGATCCTGCTATATTCATTCAACCAATTGCTTCGCTCCTTTGGTCAGTCTTGATGGCGAGGTACCGGTTTAGACTGGTAGACCCTGCAGAAATCAACTGGTCTATAATCCTCATTTACAAAGAAGAAAAATTAGGTCTAAAGCCATAGAGGGAGGTACCTTAGGGCACAGCTGGTTTCAGGAGAACAAAACAAAGCTCAGACTCTCTTCTCTATATTCTCCCACAACAGCTCAGGGGTTCTAAGTCTTTGGCTGAGTTGAAACAGCAATCAACATAATGACTTTCAATTTAATGCATTTCTGTTAGTGCCTCTTCTGGACCCAGAAGTGAGCTAGACTTCCATGAGAGAAAAACAAAGACTGCAAGTGTCAGCAACTGCCTTCAAGGGGCTGACTTTTGGACAAAAGTCATGAGTGAGTTTCTGAGGGTTGAGAGCAAATGACTGCATATTCACACAGGGTTTTGTTTTAAAGATAATGAAATGGTTCTAGATCACAAAGAGGTAACAGCACTGTGCAACCTTGCAAATGTGCTAACCAGCAACGTCTTGTAGTCATTTAAGTGGTAAATTTTACAGTTGTGTGAATTAGTGTTTGGCAGATTTCCATTACCATCATAAATACCTCAGATCAATTTATAGAATTGACTCACCTGGTTTTAGGCCATGATCTACTGGTCCCATTGCTGTGGGTGATCTGAGGAGCAGCAGATTATGGTTACAATTCATGAAACAGAAAAGTTTGTTAAGTTCATGATCGGGACATGAAAAGAAAGGATGAGACTGGAATCCCACAGCCCCCTTTCAGGCATATGCTTGTGACCTAAAACCTACCATTGAGCCCCTTAGTGCAAAAGAATCTACC
The DNA here is from genome assembly GCA_033318265.1 of Phyllotis vaccarum. Lineage (NCBI taxonomy): Eukaryota > Metazoa > Chordata > Mammalia > Rodentia > Cricetidae > Phyllotis > Phyllotis vaccarum. The sequence continues at coordinate 45,412,240 of JARWLC010000009.1, read as the reverse complement.
TCCAAATAGCACTAGGTTAAGGACCAAGTCCGTCCTACATGGGACAGATTCCACATTCCAAATCTGGAAATATTACACCTCATTAAGAAAGCTACTTACTTCAATTAATAATGAGTTAAAAAATTAAAAATGCATTGTAGAACTAAGTAACAATGAAAACTGATTAAAGGGATACTAAAAAGTATAATAAAGATGCTTTGAGAAGAATGATATTACATTATCTGTACATTTTGATAGGAAGCAATAGGTTTGGCATGGGGTGAGTGGTTTTTAAGTATTTTCACGTTTTAGTAAAACTGTATTAGTAAGATTTGGATCTTGAGATTCCCTATAGGCTCATGAGTTAAATGGGTTTGTCTCTGGTCCTTATTGCTATTGAGAGGTAAAAGACCCCTAGAGTGGTGGAGCCTAGTCAGGGATCTAAGTCATTGGGTGTTCCCTTACAGAGGACTGTGGGATTCCTATCTGATAGTCTCTTTTCTACCTGGCCAGGTTAAAATGTGCTGCCTCACCATAGCCCCAAGCACTTTGCCAGCCAGCCATGGACTGAGACTTCCAAAACTATGCTCCTTATAAACGCATTAGCTCAGGCATCAGTTACAGCAACAGAAAGCTAGTGCAGTGATGCACAATAAGCCCACTGTAATTTTCTAGCAATGATACATATAAATTGCATATGAATAAATAGCATTAGTTCTAAGCCCCTACAACTGAGGTAGTCAACAGAAGCACCACTGCAAGATTCTTTCACATATACACAAAGCTTTATCAATCTTGGGGAGAAAATGTGAGCAACAATGGAAGTGTGTGCTGAGTCTAAATAAATGGAGAAAAAAATGAAGGGGGCATTTGCTACCACACTATAAATATATGATTGTAGTTATACAATGCCAGCACTTCAGGTCTGGTTGTTTAGACTTTGGTTGGATCAGTCCCCTAAGACTCTTTCCCATAGATCCTTGCTTTCCAGCATGGCTATGATACATTACTGACTATCTGTGACAGTATGTTTATTGTCCACCTCACTGACAGATTTGTGTGAACAGCTACACATTTCTACAGCCCCCAAGTCGAACCTTATCAAGCATCACTTAAATGCATTTGATAAATATCCAAGTTGATGTTATAAACCCATCTCCAATTTTTCTCACAATTTCTTCCCAAGCAGGTCTTTAACATCTTTATCACTAACACTCAAAAGCTTTAAGGTGTTTCCATTACAACTTAAAAGGAAAGAAAGAGGGGGGAGCGAGGGAGGGAGAAGGAGAGAGAGAGAGAGAGAGAGAGAGAGAGAGAGAGAGAGAGAGAGAGAGAGAAGCACATGAGTATTTTTTCTATTAGTACGGCACTAAATTCTACACCATTTCTTAACCCTAAACTGGTAGCATCTCAGGTTCACCAAGACTGCATCTTTCAAGGTGGCTCTACACTCCTTTGCCAGTTGAAATAAGGCCTCAGTGACTGAATAGCTCTTCCAGGTAATTTCTCTGGTCCTGTCTTGATACAGCACCATAAAATTAATTGTGGTATTGGCACCACTTGGTGCATCAAACCAGGTGACTTGCTGCCAGCTTGGATAGCTACATATTACATTTTAGTTCGAGTCAATTGCAAATCTCAAAAGCTAAGCCTTCAGAGAAGGCCTGTTTAACCTCCCATGCACTGAAGACTGAAGACAGTCACTACATCACCGATGGGGACAACTGTAAGCCAAGAAGGTTGGTTATTCCTAATCAACTGACAGACGAATCGCCACTTCATCTAATAGACATTGTTAGGATCTTCTGGGTTGTAAGATACAAAAATAGATGGTCCAAAGGAGAATAGAAATTTGTGGAGCTAGTTAGCCAAAAATCCATGAACAAATCTGAGCCTGGATCCACAGTTATAACTGAGGTCATTCTCATTGCTACTTATTGACACCCTCCATCCCCAGGCCAATAACAGCCACTCCATCCCACAATGTTAGTAGACCTAAGCCTAAGCAAGCATTTCTGTAACTCCCACTGGCTCCTAAAATGTCTTACATCCTTTCCTAAAAGAATGGCTGATTGTGCAGGCATGCTCACATGGCTACTCTTGATCTTGGCAGTGGCATCAACTCCACTTGAAGTTGCACTTAAAAATTAAAGACCAAATTATTTCCTAGGGGAAATCAGAGTGATGAGCAGCCCAACAGCAGACATTTGCATCAAAGTTTGAGTCACTCAAATATTATGGCAATGTTGACATCTCAGAGATCCAGTATTCCTACTAAGCCTGCGTCCACTAAGGAGAAGTGAAGGATGGGGATCTATGTCACACAAAGCACTATAAAACTGGCATTTTCTCAATATGTTACAGGGCACACAACACTTATATGATTCACATATGCCTTGTTATATAAACTGTGTGTCCACTTCCAATGCCACAGGGCTAATGGGCTTAGACACAGAAAGGATCCCTCAGTGCCAGCATCATGCCGTCCTATTCCTATGTGTCTACACACATATTTATATAATAAAAATGGCACAGAATGAAGATCAATGGGAAGGAGAAAAGAAATAGCACAGCGGGGGGGAGAAATAAGTTTAAAAATTGGAGTAAATGATAAAAGCAAAAGTGAAACCAAAAAAAAAATCAGAGTGATTTTTTTTCTAAAATAAACATATCATATTCGCACTGTGTTCTTATTATCCAAATGTTTATTCTAAGCTAGTCTTCATGGTCAGAGTGAATATTCCATATATATACATATATATATATAGAGAGAGAGAGTTTAATAGTGATAATAACAGTAGCATCTCTATATTTCTTCTAACAAAATGCAGAGCTATTTGATCACAAGACTTGAGCCAAATTTAAAAGTATCAATCTTACGGTCAATAATCCTAATTTGAGGAAAATATCTGTTTTCTAGACAAGTAGGCTCATAGATACTTCACCTCCCATTTTAGATATACTCTCCCAGTCTAGCTACTGATAAAGCCTAAAGGGTATCAACCCTTCTTCCTTATTGAAAATCTACTTTACAATGTAAGAGCGGAAAGTGTGAGAACAGACAGAATGCTTGAAGCTGGCAGAGTTTCCGCCAAAACAGAGAACACAGGACAGGGTAAAGTCATATATAGACTCTTATGTACTGTCCCAGAATCACCTAATGACTGTTGGGAAACAGCAAGTAATGGAGTGAGTAAGAGGCCACGTGTGCCTGAGTGACACAGAACACACTGCCAGGGCAAAGAATGCCCGCTGGCAGACAGACAGTCTAACCTATTGTCAGCTATTCATTATATGCTAACTATTATCTCTACCAATAGAATTAGAAAGAAAAGACATGTTATCTAAGTCCTCATCCATGCCTGTTTCACACGACTGGAATCAATAAGCAACCTTTCCTTTAAGCCAACCAACCAAATATGCCAGCAACTGGGATGGATAAAATCTCTGCAGGGGAGGCTTGCAGAACCTGTGTTATGAAAATGAGTTTCTATTCTTTACCAACCCTGAGATCAAGAAGGTAATGTGAAAATGAATGTGGTGCCTGCTAGCTCCTTTTCTCTTAAAAGACCCCCACACAGACACCCTCTGATCAAACACATTCTCTGGAAAAGATGGCATTTGCTATTGCACTTTTAAAGCCTCTTCTCCCCAGCCTGTCTCATAAATAATGATGAAGCCTCAGCTACTTAGACTTATGATGTAGCCAGCTGCTTTTATTTATGAACATCGTGGGTAGCCAATCATTGTCAGTCTGTTAACACAACATTGCTCTCAAAGAGGAGGCATGGGGTCACTGGGAAAATGTGGGGCAGGTTGTAACACACTGTGCCTGCCATCCACCGCCATCTCAGAGCAAAGATTTATTCAGCCCACCCGAATTGCCATATATTTTATTGCCGCTATCATGAAGAAACATGGCAGACAACCCCTTCTGGTCTGTAGCTATTTGGAACTTTTCTCATTTACATGCTTCCTTCATGCAGTTTAAAGAAACATTGCAAGATTTTTGCTATGGTTATCAATTATATCATTTTCTAGGGCATCAAGTCTCATCCTTGCTAGTTACAACACACTGCAGAGTGACAGGCAAAGGCTAAAAATCCGCCAAGACCATTTCATGCCAAATCCATGAAATAATAAAATAAGGTTGAAAATAACATAGAAATAAGGTGAGAAATTCAAATTCAGCCTTATGGCTAAGGTCGTGAAGAGAGAATGTACTAATTGATTACAAGTCATTAAAAGAATGGTTCTTCAACAGAATTTTCAGCTTAAACTGTTTTTGACATAACACATCCAGCTAGATCAAGCCCTTGATTATGAGTTATGGAAGGATTATAATTATGTTGCTAGGGGTTTTTACTTCCTATTTCTGTGCTTTCTATTATTATCTTTATTGTGGTCCAGGAAGATAGAGGCTTTATTTTGACTTACTAAAAGTTCTAATCTAATGATGGATTATAATGTCTTGAAAGAGGGAGAAGATGTGAAAGAGGACCATGTTCATGTTCTCTTGGTAACAAGCTCTGAGAGAACTGACATTAGAGTATCTGGTTTCCTAAAAATAAATAAATAAATGAATAATAAAAGCAAAACAAAGCCTTGAAAGCAGTATTGAATTGTGCTATAAATTTGGATCTAAAATGTTCCCAAGAGGCCATGTATCCAATGTTGGGGCTTAATCCCCAACATTGCACTAGCACACTGGTTCTCAAGCTCTTTGAGGGTTGTATATTAATTGTATATTATAGTTTATAACAATAGAAAGATTACAGTTATGACATAGCAACAAAATAATTTTATGTTCGGGAGTCAGCACAACAGGAGGAACTGTATTGAAGTGTCACAGCATTAAGAAGATTGAGGACCACTGTATGAGTGGCTGGAAGTAAAAGCTAAGAGGAGGGATATGATCAGAGGTCTTCATGTCATTGTAGGCAAGCCCTTGAAGAGGATTATGGGGCCCTAATCACTCTTTTCTTCTCATGTATCAATTTCCCGACCACTTGGAGAGCAACTTCACACCTCAGATGCTCTTGTTTAATGTGCCTTATGACAGTCCCAAAGGGACCAATCAAGCCTAAATATAGAGTCCTAAAGCCATACTTCCAAACAAAACAAACATGCCCACCTCATAGGTTGATTTCTCAAGTATGTTTCTATAACAGAAGACTAGCAAAATTGAGAAAAGAATACATACATATCCAGTATCTACTGTATATGTCTGTTTATAATAGACATTTGACAGGCACTAAATATTTACTAAAGATTTTATGTGTGCCTAACATGTCCATGCACTGTAGTGATGGCATCTGCTTAGTCATCAGTAAGTAGACAGTTTAGCATTCATCTCAATGTCTTGATCATGGCTCCCATAATTCTTTCTCCAGACCTCCATGAGAGTCCAGATTTTATTTTAGAAAATCTTTTCTTCACTTTCTAGGGTTTATGTCACAGAGGACAGAAGTATATTTGTCATTTCACAGTTTGAAAGACTTGAAGTCCAAGATCAAGGTGTTGACAGAGTTCACACCTGTGAGTAGTGTGAGAGACATCTGTTCCACACTTCTGTGATAACTTCTGGGACTGGCTTGTTATTCTTTGGTCTTCGGGCTCATCATTCAGACCTCTGCCTTCACATTGCCAGTCCTCCCCCTGTGAGCACATCAGGATCCCAGTTTCCCCCTTTTATGCAAGGACATCAGTCATGTTTATTAGGACCCTCCATAATACTCAGTTTAACTTTATTAATTCTGATAAAACTATCATCAAGTAATGTTGCGAAGTAAGACATAAGGACAAGAATCCACCATTTTTGTTTTTATGTTGTTGTTTGAAGGAGCACCGCTCAATTCATACAAAGATCCCCATGGCTTTTCCATTAAGACGTATGTACAAGATATTCGTTTAAAGGGCATATTATGAGACATTTTGGCATAACCCATTTCTACTCATCCAAACTCCTCATTCTCTCCATTAACAAAATGTTATGCACAAGCATTGCTTTCAAGCACAAAAACTCTATACTCAATAGGCCTTACAATACTGAGTCTGCCCTCTGCTACTAACGGGTCTGGTGCTAATGAGATGAAGTTTAGGTTATAAAAAGTTCTTCAAATTGGCAGTAATTTTATCCTTCTACCTCAGAAGGTCTCAGAACCAACCCACTAGTAAATTGCTTTAATTCTACTTTCAAAGTATATCTATAATCTGCCCATGCCTCTTCTCTGCTGCTCACTGGGCTAGTCTGTGGTAGACTAGCTACACTTCCATCATTCTCCTTGCATACTCATTGACTCTTTAAAATACAGAAGGTGAAAATACACTGCATTATACTCTCAAAAATAATATATAAACACATATGTGTATATACATATATATAGATATATAGATATATAGATAATAAAGAGCACAAGAAAAATAATATCACTCCTCTGCTGAACATCCTCCCAAAACTTCCTACACCTTTGTTTGGTGGGAAGAGGGACTAAGGAACCTGAAGAAGATTCTATGAATTACATAAGCTAGGCCATCGACCTATAACATTATCTCCCGTAATTCTCTCTTGCTGACTAGCAATACTTTAAACAAGCCAAACTCTTAATGAATGTTTGCAGAACAAATGAATAAGAATGGCAAAATAGAATGTAAGTGACTCAAAAAAGCCTTTCACATTAATTATCTATAAATGTACTCTGCTGCTTTTTAAAGTCCCTTGAAATTATTAATATTTCAGCTATATTTCATGTATTTAAATTCCATTCCTGCCATTTATGCCTGTATGATGCTACACACATTATTTCATCTCTTTGTGTATTTAATTCTTCACATGATAAAAATAGGTATGACCCTAATTCTCTAATTCTTCAAAGGATTAACTGAATTAATATAAAAGCACTTTAAGCACCACATCTGAGCACCATATAAATGTCAGCTCTCATTTTCCCATTATTTCTGCTATAAGAAATCTAATGTGGATTAATTCCAATATTAAATGATCTGTTCCTATAGCTACTACCAGCTCCACCCTGTGAAAACTTTCTGCACTCTCCCTCATGATCCCCAGTATCAAATACGAATTATAGTTCTTCCTGGATGAAATGTAGATAATAGTCCTTATGCATCTGCCTTTGTTCAAAGAGTCAAACTCTGTGATGTTCACGAGAAACCGAGCTCGCTCCAGTCTAAGAGCACAGTCTCCTCAGTAACTATCAGTTGATCTTCCCCAAGACAATCTGGAAACCAACTTCTGCTTACAGAAGGAATTCAAACTTTCATGGGGTATACTTTGTGATCATCCTCTAGAAGCTGAAAAGATTCCCCATCCCCATTGGGTGAAAAAGTGTATAAAGTGCAGGAGGGTGCTTTCTGATGTCTCCAACTCAAGGAAAATGCATGTGTTCTTGTCTTTTGGAGAGTGAGAATGGAGAGAGGCTCCCATCCACACAGCTCTCGGGGTCACCCCATCACTCCACTGCCACCCTTTTATTCTTACCTACCATTCTCAGCCTCGTGATAGTAGTCAGGCAAAAGAGAATACGCAGCCCCCAAGTAAGTAGAGAAGAGATTTCAGACACCATAAATAATGAGTAAGTAGAGGGCCATGCTCAAATGCTCCAAGAAAAGGAGAAAGAGAAGGCATTACCAAAATTCTATAAGCTCTTCATTGCTTTTCATAAAAGGAATGCTTTATATCATTGTCACAGGAAAAATTCAACGTGTTGTTATATGACAAGGCAAAATTAAAATTGTATATGAAATTAAAGCTATCAATTACCCACTGAAAACTAACAAATCTGGCAAATGTAACCTCCTACCCAATTGGCTTTCCTCTCTGAGGTGAACCCAGCAGTATTACTAATACAGACTTTCTCGACAGCATAGCAGAAAGATGGCTACCAGTGGGTAGTTCTCCAAGCTATAGGGTCTTTGCTAGTTTTTTAAAATGCTACAGAACTCTCCTATTGATTCCAGAACCCTCCTCCTAATGTCATCAAGCTGCACCATCAATGAATTATGATGCATTTTATGCTTAGTGACAAACCTCTGAGGGGAAATATTACTGCACCCTCTCTTGGTGAAGTTCTCAGGCAGCCTTTGAGTTCTTTCCTGCTGCAACTCATCAGGCCTGATTCAGGATAAATGGCTGATCTATAATTCGAGAGTCATAGACTATCTGATTTCAGTGTCTATGCCTCCAATTTTTACTTTATTACTTTATGGTACCCAGATAGACAAAGTCAAATGATGTGGTGGGATTTGGGTGTCGGCTGATAAGATCCAAAGACACTTATCCAGAGCCTGTGCCCCTGAAGGGGGCGTGGAAACCCTATTGATAAGGGACTTCTGGGACAGGAGAGCCCCTTCCTGGTTCCTGGATGCTGTTGAGACAGGATCAGAATCCATCGTCCGTCCATCACTCGTCCGCCGTTATAGACTCCAGTCCCTGTTCAGGTGCTACTATAACCTGTTACCTGTACCGTGAGTGTTGGTTTATATTTTAGTAAATATCTATCCTGCACTGGTGCCTTCTAAGTAAAACTTCGCCTACAAAATGACCCAAGTCTTTTCCTATCAATCTGACATATGCAAGGAAATGCCTAAGGAGCTCAATGTCCTGTCCTACTGGAGACAACTAATTTATCTAAAATTGGTTGAGTAGAGGAACTACAGTTGGATGAATACAGCCGGACATTGCTCTGAACATTTTGAACAGTTCCATTCTCCATGCTGCCCATCTGTTGATTCTGGAAAAGTTGACAGATGACATTGGCATGAACAGATATCTATAGCCAGTGTGTATGATTCTTTGGTCCTTACATTGCCTCACAAAGTAGCCAATGGGAAATTTAAAATTCAAACTGGACCCTAATTTGCCCATGCTTTCTTGGTGATCTTCAATTCTTCAAGAAAAAAAAGTATATATTTTGAAGCTTGTAAACTTTTGCGAGGCTCTCCTGTTTTAATGACTCTCATTTCATTGAATAATAGGAAAAATAACATGAAATGCTGCATCTTGAGTCACATCCTTGTGCAGTTGGTGGAATGGCCTCCCCAACTCCTCTAAATCATTCCTCTTTATCTCAAAGCTCCAACAGCTCTGACCTCCTCTCTGCTGCTTTTATGCCTCAGTGGTCCTCTTTTGTTGGGAGATGCTCTTCCCAACTTTCCATCTTCCTGTACCTAGATAATTCCTATCACCTGGAAGATCTCCAAGTACTCAAGGCAGCTTTCTCTACTACTGCAGAACAAATGATCTTGCCTTACATCTTCCCATAAATGTGTATGGAATTATAACAGCTTGGTTGAGATATAGTTCATATATCATACATTTCGACCACCTAAGATGTCCAATTCAGTGTTCTTTAGTAAACCCACAGTCATTCAGAATCGTCTGTTCAATCTTAAATCTTTGTTATTATGCATTAAAAAGTCCACACCTGAGTAGTAATTGCTCTTCTTCCAATCACTTGAACTCCTAGAAACTAGTAATCTATATTCTGTTTTTATGGATTTGCCTGTTGTAGACATTTTTTATGAATAGAATCATGCAGCAGACAGTCTTTGTGCTTTGCCTCTTTCAGACAAATGCTCTCCAGATAAACTCATGTTGAAGCACATATCCATATTTCATTTCTTTCTACTGACAAATATTATTTGGCATGGATATACCACATTGTATTTATCCATTTATCATGTCATATAAATCCAGATTGTTTTTAATGGACCTATGAATTTAACCTATTGTAGCTATAATGTTTCTCTTTCTTTAATATCTACTTCCTGTGTGCATGTGTATATGTGTATATTTGCATGGAGTATATGAGCATCTGTGCATGTGGGTGCAACTGCCTGTGTTCATATATACACAAAGGTCAGAGGAGGAAGTCAGGTTACATGCTCTACTGTTCTCCACCTTATTCCCTTGAGACAAGGTCTCTCATTGTACTGAAGCTTCTATTACAATTCACACACTTACAGAGGTTAGCCAACCAGGAAGCCCCCAGGACCATACTGTTTTCTCCCTCTATCTAGCACTGGAGTTACAGGTGCCATGCTTGGCTTTTAAATGGGTGCCGGGTGTCTGAACTCATGTCCTCATACTTACACAGAAAGTGATGTTATCCGCTTAGCCATTTCCCCAGCCTAATGCCTACTTCTCAGAATAGGGGGTAAAAAAGTTCCTGAAAGACAGTATTATATCTGCTATTTGTCCCCACTGTGCTCCCACCAATCAACAGATATTAACTAAATGAGAAATAAGCAAATGCAGGAAAATAATAAGAATAGAAGAAAATGAAAGAGGGGAAAAAAGAAAAAACAAAGGGAGGGAGGGAAGGAGGGAGGGAGGGGTACACATCAAAAAGTTAGAACAATGACTTGTGTTTACAGTGTGGAGATTTTCCTCTTCAAGCATTCAGGAACTCTTTCTAAATGCCTATTCTGCAATTTCATCTTTGGACACAATACTTTGGGTCTAATATCAGCTTGGACTATATCTGTAAAACTTAATTTTTTAGCCATGCAGCTTCAGATAATGAAAAGGTCCTAGGGAAGATGCACCCCACCCTGCCATGTGCTAAAATCAAGCATTTCTAGCCCATCTCAACTGACTACAGGTACATGCAAGAAAGCCAGCCTATGCACCCCCAAAGGACTCCTACACAACACATGTGCTCTGCAGTGTCCCAGCTCTCACTCCAAAAGTGTGAGAAGCCTTTCAAATAACACCCCTCTCAGGCTGCAAACAGTGGGAGTACACAGAAAGTACAATTCAAGGCCTGGGATGCTGGCTTTCTAGCCATGCTCAGACACGTCTAACTTTCCTCTTTACTCTGAGGTCAAAGGTAAATGTGGCCAACTTTGGAGAGTCACTACAGCCTGCTGTGCTAAAAGATGTGTGAAAAGCAAAACCTTTGCCAGGAGAAAAGAGGAAAAAGATTGTCCAGAGCAGTCCCTGCTGGGAAAGCAGTCTGGGTGAGTGACAGATGCCTGCTGCTAAATGAAGACAGTTTTAAAGAAAGGACATTTCACTCTGCATTTTATCTGATGAGGTAGCGACACTTCATAATTGGACTACAGACTGCATCACCTCAACTGTAAGCAGACAAGGAATTAGCCACAGTAAACCTAAGCATTCATGTGTGCTCACTCCATTGCAGCTACAGGACTTAGCAGACTCACTGCTATAGCCTCACAATGTGCTAGGATGTAGCCTTAACCATTAACTTCACTTGATAAAGGCAGAAACAGAAAGCTAGAAGAGTTGTGGATTTTAATATTTGTAACTAGGCATGTATCTTAGTTATTTGTAACTAAGATTTGATCCATGAGTAAGCTCCATGCTTCATCATCTTCTTCTGTTCTGTTTTGATGGGTTGAGATGCCCTACATTGAATCCAAAACCTCATGGACACATGGCAAGCACCTTGCGAGTGAGCTGAACCTCCAGCCCAGTATTCCATGTTCTGAATCACCAGGCTAGACAATTGCTTGTCAGAAGAATATGCTCTAGTACAGATATTAATCTTCACCAAGTATTCAGACAACAGGCAGCTCATCCAATGGCTGTGCACCTTCACTTTGGTCATACAGGGATATGAACACCAGTCTGACATGCAATGATATCATTTATAAAAGACAATATAACATTATAGGAACATTGGGGAGATTCACGAAAATGGTATGATTATTGTCATAGATAATATAATGTCTTTACTAATTAATAATCTGAAATCTGTGCATATTAATAACTTGGAAGTGATTTATTTCTATGAGGAGAGTTGACAGTCACTCTAGTGGGAAGTAGGCAGTACCAGAGAGGTTGTATAATTCTGGTTATTTCATCTTAGCTAATCCTTATCATTTCATCCATCAATTTTACTGCTCTCAGTTTGAGCAATATTGTGCAATTGTATTTTCTGGTCCATTGATGTTTAAGAATACTGTCAAGCTATGACAAGAGGAGCCAAGTGTCAGGTTTATTAGATTGAAGATCTATAATTTAACTATGTGGTCTACATACACTTAAAGTCAGTGGAGTTGTATGTGGATGCTGGTGAAAGTGAATCACTGACTCAGCTACACAGCATCTTGTGAAGTTCAATAAACACTGCATGAATTCTCAGACTTGCATGCATTGCTGTATGGGACAGAGACAAACCAAAATTTTGTTTTAGTTTATCTTAAGAGATTAGCTGAGCATATTTCATGGTAGTTGATGCCTTTAAGTTATGGTCTTACCCGATGGGGAAAAAACTATATTCACACCTTACCAGCATGCAATCTCTCTTGTATCATTTTTCTCCTCTTTCTTTGGCTCACCCAGCATCTGAGGGCCTTTCTTGGTGCATCTTAGAGATTCACTTAGACATATAGTATTAGATGCTATATCACACTTAAATATAAACTCTTTACAGAATAGGTGTATGTAGTGAATCATCAGGCATTAACTATGTTGAGTAAATAACTTGTCAGATAATGAATGGAACTATCCTTTCTTCTATGTAATTAAATCCATGAATCATTTGCCATAGATAGTTTTTGGACATGCCTGGGAAGAGAGAACCCCAATTAAGGAATTGCTTCCATCATATTGTCTATCGGCATGTCTGTGGGGCATTTTCTTGACTGCTGGTTGATGTGGGAGGACCCAGCCCACATAGGTAGTAACTTCCTTGGATTTCTGAGATGGATTGTATAAGAATGGTAGCTCTGCAAGCAAGGGGAAGCATGCCCATTAACAACACTCTTTTATGGTCCCTACCTTGGCTTACCGTGATGATAGATTATACTCTGAATTGAACCCTTTCCCTTGGAGTTGTGGGGGTTTGTTTGTAAATGAAGACAACCATGCCTAAAACATTTTTAAGTTAGGTTTAGAAAACAACTTGAGATCCTGGAATATTTTCTAACCAAGATTGTGGCTCTGTAAAAGCCTGTCACAATAGCATGTATCACTTTAATTAATACAGATAGCAAAGGGTTACATCATTTAGGATATAAAATATACTAGAGATAACCATGAACAATGAGAGAACAAAAAGGTAAAATAGGAAAATACTATCAAAAATACAAAGTGAATAATAGCCAAACCAGTATTCAAAAGTCACTATTAAATTGCTTTATTAATAGCAGAAATGATGCTCACTTCTCTGCCCATGGGTTTATGTATATAAATTAATCTAGCCATACTGGCATGCTCAATTCTAGATAATAAATTATTTCTTATGCACATTTCTCTAATGTGTGTCTCACAGACCAAAGCTAACTTTCTCAGGCTACACTATCAACTAATATCCTTTTCTGAGGAAAAGGTTAAGTTCAGCCACCCCACTATCTCATCTCATTTTTTTCTTAAGGAACAAGAGAATAAATCTCTCAGGCTAAGAACTCTAGTACCAAAGGACATTGAAAATACAGACTATATGGAAACCCCAGCCTTAGTTAGGTCATGTTCCAATCACTAGAATTTGTTAGATTCCAACATTCAAGTATGTACTGGAACTCCAGCTACTATTCTAAATATGAAGTGCTCTGCAATGGCAGAGGAAAGAAATCACAAGTAAACCCAGAAAACCCAATGAGAGATAATAAATTCTGGGCTTAGGTTGCTGGAGTTAGCTGTTAGTGCTCCCTTGTACTCCAACCTCCAGCTGAAATCTGCTTGGCAAAGTCCCTCCTTGAAACCTTCTAGTGACCTCCATCCCTATTAGAAAAAATCTTGATGTGCCTAAAGAAACATGTGAACCTTTCCATCATCTGTCCTTGCCTGGCTCACAGGCTACATTTCTCCTTCCCCCATTTTTACTTCCTAAACAACTAATTTTACTACCAAGACACCAATCTCTATTTTTACATATCTCTTCCCTCTGGCTGACACATAGCTCCCAGCCCTCTATTGCTAGGCAAGCTCTTGCTTAAGTCTCAGTCTGAATGCAGATTTCCCTTTCTGAGATTGGACCTCATCAACCCCTGTACCATTCTCTGCTAAGAACTGACATAATATTCTGTACTCTTCCTTCCATCGCAGACAACATGCGCTGGCAAGGCCATCATAGTTTTTCCAGAATACCTCAGAGAGTAAACCAGTCAGGAAACTCATTAAATCTTCTCTCCCAACTTTCCCTAGTGTCTAGCATGATGGGTAAACTCTACTGTATAAACATCAAATGAAAATTTACCAATTAGATATCTGATTAAAATTAGGTACATTCAGTGAAATGTAAAAGACATCACAGAAAACAATCTCACATATCAGGTGAGATTGTTCTGTCCCAAGTTGGCACCTGTGTTAGTCAAAGAGATGAGTAGAAGTCACATCTCTATTCATAGGGACAGCAGTGTTCTGCCTTAATGGAGTATAGGAAGCCTCTTGTTTTAGTTTAATATCTTCAATCCATCTTGTGACCCATTTATTGCATACCTGGGTATTTGTTGCCTGCCAGGTCATATCCTATATTCATATACAAGTATGTGTTGGAATCCCTAATTCTACCTAAGTGAACATCATACCCCAGCATATAAGTTCAAAATACTTAATCAAAAGATGTGTTAATTATTCTGCCTGCATGGTGTAGGACACCTAACCAACTGGTGGAGGCTGAGGTCACTTTGAAGTAGCCCTCTTGTGATGTTACATTAGCCTAAGAGCACCTAGAAAATCCAAGTGCATCATCTGTGTTCTGCACAAAATAAATTGTGGGCCAGTCAGGCCCAACTTACCCAGGGAAAACATCATTACTCTAATCATTATTCCAAGCAGTGAATGTGGTTGCTCAGCAAGGCATGAGTGCCCTCAGCTTGCCAGTTATCTTTTTTTTTCCTCCCAAAATTGCCTGATTAAAATTAGCCATATTCAGTGAAACTTAAAAGACATCACAGAAAACAATCCCGCATATCAGTATTTCTCAGCCACAGAGACAGCTCTATTTCTGAATCAGTATCAGTGGTGAGAGGCTCTTCAGGTATTTTTTTTTTTTATTTCAATCATTATATCTAAGGCCACGGTCTCTTGCATGTAAAAACTGGATTCAAATTTCAGCTCTTCCACCCAATGGCAGAGAAAGACTTATCCACCCTCTGTGTTTCAGAGTGTTTCCTTATCTGGAAAAGAGTGGTCACAACGTAGTTTATAGCACTGTGTTTAAAACTAAAGATGTCAGTCCACACAAAGTATATACAGCAATAGTCCTATGGAAGGTGTTGTAATTGTGCCCACCTTCTGGGATTCTTATATGTTTACATTACAGTCTTTATGAGACACACACAAAACACAAAATGGAGAAAACTCATCTTATTCCTAACTGAAATTAGTTTGATGGTTCACAACTGCAGAAAGATCCTTTTTTATTTAATTCATGTATCCCTTGACAATCTCATACATACATATAGTGCATTCTGATTACACTCACCCCCGATCCTCGCATTGCCCCCATCCCTGTTAATCTCCTTCTTATGCCTCATCCTACAGCCTTGTCATTTTGTTTTGTTTCTTCTTGTCATTCACTAAATTTATCCAAGAATATTCATATGCACGTGAGTGTGGAGCTGTCCACTGGGCATAGGGAACTCGTCTATGGTGACATCATGAAAGCCAATGACTCTTCCTCCTCCCACATCCAATGTCAGCTAATAGTTCTCCAGAGATGAGTAGGGACCTCTTCTATCTGCAATTTAATGCTGGCAGGCCCAGCATTGTGTAGGCCCAATGCAGAGAAGCCTTGTTCTTGTGACTTCATAATTCTAACAACCGTAACATGCCCAAAAGATAGCGTCTCATCTCCCTACTCCTCATCTTCCTCAACTGTGTTCTCTAAGCCTTTATCTAAGGCTGAGCACTCAACAGTTGCTTCTCTCAGCACCTTGAACAACTGTGAGCCTCTGCATCACCTTCAACTGGAGGACAAGGTATCTCTGATGAAAACTCTGAGAAACTTAGATCCTTCTAACTTTTCATTTATTGATTTGTGAGTATGCAACCTGAAAAGTAAGTTATCCCTACCTTGTGGGTCTCTGGGATCAAATTCAAGATTGCAGGGTTGGCAGCAAGCACCTGTACTGATCCATCTCATTGACCTCAAACATAGATATTTAAATGGCATTATAAGACCATGTGCATTTAGCAAAGCAAAATAGTAAGTTCTTCCTGGGCTTATGACCTTCCCATCCATGGACTTTTGATTAGGCTTAAAGCATGAAGTTCCCTCCTGAATAAAAGGCTTCAAGTCCAATTAAAGAGCAATAGTTATATTATTTGGGAGGCCCTATGCCCTTTGCAGCAAAAATTCATAGGGAGGTACCCCATGCCCAGCCCTGAGATATTTGTTTAATTGCTCATGGTCTCTGAGTCTGATATTAACATCCATGCAGTATATTGTGGCCTGAAATTTCTGGCCCAGCCTAGCCCTGGGGTTCAGACTACAGTCCTGCAGCTCCTTAGTTCCGAGTAATCACACAAAGACTTATATTAATTATAAACTGTTTGACCTATGGCTCAGGTCAGATGTGTTATCAGTTAGCTCTTATAATTTAACCTATGTATTGTCACGTGGCTCTATGGCTTTACTTGTGTTCCATTACATCTTGCTTTCTGGGAGGCAGCCTGCAGCTTATCCTCAATTCTGCCCTCCTTCATCTTTATCTCTGCTTCTAAGCTGCCTTGCTATAGGCCAAAACAGCTTTTTTTATTAACAAGTGGGAATAAAGTATATTCACAGTGTACAGAAAGACATCCCACATCAGTGCATCTCCATTCAAACACTCTTTTAAAGAAACCCTACTTTTACTTCGCTTATAGATGAGAAGGTTTTCCTGTGGCTTCTCTGTGTATCATTGGCATCTGCCACCCTCCACTCTTCCTTTCCTTTGCCCTCTTTCCATGCTCCTGTCCTTATTTAAACCTCACCACTCCCAGTATCTCTCCCTCCCTTTCTTTCATTCTCCATGTCTTCCTTCTGTCCTCCCTCTGCCCTCTCCATGGCCCCTTTCTAATTCTGTGGTCTTTACAGACATTCCAAATTTAAAAATTCAAAGCTGTAATCTACATACGAGAGCAAATGTGGTATTGGTCATTCTTGGCTTGGGTTGTTTCATCTAGTATATTTCCATTTCCTTATATTTTCTTGCAGATTTCATATTTTCCTTTTTCTTGGGGGCTGATTAAAATTCTCTTGTTTATGTACCACGTTTTCATTATGCATCCGTCAGTGGATGAACATCTAGGCTGACTCCATTCCTCATTATTGCGATAGAGTGAGATGAAGTGAACAGCTGAGCAAGTATCTCCATAGCAAGGTATAGAGACCTTCGTGTGTATGCCAAGGATCAGTTTAGTTGGATCATATGACAATTCTTAATTTTTCTGAGGAAACTCTAGACTGATATAAAAACTGGTTGTACCAGTTTGAACTTAATATTGAGAAAATTCCCCTTAATCTATATCCTCACCATTTGTTGTCATTTGCACTCTCAATGATATAGCCCTTCTGACTAGGGTGAGATTTCCACCCTATAAGATAGCTTTAATCTTCATTTCCCTGATGAATAGGATGTTGGATATTATTTTTAAATATGTTTTAAATTTAAATAGAATTATACAACTTTCTCCCCATTTTCTCCCTCCAGCCTCTCTCAACTACCATTATAACTAACCATTAAGAGTTAACAACTCTCTTAAACTCCTTTCGTGTTCCCCATTCTCAAATGAAAGACTTTTTCTTTACTTGTTTACATATGTATGTTTACACAAATAAATATAAACACAATACATTGAGTCTGTTTTTGCTGTTCGTGCATAAAGTTGTGTATCCAGGATAACACCAAAGAAAGGCTAATTCTCTTTCTCCCAGCATTCATTAGTTGCCTATAGGAATGGGACCCCATGTAGTTTCCTTTTTAATGTGTTCATTGATGTTTCCATTTTTCCGTCTTGTGCAGCCATTTCTAAAATAAACTGTGTCACTGATGACACATATACACAGTGCAATAATATTTGGCTGTATATAAAGAAAAATAAGATTATTAAGTATTCAAGTAAATGGATGAACCTAGAAAAGATTATACTAGTGAGAGATACTCGGATCCACAAGACAAACATACGCACGTTCTCTCATCTGCAGTTCTTAGCTTCTTGTCCTCCGATGTGAGTAACAACATGAAATAACCCAGAAACCAGAAAATTATAAAGGGACCATTGGAGAGGGGGTGAAAAGACGGTATCAGAGCACTGGTAATAGGAAGTGAGGAATGAAATAATGGGGTGGGGACAATGACTGAACTTTTTATCGGAGCTTTCTTGACATTTGTATTTCTTCTGAGAAATCGTTCATCAGCTCAATAGCCCATTTTTTATTAAGGTGTTTTTGTTTGTTTATTGTGTTTAGTTTTTTTGTTTGTTTTATCTTTTGGTTATTTTTATATACTATGCCCTAATTCTCTAAGATTTCCTCTATTTCAGGGCTGCCTTTCAATTAATTGACTGTTTACTTTGCTCTGCAGAAACATTTTAGTTTTACGAGATCTTGTTTGTTGATTGTTGGTCTTATTTCTTGAGTGACCAGAATCCCATCCAGAAAATACTGTGACCAAATTTTGAAATTCACTCCCTAAATGTTTCCTTTAGTAGTTTCAGAGTTTGTGGTCTTATACTGAGGTCTTTGATTCATTTGGCTTTGATATTTGTGCAGGGCAAGAGATAAAGTCCTAGGTTAACCCTTCTACATGTACATATCCAGTTCCCACAGGACCATTTGTAAAAAAATGTTGTATTCTCTCTGATGTGAGTGTTGTCCATCTTTGTTATAAATTGGGTAACTATATTACATGAATTCTATGTGAGCCCTTGTTTTTATTCCATTGGTCTGGAGTTTTTTTTTTTCTTTTAATCAATATTATGCTGGTTTATTAAGATGATTTTTTTCATGACTTGATAATATTTTTTAATAAAGCAAATTATGGGAGTGCCTCTAACTATGTATACTTCTTTCAATGAGAAAGCATAGAATAGTATGCTAGGTCAGAAGTCAAGGATACTGTAAAGGCTTTATATGGTGACCAGAGTCCACCTTACATGTGGGAACTTGTCACTATGAGTAACAGACATCAGAGCTGAAAAATATGTGAATCACTATTATAGATCATTCCATGAATCTGTTTCCAGGCCAGTGTCATCTAGAGATTTCAAGTCCTTGTTTAAAATTCTAAAGACAAAAAATGAAAGAAAAATTCCCAGAAAAAAAATCATATTTTTCATGTATCAGATTATATTGGGGAATGTATAGGATACAGAAAGGTAGACAAAAACCAAGCCCACCATGATCATCCTTTGTTCTCATGCTTGTTCCTACCAAGTCTACTAACAAGAAGGTCACTGTAACTCTAGCCTATACGCCCATCAAATATAACATAAACCTGTATAAATCATTCTTTCTGCCAGGCACATTCCCCACCAGCAGAGCTCATAATAACCTGGCCTTCTCTGATGACTCCATTCATTAGCATCATTACTTAAAGAGTCCTCAGCTCAGTGTCTAATGTATCACATCATGTTTGCTGTTAACTTCTTAACACTCACTTTAATTGTAAAGAGCCTGGTTTGTTAGTAATTAGTCCTTCCAGTCTCAAAAAGAATATAAGCTCCCTATGAGGCTTTTCCTATCTCTTACAGACTCCGCTTCTCTGAGCAGGATATAGGTCAGTAAACTATATTTTAGAAAAAGAGAGAAAATGCAGACATCACTGACTCCAATCTTCTACTGGTACTGATAAGGAAGTTCAAGGCCAGAGAACATTTGTACCCTGTTATACCTTCCTGACTCATTATCCACTCAATAAACCCTGTAAAGAAATTGTGACAAAGAAAGAAATAAGGAAAGAAGTACTTTTATGTTTTATACCACATACCCCCATGCATTTACTACTCAGTCTTGGGCATCAGTTGCTCTAAAGAATGTTATCCTCGGGAACAGTTTGGGTCACAGTATTGTTTCCTATTGTGAATGAATGTTGAGTCATTTCCCACGGTTGGGCAGTTGTGGCCAACAAAAGGAAGACAGCACTGATCCAGGCAATAGGAAACATACTCACATCCCATTTATGATCATAAGCAATCAGCTTCACTCTTGGGAGATTAAACATAGCCATTCCCTGGTACCTTGGATCTAGGGAATAAGTGTTTAGAGTGTAATGCATTTGTGAAAAATTTGGGAGAATGGTGTTGCTTTCTGCAACAATGTACTTACTTCTAGCCTTCCAATTCTAGCGGATGAAATGCTTTAAACATCAGCTAGCATTAGAGAGAAGATGATGTCAATTTGACTTTCTCCTCTTCGTGCATCTCCAGTTAGCATCTGCTGACAAAGCAAATACCCACGAAAAGACGATCATAAAATTCAGCTCTAATTTTGCAGGAGATACTAAAATATGTCTTTTGGGCAATACAGAATCTAGTCTTAATGATGTTTCCATAAGATTGTCAATAGTAAAATTTAGCTTTCCTATAGCACTTTGCAAAAGCATAATACTTTATATCAAATTTTATTATTTTTTCTTCCTGGGTTTATATTACATTATAATAAGGTACTGTGGGAAAACGTCATAAATAGTCCAATCATGTCTTCCTTATTCAGATACAACCTAACTGTAAAATATCATTTCCATTTCCTCGACTCCCTAGTAATTAACTCAGATTTTTTCTTAGATGACTCAGCTACTCTGTGGATGAAAACTCTTTGAAGATAATTTTTCAGGCCCCTGAAGCACCAATGAGTAATTCACTCTGAAGTATGAAACCAAATGAGTAACATTTGGAAGCTTTGTTTATGTCATCTAGCAGCCACCGACTTAGAAAGAGCAAAGAATTTCTTATGCTACTTATTTCTGCTTGGACTCTTACATGCTAGATAAAAGCCTGGAGTTGCCATGTTTAATGATGGGAACATTCCACACTTTGTCCAGCAACTCACTGACTTTAAGTACCTTTCCATGTGCTTGAAACTGCTCTTCTGATCACCCTCAACATCAGCAGTAGCATCTCCAGTGGCACTACTTATTGAATGTAATGGTGTTCAATAGGCATATTTATCCTACAGATGAATTCATTTCCTGTGGTACAAACCAGAAAGTGCAAGCATAATGACATTTTTTAAAAAACCTCTCCATTGTGTTTGTGTAGTCCTAGGTCTGCTAGACAGCTCATATTCCTCCAGGCTCCCATTGATGAAGAACACGATGGGACACAACCCCTGCTTTTCCTCCTACATGAAGAAAGCTCCTATTTCCTAACACATATTCAGCATGACTGATTCAGTCCTAGATCATATGAAAGTATATAGACTCAGTAGCTCCCCAGTCTACCCAGAAATAGTTCTCATATTTGTACTAGTGTTTATATAGGAGATTATTATCCAAAATTAATCTCTGACAGAATTTTAAGCAATGCAATGAAGTGGCATTAGGATGATTAAAAGAATAAAGTTATGCACATGTTAAAATAAATTGACTTGATAGATGACCCCAGGGCATCCAGATCGTGTTCAATTTCCACAAAGAACTTTCTCTTAAACATTTACCCACTCCTTTTCCCCGCATTAAACCCCTAGATTCTCTAAAATAGTAGCAATAATGATAATATAAGCAATAATAATTCCTTCACATTCACTTTTGCAAGACAGGTGCAACAGTAATCAAACATAGGAGGACATGAATATATAACAATATAAGGACTGTTAAAATGAACAAAGTTGGCTTTCAAGGGATGCCTTTGTTTTAAAAATAGTGCTTTTCTACTGACTGTAAAAGTAATATACACTTATAAAATATTCAGACGATGAGAAAAAAAATCATCTATAAATTTATCTCAAGTTTACCTCCACATCAACAGCTGCTTGGATTTTCTTCCAAACAGAGAGGAATACCCAGAGCAGATGAGCTGTGATTGGGAGTATAAACACAAAATTATTGTTTTGTTCAAAGTCCTTACTCACAAAGGATTTAAGGTTCTGGATTTTATGCCTGGCGTTGTATTACAAGCAATTCCCCTTAACCTCCAAAGTCTTCCAAAGTGTGATCTCCAATGGTTGCAGGCTCAGATCTATACTCTTTCCCTTGTTGAAGAATTGGACTGTGACACATGTACCTACATTGGAACCCTTATCCACATCTCTGACTGTTCCATTTAGAAAGATCTCTAGGTGGAAAATTACCCACACATTTAATTGAATATTTTCAATGTAGCCCCCCCCCCCTAAAAATAAAGATAAGGATGAAAGGTTATAAGAGCATTCATCACACCAGAAGTCCCTTAACTCATCCAGGCCATACAACAGCTGCCTTGGATATATCATTTTTCCTTGACTACCTTATCAGACAAAAACCATATGGATTTTTTCTTCCCAGTAAGACTCACCTTATATCTAGCAAGTTTTAATTTTTTTTCCTAACTTCAGAGGCTTTTGTATCTACCTTATTGTTAAAATAAAAAGTATCTGCCCCCATCTGCCATTTTACTATAGTGTTGTTGTGTCTATGAGCTCCATGTGCATTGGCATATTTATTGCTCAGATTTTTCTGTTTTACTTTTTAATTTCTTATACTTGTTCATGGTTAAAATTAGTTCCTACTCTAAAATCACATACATGTGTTCATGTTTGCTTTAAGCATTTATACTCTTGTTGTATGCCAAAATGTTAATTCATTTACATTTGTACAGCTGATAGAAGGATATTGCATTTTGCACAGATAATGTATGTATCTAGTACTATTTGTATGGCCTATCAGCTCCTCATGAGTTTGAGATCTATTTTTGAATATACATAGGATTCATATATGTAAATACATAATTACATACTAGAATTATGGAAGGAGCTTTGAATTTCATTTAATAGACCTCTAAACCCTTACATGATCCTTCCCTGTCTTTTTAACTTTACTTATTGCCAAAATTATGGATAAGTAGGATAGGTAGTCTCTAGGCCTCATTCCTTACTGAGCAGAAGAGAGAAAACCCTTATTTTTGGAAGATGTGGCCATTATCAGCTTTCCCATTCTGGTGGATGGCCCTAAATGGGTATGGGTAGCACAATGCATAGCACAATGCATAATTGGTTTTCTAAACAACAACAAAAAGCCATAAAGGGAGGGAGGGTGTGTTCCATGTGTATCCTTGGTGCCCTCGGAGGTCAGAAGAGGGCACCCACTTCCCTGCAAGTGTAGTTACAGACAGCTGTGAACGACCATGAGGTGGCTTGAAACAAAACCTGGGTCTTCTGCAAGAGCAGCAAAAGTCTCAACTGATGAGTAATCTCTCTAACCCGCAAAAACTATTTTTAAACAAAACTCAAAACAAATAGATATATTTCTAAAGAACAAGGGCAATTCTTGTTAGGACACATTGTGCATATCACAACCAAACTATCTTAGTTCTGAGGCCTCGAAGCTGAGGACAGTAAATGGCAAACCTCCTCTGCCTCTGGAGTTTAAAACCATGATGCCCATGTGACTAAACAAAGAAATGAGTCCTTTATAAAAGGAGAAAGCACAAACTTGTCTTCCTGTGTGGGGCTTATTTTGCTCATAATATCCTCGGGTCCAGGTTTCTGCTGTAGACAACACGGCTTCATTTTCTGTGTGTGATTAATACTACCTTGTGTGTAAATACCATGATTTCTTAGTCATGTTGATGGGCATGTGTTTTAGATCCATATTGATACTGATATTGTTATCTAAGTTGTTTCCCTCCCACAACTGTGTTTCCCCTCAAATCATTAGTTTCTTCACGTGACGTAGAATCTAGTCTATAAATCATTTCCAGAGAAGTCAGAATTTCTCAGGATTTCTGGTTTTTCCATAGCACTTATCACAAACATTTTCCTTTGTGTGTGTGTGTCACATGTATACAGAAATACTCAGAGGCCAGAAGAGGGCACTGAATTGTCACTACAGTTACAAGAGGTTATATAAGGAGCTGAACTTGAGTCCTCCAAAAAAGCTGAAAGAAAGAATACTTAACCACTGAGCCTTAACTCCAGTCCCTACAATCAAATTGTTTGTTTATTCTACTTGGTGTATTCTACTGACTGAAGCTCAGGGAGAGTAGCAACCTGACCTTTCTTGTTATCTATTGTATTATCAGAGCCTGCAAAATTCCTGAAAAATGATAGATAACCACTATATAGGTGATCAATAAAACTAAATTTTATGAAATCCATTGGTAGGCTAATCTTTTCTTATATTTTAATCTTTTCTTATAATTTTCTTATATTACTTGCTTTTTAAAGTACTGTAGCTAAAAAATTGCATCTTAGTACTTTTAGAAAAACTTTCATCCTATGTTTTTTTCAAATTATCTTCATTTTTTTTCAATATAATCTTTAGAATCTGTTCATGTTTTGTGTTTCCTGCCTTATTTATAGCCCATATTCCCTTCCATGAGGAAAATACTGATGCTAATTACAGCCTGTGAGTACATTAGGGTCCAGTTGCCACTGCTCAGAATGGTGGGGGTGTAAATTAACTCAGTGACCTCTTAATGCCATAAAAATCTACCTGATATCTAAGCTTAGAGAAACATGAAGTCCTAAGTCAAGAAAGATTAATTTTAATTTGCAAGGAAGAAATTGAGATACATGTTGATTTGACCATAAAATCATAGCACTAGATTATAAAAGGGAAGCGGAGGAGCAAATATCCACTCCAAAACGTAAGATGAGAACAACACAAAAATTTCAAGTGTTTTGCTACACTGGAGGAAAGACCATTTCACAGCGGGAAGGAAGGGAGAACTCAGCAATCTCCAGGTAAAGTGGACTACAGAGAGTTAGCCCCTGTCATTTGAATGTTGACATGTAATTAGTATGTTCTCAGTAACACCATGCCAGTGATTTCAGGCACTTTAACTGACAAAGTACTCAGGCCTCCTTACATACACACACACTCTGGGTTTTTTTTTCCCAGAGAACAGTCACAGATACGCCACAGTAAATGATGGAGAAAATAAATATAGTGAAACTGCTAGAAGAGGCATCCTCCCAGGGAATGTTTTTGGGGGTTGTTGTTGTTGTTGAGATGAAGCAGTTTATCCATCCTCTGGAGAGAACCTAAGTCCTACATTTAAAAGGCCCCCTGTATTCACGGCCTCTGGGATAAAGCTGGACATTTATGACCACTTGGCTTTGAGTGCCGCTGGACTACATAGAGACCTACTTACGGTGCCAACACACAGCATGATAGAAGACATGCCTCACTTCCACCTCACCCTTCATTCAGTACAACTTCTCCGACTGTGCACAGAGGTAAAATAGCTTCTGAGATCTTTCCATCTGGAGAAATTAACATTTGAGCTGGCTAAAAAATGACTCATAAATTAAAGGCAGTATGAGCTACTATCACAAGAGACTCGAGACAACTATAATAGTAATCAGCAGAAGACTTGTTAAGTTCAATAATAAGTGTCATGAATCTGTAAATGAGGAATAGGGACTTAGTTATATGTACTGCCATGGAGAGATCACCACAATAAATATAAGCTTGAGAACACAAATTGAGACGAGGGTACAAAGCTTGCTATGTTTATTTAAGAATTCAGATGCCCTAAATCATGGCTTATATTTTTGAAATTTTGAAAATCAAACCATAAAAGTTTAATAAACAGGTTGTTATAAGTAAAGGATGTGAACAGGGTTTAGGGAATAAAATGGAAGCTATAGCACCTCTTAATCTTTTTTATGACTTTAATATCAAAACCATGTATTAGGGAAGGAGTGGCAGAGGGAGAATAGAAGGATATAGATGATATGGAGGGAAGATTTAAAAATCGGTATGCTTTAATTGGAGAGGAGGGAAGTCAATACAGAAAGAGAATAGAGAGAAAGCACTAAGAATGAAAAATCCATCGGATTCTACCTAAAATTACATATTTACACATGTGTGTATATACACGTATATTTTATGTATTGTGTATATATATATGCACATAAATATATGAAGTTTTGAATGAAGTTATGCCACTTGGGCTGGCAATGGTACCCAACAACCCAGGCTAGAGCCATAGACTAACAACAACAAAAAAGATCTAGTCCAAAGTGTGAGAAACCTTCTGAGTCTAATAGACTCCCAAACAATACAGGTGATTGCTATTGTACCTGATTGCCTCCCAAAGGCTGATGTTAAGTCTCTATGACTGAAGGCACCACGCATTTTGGACACAGAACTCAGAAGATTTAAGCTGGATCTGCCTGAACCCTCTTCCCTGGTGTCATAGAAATGGAAATTGCTAATCAAGCTATCAAAGGAGGGAAGAGATCAGTCGTCCTACCCAGCTGTGACACCTCTGGCCCACAGCAAATGACAAGCATGCCATAAAGTCCCTAAAAGTGGAAAATGGTACTTATATCTTGGTGGAAACCAACTGCTGTCTAATTGGACTGAAGGCCTACTCAACAAGAAATAAATCAGATCTGGTAATGGAAACTTAGCCAGTCACCTGTGGCTAGTGAGATCATGGTCACTACCGCAGAGCTTACTACCACATCCCAAACTAGTATAATTCTAATTGCATCCTGAACAGACTAGAGTGGCTCTCATGCTTCATCAAAGAAACATCTCTGATGTGGGATATCTCTCTGTATGCTATGAACTATCACTGGATAATAAATGAACTGTTTTGACCTATGGCAAGGCATCTTAGAAGCAGGCAGGAAATCCAAGCATAGATAACGGGAAAGGAGGACTGAGTCTCTCAGAGAAGCTGCGAGCTGCTGTGGAGAGAGCAAGATGAAAAGGGACTCAGGTAAGCCATGAGCCTTTGAGTAAGAAACTCTTACTACACATCTCTTTACAGCAGACAGAGATAATTACAAAAGACTATAACTTGTCAATATGTGGAAAACAATTATTATGGGATGCTCAGCCCTAGTGAATGCATCTACAACACAACACCAGAACCTAAGGTTCAAGAAACGCCACAGAAGAGAGAGCAGAAAGGTTTGCAAAAGTTTGAGAACCAGAAGGTCTGGCATAAATTTTTGCCTGCTAAAAAGGACAAAGAAGCTACAGTCATGATACTTCAGCAATACAATTGCCTACGTAAGGCCTAGCAATGCCAATGCCAGTAGACCGGCTATTATAGGAGGGAGGGAGCCCACAGGCCTCTACCCCAGAATAAAAAACTACAATACAGGAAACCAACAACTGCTGAAAGATTAAGAATTAATTGTCCCCAGGGACAGCCCCAAATGGTTATCCAATTCCAAGTGGTCAGTCCTGAAATCATATACATGCCAGCAACACTAAATAGACCTAGCAAATTGTACTTATATATTTAGTGTATTTGTTTACACAGGTAACAATACTAACTAAAAAGGCCAGGTATTTGAGAAGGAGCAAGTAGGAGGCATAGAAGGGGTTGGAAGAAGGAAAGGAAAGAAGAAAATAATGTAACTATCTTAATTTTCAAAGATTTAAATTTAAAGAGTATACTTGAATAGGTATAAAATGAATACAGTAGTTCAGCCTATAAATATTAAAATATGAAACATAATAAACTAGTTACATAGTGAAGGAGAACAGGTATCCAGTTAGCCTACCAGAAATAGTCTACATGTTCACAGTGGAATAAAGGAAAAGCTATTATTAATAATCATATCACTTAAAATAGGATTAATATTCTGATTCTAAGCCTACTCTCAATTAGAATGTGTCTCACAATTAAAGAAAAGATAATAGTAATAGCATACCTTGAGTGTTGACATATTAAGGGTAGGAAACAGGAAATGAATCTGAAATTGATACAGTAAAATAAAAAGCTTACATTTCAGACCATGATTTGAAAGTATCACTATAGCCCATAACATATCTTAACTTTAAAAAAAAAAATCATGATTTTCTAGTTTGCCAACGCAAAGTCATAGAAATAATGATAAGCCAAACCCAAAAAGCATCTGCCTTTGGAGGTTTAGTTCCTTTCCGTGAAGGTTCCTCAGTGATCATTTCAGAGTCAGTGAGCTCCCAATAGCTCAGGTCAGCCATCTCTGTGGGTCTCCTCCTCATGATCCTGATCCCTTTGCTCTCATACTCTCTCCTCTCTCTTTCTTTAGCTGAACTGGGAGCTTGACCTGGTGCTTAGCTATAGATCTCTGCTTCTTCCTCTATGTATTGCTGGATGAAGGTTCTATAATGACAATTAGGGTGGTCATTCATTTCACTATAGGGGAAGTCCTGTTTAGGTGCCCTCTCCACTATTGCTTGGAGTCCTAGCCAGGGACATCTTATGGGTTCTTGGAGGTTTCCTTAGTGCCAGGTTTCTTTCTAACCCCATAGTGGCTTCCTCTATCAAGATATCTATTTCTTTGTTCTCCCTCTCTGTTGCTCCTCTCACTCACCCTTCTCCTTCTCTCATGATTTGTTCCCACCTCCTTTCGCTTGCTCCCCATTATGGTCCTAATTTACTCAGAAGATCTTCTCTATTTCCCCTTCCAAGGGGGAATACCTGGGTGTCTCTCTTAAGTTCCTCCTGTTACCTAGCTCTTCGGAGGTTGTGGTTTGCAACCTATATATTCTTTGCTTTATGTCTATGAGTGAATAATCCTCCAAAGGTAAATGACTATCCAATAGTGTGGGCAGTTTGTGGAGTCTCTTGCAGTAGGATCGGACTATGTTCCTTGTGCATGAACTGGCATCTTGGAGTCCATTCCCTACAGAGAAACATCTAACCCAGCCTTAATACTGGGATAAGGGACTCAGACTTACCTCAACTGGATACACCAGACTGAACTGACCCACCTTGGGATTCCTTACCCTCTCTGGGTAATGAATGGGGAGGGGGTTGGAGGAGGCTAAGGGAGGACTGGGTGGGAGTGGGAGAAGAAAAGGAAGGGAGAGCAGTGGTAGATATGGAAAAAACTTTTTAAATTAAAAAATGGAAAAAAAAACAAAAAAAGGCATCTGCAATACCAGGTGTAACTTTGAAATATCATTTCCAGTGTGAAGGAATCAGAGCTACTTGGAGAAACAGTTAAAAGCAAATAAGCAGTAGGAAATCCATTTAATGAGCCTACGATATCTTGAGTCACAGCACCTAGAAGAGTCTGCTAAATTAATTTCAAAAAGACTCAGGAGTTGATCTGAACAGCCAACTGGGAACAACATTTAGGGCAATTTTATCGACAATGCAACAGTTTAAAATATCCACTAGCTTCAGTTATACATTTAAAAAACTAGAAACTAAAATCATAAGCCATATTTAATGCTAAGTAACAAACCCATCTAACTGAAACAAAATTTTAAACAGAGAGAGAAGACATACAGAGAAGGAAAGAAAGGAGATGATATGTTCCCTGCTAATGTCGTGCACATTTTGCCTGGGAGTGATCGAGTAGACAAGGCTTGGTGAGAAGTCATCAATTAAAATGTGGAAAATGTAGTCAGAAAAACAATTCATTTTTTTCAACAGCAGCAACAAAAAAAGTGTGACACATGAATTCATTGATTAAAACAGATTTAAGGAAGAGAATTAAGGAGAATGTGAGGGTGCAAAATTGCAGTTGGATAATAATAAGTTCAGCTGGTACCATTCTAAAAGCTTCGTCCTTACTGGCTAGTTTTGATACTGTCAAAGGGTTCTATTTATACTGCCAAGGAAGAAAAGTTTTTAAGAATTGTGTCTATGAACCTGCAAGCTGTAATAACAACTGACCTGGCAAAATATACCCAGTGGTGCTATAGTGTTACAAATATTATAGGAGTAACCAACCACTTTCTAATTGAAATCATAGCCTGCTCCATAAGACAGAACTCATGCCTGGTACCATTAATGGCACCAAAAACCCATGACAGGTTGAGTCATAGGCACTAGAGGAAAAAATACTATTATTCTGCTAAATGGACATAGTATTAAACTAGCTCCTAAGTTCTATTTTTATATCATAAATCAGTACATCCCTCTTGCTTTACCAGACAAGATTTTTGTATGTTACCTGGTGATTGATATAGAGACCCCATACCTGGTGAAAACTACAGAAAATACAAGTCTGTGAAGTGTTCAGCTCTTTATTTTTTTTTAAATCTTTTCCTTTATTTTTATTCTATATGCAAAGGTGTTTGGCTACATGGATGTTTGTGTGTCCCATATGTGCAATATCTATGTAGGCCAGAAGAGAGTGTTGGGCGCCATGATTGAAGTTAAAGACAGTTGTAAGGTACCATGTGGGTACTGAGAACCAAGCCCAGGTCTTAGGAAAGAGCAGCCAGTGTTCTTAACTACTGTGCCATCTCTCTAGTCCTGAATGTTCAGTTCCAAATGGGACAGCTATATTATCTTTTCCCACAAGGTTTATGGTTCGACACAGAAGATGAGAATGAAAGATTATAGGAATTATTGATAGTGAGTGTCCA
The DNA here is from genome assembly GCA_033318265.1 of Phyllotis vaccarum. Classification (NCBI taxonomy): domain Eukaryota; kingdom Metazoa; phylum Chordata; class Mammalia; order Rodentia; family Cricetidae; genus Phyllotis; species Phyllotis vaccarum. The sequence continues at coordinate 45,381,871 of JARWLC010000009.1, read as the reverse complement.
CAGTGTAACATTGTTTGCTAGATATAGTAAGGCCATCTGAGAATACATGAACTCACAATGCCTATGACTACATGCACAAGACCTACACAAGATCAAACCAGTCAAAATTCCAAAATAAACAAAGCAGAGAAGCTATTGACAATCAATGGCTGTTGGGAAAAGCAGGGTAAATTTTCTTCAGGGTTGCTGCCCCTGAAACGCTATCCATTTTCCAATAGATGATCCTACACCTATGCATTTCAGGCACTTCCAAGTGGGATTGGTAGATTGTTTCTAACAGAGAGAGAGAGAGAGAGCACATAAATATGCAAAAGGAAAGGGAGAGCATAGGAAAAAATGGAGGGAAGGGGAATGAGGGTAGATTTACCCGAAACACACTCTATGACTGTATGAAATTCTCAATAAAATGTTCTCAACTTTTACAGCACAGAAACTTTAATTATAATTAGCAATATTTCACAGTGTACTTTAAAGTACCACAGTAGAGAATTTTACCTGTTCCCAACATGAAGAAATTACTAATATTTGAGGTAATGGATATGCTAATTACCCTAATTTGATCATCATGTGTTTTGTGCAAATAACAAAATTGTGGCAAACTGTTAGGATGTATAATGATTATATGTCAATGTTAATTAAATTTTCCAAAAAAAGAAAAATGCCTATCACCTAATTACAATCAATGATCCTAATTGGATTTGTTGCAACCAAACCATGGAAGAAAAAAAATGAGACAAACTTGCAAGCTTAAAAATTAAAAATACTAAGAAATTATTTCTCAATAGTTAGATTTGATAATAGTTTTGTAATAACGACTTTAAAAGAACACTTATGATCAGGCTATAATACTTCAAAAATTGTAAAATGCATCATACGATATGGGATCATTCAAAAATAATTGAGTATATTAGTGAATGAGATTCTAGTTTTTGAAACTTGAAAATATATACATCAAAGCTTATTATAATATTCTTTACTCTTTTCTATGTATTTGAAATTTTCATAACAAAAGTTGAATCTGTAACTAAAGAATAATTTTCAGAAAAATATGCATCAGTACATAGTGCTACAAAGCCTAAGTACACCTGTTTCCCATGCTGATAATGACAATGACGGTTTTTCTTTATCTGTCTTCACTAAGAAGTATTCTGCGTTTTCCTTTGAGTCTGGGCATATCTATCCCACTATTCATGAATAATAAATAACTAACATAATTTTAGTGATTATAAAAATATAGCTCATATCTTGTTTCTCTGTTTTTTTCTTGACTTCAATCCTAATTTACTTTGAAGAATTGTAATCACTTCTAAAGCTATCTTAAGAGGAAATAGGTTAAAAGCTCACAGATATATGTGTGAATACTTTTATCAGCTTCTCTTAAAATAAAAATTGGAAATGAGCTTACTCTTAAAATAATATGGCTACAATGGCAATGTATTTATATACATTCATTTGGGTCATAATATGCATGACTCAAATTCAAAAAAAAACTATGAAGTCATCATTATTTCTTAATTATAAAATTTTGAAGTGATTATCTCTAAATAATTAAAATTTTGAGTTTCTTATTTTTTTAGTGTTTAAACAATAACTACATATTATTTTAATGGGCAGTAAATTTAAAGAGCAATAAAGCATACAATTCAAAGACAGATTCAGTAAGTGGCAGCCAGTCAAGTTACTTACTGCCAATTGCCTTGAACCGTTTATTTCTTAAGCACAGCCTTTCTATGATAGATTAATCAATAGTAACTCCACAAGAGAAGTCCAACTGTTGCAAGCCTCTATGTTCACAAGAAAATAAGTTAGAAGCATCGGGTCAGAGTTATAAGTCATCACTAGGAATGAACTTTAGAAACTGACATAACTCCACAGAAGCCAATTCTATACATTTAAAGATGTTCTAGTTAACTCAGTAAGTCAGAGGCCAGACACTGAACTAGATGCCAGTGTTGTAACATATCCTGGCTTACAATATACTCAAACATCAGAAGGAAACAAGATTTCAGATTACTGAGCTTTGCCTGGATCCCTGGGATGTGCAAGTTACTGTCCATCCCTGTTAGCACAGAATGAATACAAATTAGACCCATCTGTTGTCTATTCATGCTATAGAAAGTTACATGATCAAGAACTGTATACTAGGGCTAGGAGTGTGCGCCAGCAATGAAACACTTTCCTAGAATGTACAAGGCTGTAAGTTCCATCACAAGTGCCACGAAAGATAGAGGAGGAGGAGGAAGAGAAGAAGAGGAGAGGAGGAGGGAGGGGGAGGGAGGAGGAGGAAACAGACGCAATAGAATCAGAAGAAGCCAGAAGCAGCAGAACAGAAGCAGCAGCAGCAGCAGCAGCAGCAGCAGCAGCAGCAGCAGCAACAGCAGAAGAAGAAGAAGAAGAAGAAGATGATGATGATGAAGATGATGATGATGAAGATGATGAAGAAGAAGAAGAATCAAAACAATAATGGAATCAGTGAAGAGCCAAATGACTTGAAGAGAGATTATACTGTTCAAAGGAAGATGTACGAATAACCAATCGGTTGCTTCTCTCCTTTGGCAGTTTGAATAGAACCTTAAACTGGTGGTGGTCAGATTAGATCCAGCTCAAGTCCTTTGAGTTCTGTGTCCTAAGTGCATGGTGTCTTCAGCAATGTAGACTTACCTTAAGCCTCCGGGAGGTGACCAACGGAAGCTACACCCATGATACCTCAAAAATATGGCCTGCTAAAGAGAACCTAAGCAATGACAACACCAATAGATACGTGACTGTGAAAGAAGGCAAATCTCACAAGCCTCATCTCTAGATAAAAATCTACAGGAAACTAACAATTACTGAAAGAGTGAGAATTTATTCTCTCCACACAGTAAGCCTTTGATTGGGTTAATAGGTATCCAATTCCCAGTGACACCATGCTAATTATCTTCTCATCCTTTGTCCAGGAAGATTTCTATTTCCTCTAGAAACACATAATTGCCTGTACCCATAGGCAGCCAAATGTCTGAGGTAAGGGCCATTCCCCAGCTGTAGCACAGGTTGGAGGAAGCAAAAAAGAATGCCATTCTAAGAGAAACTTAAGATCTGGGTCCTCCACCTGCCAGACTGAATGCTTCCAGAGCCTTCCAGCAGTGTGTCTTGTGAGAAAGAAAGCTGTATGTCACAGGCTTAGGCTCAGAGCTCTCGGTTTCGCTTGACAATAAAGCCACATGCATCAGAAGGAAGTTCCAGGCTAAGCCTTCAGTTGCTATAAGGTCAGAGCTCATAACCTCTGCATTATCGCATAGACACCTCTGCAGTAATGCATGGACAATAGAGCTTGCTGCTTTCCACAGAAGATAGAGCCACCAACCATCATGCCCACTGCATCTTGAGCATCCAGATGCTTAAACATTTAATCAGATCTACATAGAACTCTGCCCCCTATTTCAAGGACTACCCCTTGTGTGTGACACTTATCTAGTCATTGTGATAGGAAGCCTCCAGGCTCCCTCTGTTTTGATTAGTCCTCGTTTTCAGGTTCCCAGAGTTGCACAGCCTAATATAATATGGTTGCATAATTGGCAGCTGCTCTCTGTGCTATGGTGAGCAATGCCAGAGGTTTCATCTCCCAGGCACGCTCATCATACAAGAAGAATCTTTGGCAGACATATGCTCACACTGGATTTATGGTTCACAGGAACCATGGGCTTTTCTATGGCTAAAACTGTAACCCCTTGTCCTCCTTGTCCTCGGGGCTGTTTGAACTCACCAGACCCACCTCGTGGTTGAGAGCTCTGCTTCTCCCCACCTCAGGAAGCACAATCAGCGTGCTGGACTTTTTCCTTGTGTTTTCTCTGTTTTTCTGCATTTGTCAGTTGTCCCCTAACCTCTTTGATGATTCCCAAAGTTTTTCCTTCCTTTCTCTCTTCCAAACATAATTTTTTTTCACCTGATGCTTCTTATGCACAAACTGCACAAAGGAAGAACCTAACCAGTTGCATTAACCCACAAGTCTTCTGTTCCTGCTTTCTCACACATATATACACTGCCAGATTATCTTCATCACTGCTACGGGTTGTTCAGTGTGCCCAAAAGAACTAACAATTACCCTTCCCTAAAGGCTTTTTTACTTATTATCTATTCAAAGGTCTTTGGGGGATTTGCAAAGAATAAAATAGAGAAAAGTGAAGTCAAGACAATATGAAATAGAAGGAAGAGGACTCTGTGATGAAATATAATAAAAACCAGTTTGGAACATCAGAGAACAGATCCACCCACAGTTGATCCAGAAGGATTGGACTGGGGAGTGGTAACTCATGCCTTTAATCCCAGCAGGGAAAGACCTGGAGTGGTGACCTATGCCTTTAATCCTATAATACCAGGGACAGAGATCTTTCTGTGTGTCTGTAAATTCAAGGCCTAACTACTAAATAGCAGAAACTCACACCTTTAGTCTTAACTCTGGATGGAATATGATGCAGAGTTGAACCCAGAAGTGAAATAACTTGGCAAAGAAGGGTACTTAAGGCAGGCATAGGAAGACAGAGATTTATTCTGTAGGAGCGATGAAAAGCCAGGCACAGGTGATGCATGCCATTAGTCCCAGCTCTTGGTAGGCAGAGGCGGGAGGATCGCTGTGTGTTCAAGACCAGCCTGGTCTACAAAGCAAGTTCCAGGATAGAAACCCTGTCTTGAAAACAAACAAACAAACAGGCTAGAAAGATGGCTCGGTCCTCTGATATCCCAGGCTATTTTTATTAAATGTATAATATATCCCCACAGGACTCACAATAAAATATTCTAGAAGGTGATAGATATGGTTTGAACATTTGACTTATTTTTTGTAATTTCTTTAGGTGAATTGTAGGTCTCTTTTTGTTGATAATGCTATCATCACCATACCAAAGAAAGGATATCTATTGTCTTTGTTTTATGTACAGAAAGTGTAAAGACAAATTGTTTGCACACAGCATTTTTACTTAGATGTGAAGCTTCAGAACCACACTGAGAGGCTTCACGAACCAAAACTCAGCTGAAACAATGAGAGACTTCCTCTGGCTCTAAATCAAATCCTTCCCACTTTACCAGCATGTTCTTACCTTATCCTGTTCTTCTAACTCTGCAACAAAGGCTTCTTTGGGCCAATAGCAAGTAAAAGAAGATAAGTAGATGCAGATAATCCCATGCATACACACATGTACACACACACACACACACACACACACACACACACACACACACACAGAGAGATACACTCATATACACTCGCACATATGCCCCCCCACATGAACATTTATACACAAGCACACATATACATATATGATACATGCACTCTCCCATTCACACACACATGCATATATACATTCATATTTTATTACAAAATTTCTCCTGGGGGGCACACACACAGAGAGATATCTATTCATTCCTGAAAGAAGAAACAATGACAGATCATATTACAGATACCATCGAAGTCCAAACTGTTGAACTATGAGTTTTACTGGGGTTACTTAAAGAAACAGAAGTGACTCAAAGAAAGGTACATAACCAAAGCCCCAGTTTAGCATGAATAGCAGTGCACAAAAACTGAGAACCTAGAATACTATGTATAGTCTACAGGCAGCTCAACAAGTTAGAGAGTGTCCCCTCCAAGTAACTCAGTTGTCTAAAGATTTTCCAGGCAGCTCTGCTGCTTTCCGCCTCCTCCAGGCAGATCTGTTCTCAAAGAGTTTTCTTTGCAACTTGAAGGTCTGAGAGTGACTCTCAGTTTTTATTGTTTAGCAGAGTAAGTATTGCCACAACAGGAAGGAGCTTAGTTAATCTGATCAGTTTCAGGGACTTCCTGAAGTTATTTTGAGTTATCTACCTTCCAGCTTAAATTAAGGAGCATCCCTACAGGATAGACTGTTTCAACCTCTAATGAAACTTTTGTGTAACAACCCACATGCATGCATACATGAGCATACACATAGCACACACTCACAAACAACTCATTGTGTACTCCAGAGAGTCAGAACACCAATATCACAGTTTATGCATAAGATTAATATATTCTGTATAATCTTAAACAGACACTTGAAGAAAGCATGCAGTACAATGCCCTAGACTGGGTGGGCACATGCACTGCTAAGGGGGCAGAATAAAAACTATTTTTGCAAAAGAAGAAGCTGCTCCCTGGTGGCATGTCCTTATTTGAGCCCTAGCATTTCCTCCCTCAGCCATTAGTCATCTGTCACTGTTCTTTAGTTCACTGAGACGATGGATGGCAAACACTAAATGTAATAAGGGCTCCATATGGTAGAAAAATACTACATACCAGAAAACATATGCACATTAGAGAAGTTAACCTTGCTGAACATAAGCAATTAGAAACTGTTACTATTACAAGCTCAAATATTGATGTGAAAATTAAGTAACTAGATTTTGGTGAAAGATTCTTAGGTCTGAGAAAATTCATACCATTTTATAAACTACAACACTCCTATAAATAACATGGAGATATATAAACTAGCCTAGGCATTAGCAATTGAGTGTAAAAAAATACAATGTACTACTAAGATATTGATTTTTATTTATTTGCATTAGAGTATTGCACTGTCTTACCTGTTTGTAGGCTTCAATGTGTGTCTCATCTGAGTCATGCCACCTAACTGATCTGAATAGTTTGCCAACTACATGATGATAGATCCACATTGAACTATCATTGTGATTAATTCTAACAGAGTGTCACAGTACTTTACACAGTAGAAAACATTTTGTTTGAATGATCTACTATTCAACATCTTAGACTGAATAATATAAATCTATCAATATTTAAATATTTAACCTACAGAGACAATTAATACATTTATATGAAACTATAGCATGCTGCCTGACATGTTCCCTGTCTCATTCCAGCAAACAGTGAATGAGTAAATGCAAGCCAATTTAATTATCAATGTGTCCAATACCAAACAAATGTCCATCATTACAGAAGAAAAGATAAAATGTACCCAACATCCTAGATATAAATTCCCCTGAAAACATGCTTTTAACATGAAAATTATATTCATTCATCCACTTACACATTAACATTTTTTTTAAAGATTCACTACTAAAATAACATTTAGAAACTAGAAGGAGTATGAAGAATCTATACATGGAGATTCACATGCCATTTCTTATGTTCAGGGTATATATGACAATTGTGTTATCAGAATCAGGTAACAAATACACTTTATTAAAGAAGAAGCAAGGGGTATTTGGAGATGTAGCCTTGTTCAAGTAGATGTGATCTTGTTGGAGGAAGTGTGTGATTGAGGGTGGGCTTTGAGGTCTCTATGCTTAAGCTCTTCCCAGTATGGATACAGACTCCTTCTGCTGCTTGTAGATCAAGATGTAGAACTCTCAGCTCCTTCTCCAGCACCATGTCAGCCTGCATGCTGCTATGTCCTGCCATGGTGATAATGGACTAAACTTCTGAAACTGTGAGCTACCCAATTAAATGCTTTACTTTCTCTACGGTCACGGTGCCTCTTCACAGCAATAGGAATCTCCAGACAAATGCCATAGGCTGGAATGATCTGGAATGTTTCCTTAAAAGTTGAATCTCTTTTTTTTCTTCATTTTATTATTTTTATTTAAAAAATATCTTTTTATCCATGTATCCCCTACTCCCCCTCCCTTCCCTCCTTCCTCTCCCTCCCAGTCAGCCTTCAGCCTCCCCACTCCATATCCAGGCAACACCTTTCTCAAAAGGCTAAGAAGTACCAAACATGGTGGAATGTGCCTATTATCCAAAAGAGACTAAGGTTAGAAGACTTTGAGTTTAAGGAAAACCTATATCGGAAGATCCTGTCTCAAAAGAATAAGCAATTAGGGCTGAAGAACTAGCTTCATGGTTAATAGAACAAGCTACACTCACGGAGAACACAAGTTCAATGCCTAATACCCATGTAAGCTCACAAATGCCTATAACTCCAACTCCAGGGGAGTCTATTTTTTTCTGACCTTCATGAGCACCAATATCATTTGCATATACACAAACATAGACATTTAATTAAAAATAAATACATTTTAAAGAGCTCAGTGGCAGATGATAAAGAACATGCCAACATGAGCAAGGTCCCAGACTTGGTCCCAAGGAATATGACAAATAATAATAATTGTCAGATAAGACGGAATAAAAAAAGGATTCTGCGCCAAACACACTACCATTCATATTCCTATGTTCAGGAACAATGTGCATGAGATATCTACATGAAGCATGAGGCAGTAGGAGAAGAAAGTTCTATAAATAAACCAGTATCTGTAAAATCAAAATTTTACCAAAAGAGAATGAGAAAGAAATAAAGCTGGGAAAGAAAGATTTCAAAATGTAAGTGGAGTCATTTAATCAATACAATAATATTCTCTAAGTAATGGGTGTTGTTGAATGCTTCGCGTAAAAGCAATACAGGATAAAACACCCTCCAAAAAGTGGGTTAGGATAGATTACAGGCAGGCAATCAGAAACGAGTTAAACAATGCATTTCTGACATACAAATGAATAGATATAACCAAAATGTTCTTTCTAAATTGTACCCTAAAATTATAAAAGATTATTATGGACTGAAATGAAAGAATAAGTAATTTTGCTCCAAATTTGGATTTAACTCACCAAGTACCCATTCAGCACTACTCACTGTGCGGTACTTTAGTGTTTCTTTTATTGTACAAATATTTTTGAGCACTCTGTGCTCTAGGCTTTTCTAGGTTATGAGGATTCAAGGATGACCTACATAGACATAAATTGGTGGTCTTAAAGAACAACATTCTGGTATAAGAGATAAAGATTACATAAGTACATACAATTGCAAATGGTATTGAGTTATGAAGGTGGGAATGAAAGTTACCATGAAGAAGCTCTAACCAAAATTTCTGCAAGACTGATTAACTGGTTAGAGCTTCATTGATTTAAAGGGGGGGGGGATTCAAGCCCCAAGTCTACTTACAGTTTATCTTGAGTTAGCTTGACATCCTCTTCCCAAATAGCCAATCTCCAAATGCTTGCCACCGTGCCTGGCCTAACATCCTACAAGTAACAGATAAAATGTTCTGAACATATTAACTTAGCAAAACTACAGTTCCCTTCAACCAAAAGTTTGAGGATATATAAGGTACGCCTGCAGCATCTAGCTGAAATGTCTCAGCTTTGCTATAACTCACCTACTTATTTAATGTTTCCACTAATGAATTTGAAAAGTGTCCCCAATGTATGAATTCCTTCTTTCTGTTGTAATAAGAATTTCATCAAACCGGTACCATGCTGTAACATGGGACTTGGGGTAGCCTAAATCTGTGGTCTCAGGTCATGACCACTCATCTTGAGCTCTAGAATAAAAGGTTCTGTTTTAACCCTTTGTTGTGAGAGCTGTGCTTTTGTATTGACAAAGGAAACAAACTATAGCAGGGTATTGATGACACACACCTTTAATCCCAGTACTTGGGAGGCAGAGACAGGCAGATCTCTGTGAGCTCAAGGCCAGTCTAGACTATAGAGCAAGTTCCTGGACAGCCAGGGTTGTAAGACACAAAAACCTTGTCTCAAAAAAATAAAGAAAAAGAAAACAGATTAGCATCAATGATAGAAAACAACAGAAGGATCTTTTTTAAAAAATTGTAAGAGAAGTTCACTGAGGAGTTGAGCATGAGGCTGAAACTGGAAGGAGTTATTACGACCCTGGTTCACGGCTGTGAACACACTGTAATCATATTTCTTAAAGGCAGTATAATCTCCCTTTCCATGTCCTTTCCCAGCTCAGAGCTCCATCCTGCTACTGGTCATTGCCGTTACTGTTCCAACTAATGATGGGTCCAAATAGATCAGGGTGGGAAATTGCTGCTGAGGCAGCCATTAACTCACTGGAGGAGAATCAACATGGAGGTCGTAATTGCAGCCATAAATCCAAACCTTAGTAGTAAATATTTATTGACAGGAAGTCATATTTCTACCCATGATGGTTCTATTACCACACAGCCATTCAAGGCTGAGGGCCTATTTTTAGCAACCCTATAGGAAAGTGTAGAAGACAGCATAAATTGATATATGCTTGTCCTTACAGAGATGTCACATATCTGGTTAAATCAGCAGAAAGAGAAACTCTGCTATTCGATCTTGACCAACTGACTCTAAAGCCTTAACAAGCCTTTCTTGGGGGAGAAGATGGGGGAGTGGTGGGTGACTGATAGTTTGAGAGGTTTCTGGGTTTTTGCTAAGGTCTTTGGAATGCACAAAGATCTCAGTTGTCTACTCTGAACAACAACCTGACGGGTGCTGTCAGGAAGAAGTGAGACAGCCATTCACTTTTCATTGCTGGATTCTTCCTATCCCGTGCACAGGATATTTGAGGCCCTGCCTGATCCTGCTATCTAGATGATAAATTTCTTGAAGAAGTGTTTTATTGGCTCTTACAGTCCCAGTCCCATAGCACTTAACATGTTCTCAATAATTATAGAGAAGATGAACAAATACATGTATTACTATAATAAAGTTCAGGGGGAAAATTTTTTCACAGATAAAAGCCAAGCAGACTTCCTAACTGTATATCAGAATACCTGGTGGCTTCTTTAAAGCAGGAGGCCAGGATCCCATTTTCCAGCTCCTCCACACCCAAGAACCACAGTAAATACGACATAAATTTAAGGACTTCTTGTTTTAAAAAGTTCTCCCTGGCATTTGATGCATCATAGGCTTCAAGACTATTACTGTAACAATCTGTATCAGTACTGAAAATCAACTCTCGCACCAACAGAATATTAAACAACTCTCGGAGCTCACACATACATTTTTAAAGATTTTACAAAGACCATATCCAAATAGACTAAAGAAGAAAGTTCTGAATTAAATTTTACTTTTTAAGAAACTAAGGTTAACATTTTCAACCAATAAACATTGCTTTTACCATGAACGCTCAATGAAGGATAATTGAATTATCGTATACTTACCTATTTTTTAATCAGCACAACGTAATGGGCTGACCTACTCTAAATTTGTTTTTGCTTGTCCTCCTCTGCTCCCTCATGCTTGCCACCCTCCTCCTTCTCATGGTCTCCATAATGCCTTTGTCCACCTATGCACAGTTCAAAGTTTACAGTGGAGTCTCTATTTGCTCCAAGTCATTTTGCATAACAAGGTAACTGCATCATAGACTAACATATCATGAAGGAAAGTGTCTTGACCCCACCCCAGAGTGGGGATAGCACATCATAATGCAACATTTACTCTATGAAGAAAAAAAAATGATAAATATGTAGACACAGTTAAATAACCATTGACACTACAAAAAATAATACTGACTTGAGTATTGACATGCCACATGCATATCTAAATTATATGCTTTACTTTCAGAAGGCAGCTAATGAGGTTTGTGCTCTACCGTGGGTTAATACTGAAAACGGAGAAACGAAGTGTCAGCAATTAAGTTGTTTTCATTGGATGTCTTAGTTTCTCTTCTCATCACTGCTATAAAACATCCTGACAAGAGCACTTAAGAGAGAAAGGGTTGTGGCCCAGTCCACCGTAGCAGGGAAGGAATGCCCAGTCCACCGTAGCAGGGAAGGAATGCCCAGTCCACCGTAGCAGGGAAGGCATGTCCAGCCCACCGTGGCAGGGAAGGCATGCCCAGTCCATCACAGCAGGGAAGGCATGCCCAGTCCATCACAGCAGGGAAGGCATGCCCAGTCCACCGTAGCAGGGAAGGAATGCCCAGCCCACCGTAGCAGGGAAGGAATGCCCAGTCCACCGTAGCAGGGAAGGAATGCCCAGCCCACCATGGCAGGGAAGGCATGCCCAGTCCATCGCGGCAGGGAAGGCATGCCCAGTCCATCATGTCAGGGAAGGCAGAGCTGCAGAGCTTGCAGGAGCTGCTCACAGTACATCTACAGTCAAGAAGCAGGGAATGACAAATGCATGCACTCAGCCTGGTTTTGTTCTTTCTGTTTTCTACAATCCTGGCTCCTTACCCAGGGAATGGTCCCAGTCACGATTAAGATGGGTCTTCCCACATCCATGAACCTAGCCAAGGCAGTCCCTCACAGGCACGTCCTGAGGACCATCTCTCAGGTGATTCTAGATTCTGTCAGAATGGCAATGAATTCTATCACAATAAATAAATGTACAAATGATAATTTCTTGGGTAAGTTCTAAAGAGAATGGTTTTCAATTAGCTAAAGGAAAAGAAATAGAATGGTTAAATAATAAAATATTCAATACATAAAAAATAAAAAAATATATTGATTATGTAAATTTAAAATACCATCAATTAAACAGAATGAAATTAATTAAATACCCTCAATTAAAAAGAAAGAATTTCCATAGATTTAGGGCATCAGTCAGTACTAGAATGCTTACCTATCATCTGTGGGGTTACCACAAGGGGTGGGGGGGTCATTGACTTTTAGCAGCAGGAAAGAAGAGCGTGTTGGGGGGGAGAGAGGGAGGGAGACAGGAAAGAAAATAAAGATTGTTAGTTTAAATTTCAAAACTTTAAAAAAAAAAAGCAATTCAAAAGATTCATCTAGAATACAAGACACAAGTCACAGACGGAAACAGAGCTTCTAGTCACTGCACAAGAAAATGAGAGCTACTGTCTTATTTTTACATTTTTCATCAAACTCTGGTAAAGACATAAATGTCTAGATCCAGGGACCTAAGATGGTAGAAAATTTAAAATAACACGGCAAAGGTGTACAGAGTTGAGGGTGGAGCTATTTTGTCTTTAAGGTGAATATTTCTTCAGGTTGACCAAATCAGAATACAAAGGTTATCACTGAGCTGATAACAGCGAGTTACAAAAAAAAAAAAAAAAGTATAGATCATGCCAAGATCAAAATGAAAAACAAACACATTTCTCCTTTTTGAAGCCAGGAAGAAACTTAAATGATGCTCATCAGATGCAACAAGCAGAAGAATCCAGCCTGTGGAGAAAGTTAGAAGAAATGCACAAACAAAGATTGAAAATGAAGGGATAATGTATGAGCCTTTCTTGAGGTTCCGGGATGTGGTTCAATGGGTTAAATGTTGGTTGCCCAAGTACAAAGACCTGAGTTCCATTCTCCAGCACCCAGACAAAAAGCCACATGTGGCTCCTATAATTCAGTGTTGTGAGGCAGAGATAGGCAAGCCCCATTCAGCCACTCTAGCCAATCAATGAGCTCTTGTCTCCAAAAGCAAGATATAGAGCTACCTGGGAAGATAGCAGATGTTAACTTCCATTGTTTCTGTCTTATCTCTCCTGTCCTCCAAGGTCTCCTTCCTTAACCAAAAGAAGTCTCTGGTAAGTCTGAAAATATTTAAATCAAAAAGGATTATGTCCCAATTTCATTCATGACAAAATTGTTCAGCTCCTGATTAAGTGCATATGTATATACTATTTTTTATATGTAGTAGCCCACAAATTACTGCAGTCCACACAGAGATGGATGAGTGATGTGTAACATGGACCATGAGAGGCCAGCTCCCACGATCCACTTCAGAGTAATAACAGGAATGCCACAGAGTAGCAAGGTTTGGATAAGAAGCTTTTTTATCAGAGATAATTATGAACTATCTAACTGACTGGTAAAATAAAACAACATATATGCCTTCTGATGGTAATTTTCTCTTTTACTTCTTAAAAATGGTCTCTGACTCTTTCTGTTTTTAATCAGCTGTCTCCACATTCCTGCATTCTATACACACAACTACATATCTTACCTTACATACATATGACCATATATCTCTATACACAGTTACATCCCTTTTCACATTTATTCACATCTTTCTTTTACATACATCTCTCTTCTACATCTCCTTTTATACAGTTTCCTCTTCCTTGCCTCCACACAATTACAAATCTTCACACAGCCATAGCTATTCATCTCAAATACACAGCTCTCTCACCATATAATAGTTTACATTGTTCTTGCACATCTTATACAGCTCTTTGCATAGTTCCTATATGTAGCAACAGCTCTTTCACACAACTTTATCCGTCTCACACACATGCTTCTTCTACATCATCCACTCACACACCGCTCACTAATTCTGTCATCCATTCATTCTCTCACATATCTCTCACTCTCTCTTTAGGCTTTTTCTTCTTTTGTTTCTCCTCCTCCTTCTCCTCCTACATTTTTGTCCCTTTCATCTCTCATTCAGCACACATATACTCATATTCATACATACTCATTCCACACTTGCATTCCGCATAGCTTCTCCCCTATATTGCTGCTGCACCCCCCCCCCATATTGCCAAACTCTGGACAATTCTATGCTAGATTTTCAGGGCCCAACCCATTCTCATAACATATGACGTCATACAGTTTTCCTCAGGCTAGTAAGGTCCAGTGTAAATGCTTGGCCTTGCACGTAACTTTTTTTCCAGACAGAGAATGGCTCTGAAATTCAGGACATAACAACAATATCAGGTTGAAACTTGAGTGGTCAACGTACATGCAGAAAGTCAACTATTGCAAGGGGCATATGTCTCAAAACAGCCTGGCCTTGAGTTAGCAATAAACACACCTTGGAATTAGTCTTTGTATTTTCTGCAGTAGTTTAGTCTGTCTGAACTTCTTCTGAAGTCTAAAATTAGTTGACTTTGAGATTGAAACTATCATTACTTTCCTGTGTCAGTAAATAACAATATGATGGTATTATTTCTATACATTAGACTTACTATCCACAACTATAACTGTGCCCAAAGATGTAAAACACACTACACAAACTACCAAAAAGCTGTGGAAAGAACCCCACAGCTGTTCTAAATAGGGAGGCATAGCAGAGGCATCTGAGAAAGTTACAGACAGAAAAGAACCTGTGTCCACAGCCAATCATCCCACTGGCTTTGCCTAGTAGGGCCATATTATGAATGTTGGTTTAGTGGGATTTTTCCATAGACTTTGCCTAGTGGGGTTCCTCAACACAGAGTCATCCATGTGTTAGGTCAACCTGTAAAATACCAGTTGTTATCTGCTGTATATTCCCATGGCCTTCAAGCATATGCTTAACAGAATATATAGACCAAGATTCACATATAGACAGATGTGTCTGTGAAAAAACACAATATTAGTCTAACACCAAGATTGTAAAAACATCCAAGGATATTCAGTGTACATGTCATACATGCACCCATTTCTATGGAATGTTATTCAAGAGTGGACCTCAATGGACACTATGGATGCTTTAAACCAAATCTAACAAGTGCATGACTCCTGAGATGGAATCAATAATATAGGAGGGTATGTCTTGTTTGGGAACACAGACATGTGAGAAATCTCTGTACTTAAACTGCTCTAAAAATCAAAGTCTAAAAAAACAGTAAGCATGAGAGTCAATGACATGGCTCAGCAGGTAAAGGTACTAGGTGGCAAGCCTGAAGAACTGAGCTTGACCTCTGGAAAAAGGTGTCCTTCTACCTCCACACTTGCACTATGTCACCCCACCCTTTCCCCACAATAAATAAATAGATAAACAAATAAATAATGGCAAAAAAGATAGTCATAAGAACAACAAATAACTTACAAAGTTTTAAATTGGTATTTGATTTTCCAAATACAACAATAAAAGCCAGAAGAGATTTAAGTGGTCTATTCAAAGTAAAGAATAATTGTGAACCTAGAGTTTCATATGAAAAAAAAATTTTGTAGAAATAAGAAAGCTCATAGCATGTATTCAGATTATGCAAGGAATTCTTACAAAATGACTGTTAACTCAATGTAAAAAAAATAAGCAAAGAAGCTGAATATACATTTTCACAAAGTAGATGGACATGTGACTAATAAACACAAGAAAAGCTCCTGGGCATCACTGAGACTAAACAAATGTGTCAGAATGAAACACATGACTGTTACACTTTTTTCCGGTTGTTGTGAAAAACACCATAATCAAGAGCAACTTGGGGAGAAAAGAACTTATTTCATACTTCCACTATAGTCCATCCTGGAGGGAGCTCAGGGCAGGAACTCAAGGCAGGAACCTGGAAGCAGAAACTGAAGCAGAGGCCATGGAGGAACATTGCTTACTAGGTTGCTCATTTTTTTTCCTTTATTTTTCTAAATTTAAATTTATTTTATGTGCATTAGTGTGAGAATGTCAGATCCCCTGGAACTGGAGTTATAGACAGTTGTGAACCTCTGTGTGGGTGTTGGGAATTGAACCCGGGTCCTCTGAAAGAGCAGTCAGTGTTCTTAACTGCTTAGTCATCTCTCCAGCCCCTTTAGCTTTCTTTCTTAACTAACCCAGGACCACCTGCCCAGGAATGGCAGTGCCCACAGTGGGCTGGACCTTCTCCCCATCAGTCATCAAGCAATAAGAGAGTGCTCAACAGATCTGTCTACAGGTCAATGTGATGAAGGCAATTCTTCAACTGTCGTTTCCTCTTCTAGAGGACTCTCACTTGTATCAAGTTGACAAAATATTAACACAGCAGGACTAGTAATATCAAGTAGTAACAAAGAGGTAGAGAAATAAGAGCCCTCGAGCATTGCTTGTAGGAAAATAAAATGCTGGAGAGACTATCTCATCACTGCCCTCAATAGTGATATCCCAAATAGAATAAGACCCATATCCTACATGACTCTGGCCCCAGTCTGCACCTTTAGTTTCATTTTGTAACGCTCACTCCATTCGAGTCACACAGTCATCTGCATTGCCCTTTGAAAAATTTTGAGAATATTATTCACATAAGAGTTGTGAGCTACTTATTCATTATGTCCTGTCCAACATAGCTCAGGTCCCCCCAACATGAGTTCTCTGAGTGGCAACTAAGTGAGCTATAGAAGTTCCAGCACACATCATATCATCCCAAACACCATCTCCCCCATCCACCAACTCCACCATGAAGAAATGTGTTTTCTTTATTAAATATTCGTCCTCAAGTTATCTGAAAGAGCCTCGGGAAATGTATTCTTAATGAGATTTTGAATGATTACCTGAACTTGAAGCAAAAACTCTTTTATTACAGCCAGCTCCTCCTATCCGTTCAAGAAGGACTATGATTTCTGGCTATTAACTGAACATTTTATGGGCAGAAAATGGAAATTGAAGACCGAGAACCTGATTTAAATCACAACCTGGCCTCTCAATTAAAATGATATTAAAAAGCAATATCAGTCCTCATGTAAAATGGTTGCACAGCAAGTGAGTTTTATTTCCAGAAAACAAGATGAACTATACTTTTAGACTTTCACGTCTTACAACATATTCAGGAAGAAAGAAAGAAAATCAGAAAATGAAAGGGACAAACACGAAGAGCAAGGAAAGTCACCTGGAAATTTGCTTTGCTTGTGTAGCTAGAATTTATTCCGAGTCCCAGTAGAGTCCAAATTACTGCTCTCAAGCCTAATCTACCAGAGCTGCCAAGTCAGCCAGGCCATGAGAGCCCTAGCTCCATGTGGCTGCTCACATAGACAGAAGAACAGCTCCCAACACCTGCTCTCTTGGCCCAGAACTCCAGAAAAAGCAGTGATAAAGCATCCTGGTTCTTAACACAAGTGTCAAGAAGATCTGGTAGAGCATAAAGGTCTCCTTTTATGAGAAGTCCAATGTGCCATCTACATTTTTCTTTCAGCCCAAAGACAAGTGTGAGCATTCAAGACTTGTAACTTTCTTGGTTGGTATTTTGACATTTTGTTGATGCTGGTGATTTTTACTTAATGACAGGTAAAGAATTCTGAATTTTTCTTTGTGTACATATCTCTGATATGAGGGCAGTGCCCACTATGGAAATGTATAAGTAAAGAATGTCACTTATTAGGCATGCTTAAAACAGCTGATCTGAAAATCAGCTATGTGACAACCACCAATGCTGAGAATGGTTATAACCATGATTCAGATATAATTCTCTAGAGAAATCATCTAAATTGGATCCTCGTTAAAAACTTCATGAACAAAATACATTATGTGTATGAAAATATCATTATGGAACTCATTATGTATAATTAACATATACTAATAAAAATACTTACGAACAAAATAGAAGAAAAAAAAAACTGTGTGCAGTGGAGAGCATATATTATTCTACCTTAACCTTAGGAAATGGCTTTTTGGCCAGCATAGATCAGAGAAACACCTATGGCCTCTAGACACTAGTACTCAAGTTGTGACCAGAGGGCCGGTTTAAGATTTGGAGTATATGTATACAAGCCCCTTCTCTCTGGCATGCTCTTGGATGAGGAGGAAGACCAGGTCAGGTCAGGAGGCATGAGCAGCAGGGATTGGTCTTCAGCCGATTCAGCAATGGAGTTTTGTCTTGCTCTGTATAAGTAAGTTGCTCCACAATAGAATCTTTTTTAATAAATAATTCTTCTCTCATTTACCCATGAGTCTTTTACAGTAACTATGAAAATACATATTGTATTGTTTTACTATCATTCTGAATTCACAAATGAGTAAACTGAGGTATTCTTCTCTTTGGAGTTAAGGACTATGACTTTTGGCATGTCCAGACTCTAACATAGTACAAGGCATCAAGCAAACTCTCAAAAAGAGATGTGTGTAGATGGAAGGAAGGAAAAGGGGAGGAGAAAGGGAGAAAGAAGGATGTGGATTATGTAAGGATGACCATCTTTAAAGACAGATTCAGTAAGCATTTGTGCCAACGGAAGAGAAAGGAAGAGTGGACTCATTTCAAATTGAGAAGAACAGTATTCATTGCCACTGGGGGAGAAACTGGGTGAATAGAAAATAACTGGAAAATCCATCCCTGTTTTATTGATACACTTTTGTATTTTTGCTTTGTGCCTTTGGATGTGGATTACCTATTCTAAACTAATTTATTTTAGGTGTATATGAAAGGACATGGAAAAACATAAAAGACAAATCCTCTCCATTTTTAAGAGATTGCATAAGCCAACAATATCTCATATTCATTAAAGGTTACCTTTACTTCTTTAGTAATCTGCTCTTCCATTGGTATGTTTATTAGCCTAACCATAGTATCTCAGCTCCACATAAGTAGAGCAAGACTTTCTGGAACAAGAATGCAAAATACAAACCCATTCTATGCCAAGTCCACCATGAGACCATGGGAAGGTATTAGCAGATATCTATCACTGGTGGCCTCATTTAAAGATATACCTAAGACTGTAAAAGGAGCATTTGTAGTGCTTTAAAGCAACAATAAATAATATATATGTATATGTTACATATATGCATATATATGTAAATATACATATATACATATAGTGTGTATATATATAGTATTGTGTGTATAAATATATATGCACACATATATTGCGTGTGTGTGTGTGTGTGTGAACATTGCCTTGTCATGCTTAAGGTTACTAGAATTCTCAAATCCAGTGTATTTTCAATTTAAAAAAAAAAGACAGATTATAAAGTGATGACAGGACCTCTGGATTTCACCTATCCATTAACCTATCTCCTGATACCAACTGCCATGCAATTTGAACCTACTCAACTTATTTCTACCACAGACCCTGGAGGTTAGTGAAAGTTTCTCGTGTACCATATAAATGAAGATCCCCACACCAAAGCAAGGACACAGTTCTTCCTGTCTTGGTTTGTGCCCAGACTGTACTGAAGAACTTCTCTAGCAGAGGCTCACCCTATTGTTCTTCTTTCCGTGCCTGTTATCTATGGAACAAGTGTCATCAAACAGCAAGATCTATCTGAAGAAGTTAAAGCATTTAGCCAGTCTCACCAGCTGGGAAGTCAGTACCTCAGAATATTATCCAGTTCTCCCTGGTAACTCTAGAACATATGGGACCCTGTGCCTGTCTGCTTCCCAGGAAGCAAGTGATATCTCAAGTGATATCTCTTTCCCAGATGTAAGCTGTATGACCTAGAATGATACTCAGTTTCACAATTACAAACTTGGGTTAATAATGCTCCCCTTCCTTAAGCTACTGAAATGTGGGGTATGGAACAGTAAGACAACATGTCAAGGCCTCTCAGAAAGACTGAAGATGGCCTCTGGGAGATGCCCCAGTTGGCAAAGTGTTTGCAGTATATATCATTTACTTTCCCATTGATGAAACATCACTGCCAAGGTAACTTATTATAAGAAAAAAAAAAGTTTATTTGGGCTTATGGTTTCAGAGGATTAGAGTCTATGGTGACAAAGCAAAAAGTTACAGGGGGAACAGACACCAAAGGCTCACATCTTGAACCACAATCCCAAAGCAGAGAAAGCAAACTTGAAATGGTGCAAGTCTTTAAATTTTCAAAGCCTAGTGACATGACTCCACCAACAAGGCCATACTCCTTAAGTCTTCTCAAATACTGTCAGCTGTGGTTAGAAGTTTCTAGCCTGGTCTAGCTCTAAGTCTGGACCCACAATCCCAAATAATCACACAGAATCTTATATTAATTACAATCTGTTTGGTCTATGGCTCAGGCATATTACTTGCTAACTCTTACTCTTAAGCTAACCCATGATTAGCCAAGTGTCTTAATATCTTTTCTCAGAGCAGCATTTTCTGCTTCCTTCCTCTGCATCTGCTGCCATCTCTGCTCTGCTCTTCCTCTTCCCAGAGTTTTCTTAGTCTGGTAGTCCAGCCCATACTTCCTGACTGCCTTCTGGCCAATTAGCATTATATTAAGCCAGTCAGAAGAACAAATATTTACAAAGTACACGAGAATTATTCCATAGCAGCCACCAACTCATGACCAAGTGTTCAAATGCCTGAGACTGTAGGGGACATCTTATTCAAACCACACACACACACCCCCACTGCAGAAGCATGAGAACCCAAGTTCTGATCCACAGCATCCACATAAAAGCCAGGCATGGAATTGCATGCCTGTAATCTCAGTGAGGGAGGTAGTGACAGGCAGATAATAGGACCTTCTGACCAGTCAGATAGATGAATCCATAAATATGTTCTGGTTTTTGTGAGAGACTCATCTCAGAAAATAAAGTGCAGGGTGATCAAGGAAGACAACTGTCACTAACCTCTGACCATCATATGCATGTGCTACTAGCACACGTACATCCGCATACATACATAGACACATACACACATATACATATATACCAAACACTAAAGAGTAAAGTTTCATCTTATCAGATATTCTGACTCTTCCTGTAAAAAATGTAAGTGCTATGAGAGCAATAAATTTTGCCATTTCATTTGCTGATACACACTAGCACTTAGAATGACACCTAGCACACAGTAGGCATAAAATTAACATTTACCAGTGAATGAATAATTTAAATGCAATAACTCTACGTTGTCTTCAGTATCATTCTTCCAAACATTCATGTAAAATTGAACGTCTAAAACACAAAGCATCCATGCTGGGTACATAGCAATCTGTGTGTAATTTAAGCCTACGATGTACATTATACATTAGAGTGCAATTTTCATCTTAAATACACAGAACACCTCAGGCCCCATGGTGACCATTACATCTGCAAACAGAGAGCTCAGCCTCTGATAATTTGTCTTTAGATATTTTCTGAACTAATTTCACTGTATAAAAATAATATCTAAGCCAAACAATGAGGAGAATGTGAGTGTAAAATAAATTAGAAAGTGCTAACGTACTTCTGCAGGAACTGAGAAGTCATGTGTTCTTCTCAAGCACTCCAAATCCTTTGTCCTGTGTCAAGCCATCCTGAGAAAATGTCCCCTCGTCTTCCAGTAAACATAGGCCTTAGACTTGAGCCTTTTTCTTATTTACAGTACATTTTGGAAAATTAGATTTAACAACCATGAACACTATTCTTAGAAAAGAAGTTACTACACCTATCAAAAAATAAATAAGCTTTAAAATTCATTATGCTTAGCCTTGGAAGATGGTTCAGTGGGTAAAAATACTTGTCAGTCAAGCCAAGCATGAGGATCTGAGTTCACATGCCCAGGATGCATGGAAATCTGAAGTGTAGTAAGACATTTCTGGCCCGGACTTTCAGGCCTCGCCTCATGGTTTAGACACACAGACCCACAGACCCGCAGGGACACACAGATGCTTACATTAATTTTAGGTTGAGTGGCCTATGCGCAGGCATGTAACTTGCTAACACTTTACCCTTGAACTAACCCATGATTTTAATCCTGTTCAGCCATGGGGCTCGGTACCTTTCCTCAGAGCATCATAGTTGTCCTCTGCTTCTTCTGGCTTCTCTCTGGCATTCTGCTCTGTTTTTCCTGTTCCCAGACTTTTCCTAGTCTGGTAGCCCCGCCCATACTTCCTGTCTGCCTTTGGCCAATCAGCACTTTCTATTAAACTCATAGGCAGGACAATTATTTACAGTGTAACATCATAAATCCACTACAATGAAGTGCTAACATACATCCCCAATGCCAGTGCTCCTTTGGGAGGTGGGAGGCAGACAGAGGAGAGTCTCCACAGACTCACAGGCAAACTAGCCTGGCTGACAGCAGTAGAGAAGACAAACACCCTCTCTCAAACTGGATAAGAGATAAGAGACAAGAGCTGGCATTGTCATCTGAGCTCCGCATGCATAGCAGTGACACAGATAAAGACAAACTTGTGAATATACACATGTACATGTGTGCACAAACATGTACACACACACATGCACATACATATACACACTTATACAAACACAAAGATAGAATGTATAAAATTAGGGGAAAGAACTGGCAGGGTAGAGACTGGGAGGAGAATAGGGGGAAGACCTAGAGACTAGATGTAATATATGAGAGAAGAAAAATAAAAAAATAAAAAACATACATATAAAATTGTTCATAACCCATGATCCCATTAATTGCAGTATACTTCATCATAAATACTGAGTTATTCAACAATAAAAATGTGGCTCTCACCCAGTCAGAATGATTATCAGCAAGAAAAGAAGTAGCTGGGAGGTGGTGGTGCACAACTTTAACCCCTCCACTCTAGAGACCTTCGAGTTCAAGGTCACCTGCTCTACAGAGCAAGTTCCAGGACAATCAGGGATACACAGAGAAACTCTGTCTTGCAAATCCAAAAATATAAAAAGAAAAAAGAAAGAAGGAAAATTAAAGAAGTAACTAATGCTGGCAAAATCTGGAGAGAAAAAAATCATATATTGCAAATTAGAGTTGAAATTGATGTGTTTACTATGGAAATAAGTATAAATGTTTCCAAGAACAGACTAAAATTAGAGCTATGTTACGACCCTGCTACATCATGCTTGGGTCTACTTGAAGGCTTCTAAGTCTGTATATCATAGAGATGCTTGTTTGGGGACTTCTTCTAATAGCCAAAGATGAATTCTCATACAAAAAAAAAGTGAACATTGTTCTTCACACATGCAGAAAGCTTGATTTCCAAAGTATCATTTGAGACTACTTACACAGGGACAGGTAAGACTGAAAATTTACCTATTTTTCAAATCGATAGTTGTGAAAGCCAAAATTCTAACATAGTCCTCAGGAACTCTGTGCCCTAGCAGTCACTTCTCATATAACCATTTCCCCTTCAGTTTAAATTGAACTATAAATATGCTCAGCTACCACTGTGGTTATGGTGTTCTGTATAGTAAAGGGGATACTACAGAAAGAACTAAGACGTCCAACCAGCTAACTCTTAGCTATTAAAATTGTGTATGAGCCTGGCCTAACCTGAACAATCACTAGATTTTTGGACCATCTCTTGATAAGGACAGCCATTGATAGGCTTCCTGGACCACATCCTGTAAACTAATCTAATATACATATATATTATATATTAGATATATATATCCTTTAAAAGCAATTTGAGACACGCAAAGTGACAAAAAAATTGCTACTTAACAAAAAGGGGGGATTGCCTGGAAGGACAAGACTTTGTGACCTCTGAGTACTAAGATCTGCCTCTACTAGAAAGCTATTCATAAGGCAAGGAGTTTAGCACTTCATCCATAAATTAATTTTTAGAGCAAATGATGGAGTTTAGAAGTGGATGTTCAAGTCAAGCTTCCAAATGAGGACAGAATTAACACATGCTCAGCTCCTTAAACCATATGTGCATCTTAGATCATAAATTCATATTGTTCAGACCAGTAAGCATATAGAAACTCTTATATTGTGATTTTAAAAAAAATAAAGAAATCAAGCATGCTTTAGGAACAAGGTACTGACCACCGGGAGACTTATTTTCAAGTCCAATTTGTTTCATGATCTATCATGATTCTTCCAGGTCTAACATCAGTTTTAGCATGAATACAAACACTAATCCACATTTGCTCCTTCCTCCCTCTTCAGAGAAAACAGAGGCAAATAGCCGACAATAGGAAAGATAAGCTATGTCTGCAGAACCAAGAAAAACCTCTCAATCATTTCCCATGAGTGTACAAGACCACTCCAATCAGCAAGGATATCAGACAAGGTCCAAGTGAGGAAGCTTCGCATATCCACTCCACCCCATCCTGCTTGCCATTCTGATTTCCTGAGAAGAACAAGAAGCTCAGAAGTACATACAATTACTATCAAATCAACATTGTGCTTACATCTCTTCCTAACAATTGCTGCTGCCTTTAGCTTTCACTAGAGTCAACAGCCAGTGCTTGCCATCTCCGTAGGCAAACTGAGGACTCTTAGAAAGTGAAGCAACCACTTTTAGGAAAATTTTTTAAGACAATTCTCCATATCTAGCAAAAACTGCCTAGGACACCAAAGTCATGTTTCTGGTATCACCAGGAAATAGGATCCTCTCCCCATCTCACTGAGAAAGTACACACGCCTCAGTCCAACCCCCCACACACATACACCAATGGCTAGAAACATTGAATAATATGACAGAAACACAATGTCACCACATGCACACCATTACAAGCAACTACACTGTACATGATATTAGCAGGGTATGGCAGTGAGCCCCAAGTATTACATTCTGGTATACTTAGTGGTAGCTGCCAGAATGTCCACAGTGGCTTATTAGATAGATGACTTCCTTGTTTCTAGTTCTTACTACATTTTAATCTGCTGAGAGTTCTTTCTGAAATTCAAATATAATTTGATCACGCATTCTCACTCTGACTCTCCACATTGAAAGCAAACAGAAATTCAAATCTCCCAGGATTTCTGTAATAACATCCAGGGTCTTTGACATATGATACCTGGCTCTTAATGACCCTTTTGTTCCTCCAAGCTCCCATCCCCTGTACTTAATACTATAGCAACACTCAACTCACAAGTCCTGAGATCTTCACAGTTGGTCTCATATTTAAACTATAAATCATGAGAGATTTATACTCAAAATATTCTCCCTTCATCCCTTTCACTCATTTGCCTTCAGTCCTTCCTCAACTTAAGGCTACCCAACACAGAAGATCTTTCCTGCTGCCCCAATGTGAGTAGGTCAATTGGTGTGAAACATCCTTTCCTCTGTTGCTACTGATGTACCCAGCACTTTCTAATGGAACTGCTTATGCAGGGTCTCTCCTTTGCTAAACACCAGCTCCATCCACCTCATGTGTTTATCACCTAAGTATTATCTGGCTGAAGCAAGCACAGTCATGACAAAAGAAAAGGGGGTGAGTAAATAAAGCTGTTGTTTTAGAATTTATTTTTTGAACACTCATATTTACATGCTCAAGATCTCTAGTATGGAACCCTACACAATTTTTCAGTCTCTTATATAACATCTTTCTGCAGCACCCAGATAGACTGAGCATCCATCATTTCCTATCCACATGTCACATGTTCCAACCTTCCCATCTCTGTGCCCTCTACAAGAATTCCCACACTCTGGGAACCTTCAACCAAGAAATTTCCTCAGCAGGGTCCTGCCCAGATCCCATGACACAGAATTAATGTTTCTCCTCTTGCAGTATGGTGTCTGTGCCTTATGTTTAGTGCCTTGGAGGTCTTGTGTCTTGGATTGTTTATATGTCTGCCCCATCAACTGAGATATAAATTCCTTAAAGAAAACAATGTTCTAGTCATCACAGACTCTGTACTAGTTTTCAATAAATATTCAAAGGACTAAATAATGTACAAGTCACTGTACGCAAGATAACTGTGTACTTTAATGTAATCGTAGGACTAAGAGATATAATGATCATAATATTAACTTTTAAGAAACATATAATATCAAATGTATATTAACTGCATATCAAATCAAGCTTTAACACTTTACATTCATTACTTATGACCTTCAATATCCCTTCAGTATAAATGAGAAAACTGAAAATTAATTTGTAGACGCTATCAAGAGCACATATTGAGAAATTCCAAAATTCAAGATGTGGATTCAAGCCTTTCTGACCCCAGAGCCTGAGACTTTCTACTGATGCTCTTGGCTAACCTGACTCATCCCACCAACTTATGTGTTTCAAGCTGGCTTTACGTTTTCCTCAAAATCCCTTAGTGCTTGAAATAAGCCAGTTTCTTACATTTTTTTCTGGAACCATAGTTATGCCTGCTCTGGCTTTCAGATGTCATCAATGTCTATATTTCAAGTTTTTATGGCCTTTGGTGATTCCCATAAACGGAACAACTCCAGTATGTACATATTCCACACTTGGAATATATACTTCAGAAATTATCCATCTGTGATTTGAAAAAAAAGAAAAAACTATTCTTCTGGTGACTGACATAGGAAAGTGGACTTTCTTCAAGGAAACGTAAACACATGGGAAAGAGAAGGAAGTAACAGCTGAGGGCCAGCCTTAGCATTTTGTTACATCCTGCTAAGTTGTTTGCCAACTGCCTAGCATGCTGCTAAACACTACTTTTATCATCCTACTTAATCCACAAGACTGTTCTGTTGCTTCATCCAACATGAACATGAAATCACAACAGAGACCTTAAACAATATTGCTTTGGTCATCTAAGATGAAGGGGAACAGTTATTAAACATAGCATTGTCTAACTCCATAGCTCATGATTTCAAATACGCATCTTCCAACACAGAGATACCAAGATACATACCCTGACAAACAGCCCATCTTCTCTCCAAGGAGTGTACTTTGAATTACACTCTTTCTGCTTAAGTGTTTAAAACAAAACAAAGAAGAACCTCCAGGCATATCAACCCAAATAACTTCTCACTCCAGGGGCTTTCAAATCCCGGAGCCACTTTCCCAGGCATCTGGGTATTTGTCCCAAATCCTGACCTATTTCTAACTTGTGTAATTACATTGTCTTTATAATTGCCCTTGGGTGTTTGGCTGCATGGACCATCTCACAGCCTACCCTCAGCCACAGAGTAATGTTGCTAGGCAGCCATTAAACAGCTGTTGCTATCTACCAGAAGTAGATACATATCTAAGGGGGATGAAATACTCTTTCCAAGTTTTACAATTTGAAACAACAGGAAATTGCCTGGGAGTTTGGGGTGGGGTGGGGGGTAAAAGTTTCCAAACTCTGATGTTGAGCACAGGTAAAAGATTAACCCAGAGTTACCTTGAAAAAGTATAACTGAATTATGCCTTTTTTTAAGGCAAGTAATTCTTTTAGACATAAGATTATCTCCCTTCCTCTCTTCACAAGCTATTTTTACTATTTTTGAACTCCATCTTTTATCAAACCTACCAGTGGAAGGAGGAAGCAAACTGCCTGGGGCCAGAAACTATCAGAGAATAAACATCTATCATTTGTGGGATCCAGGTAAAGGCCAGAACTTTCACACAGGAGCTGAGCACATCCAACCCAGATCAGAAAGTGACCATGAAAAGACAGCTGTTCTAAACGACTCTGGGTGTACCTAAATAATAATACAGCTAACATTCTGAGGACACCATACAGCAGACATTTTATATGCACTGTTTCCTCAATATCTAATAAAAATCCAATGAAGTACACATTACCATTGATTTCACTTTATAGGTGAACAAATAGGACCTCAGAAGTGCTGGCTACTTGTGCCAAGCCCCACGGATAACGGTCAGGACTCAAACCTAGGGTTCCCAGACTAAAATCTTCATCCTTTATTTCTTTACTATACTATGTTCAGACATTTTCATTATTATATTTTCTACTTGGACAAGTCTCAGGGCCTCACTCAGAATTGAGACTTTTGTCTTCTTGAGAAAACAGTTATCAGAACTGAATCATACACTGAACTGGTAGAAGAAAGCTCTCTAAAGATGGGCTGAATCATGAATGTTCAATTGGAAGAGAAACTCAGTCTAAGGAAAAAGAAGGCACCTACGTACCAGAGCACTCGACATTATTTTCTGATGAAAAGGACCATCAAGATTGCCTGCCTCAGTTCTCTGAATACACTAGAACCAGGGAAGTGACTTGTTCAAAGTCTCATTGTTGCTCTATCAATACAAATCTGAAAAGCATCTCCAAAGATTCAGCACCAGCAGCAGGTCCAGGGCTTATCATACAAACCAGAACAACTATTGTGACTGTGCCATGTAGTCTATGAGATGCTAGACTTAAGGATTGCAAAATGTGCTTCCAACTAAATGTGGGCTATAATACACGCTGGCATAAATTACATGATTTATGTAATCATGGTTCACAATGCATGAACAGAAATGGCAAAGCTTTTATCCTAAGACAAGAAAGCCACCCCACTGTCACACACACAAAAACAACCTCTGCACCATCCCTTTGTTGAACTCTTTTCTATCATGTAACATTATTTAAAATTACTTATTTACTTATTTACTTATTTGGCTATTTTTCTTATTCTTCTATGCTCCACCTGCTATGTCATAACATCCGTGGAAGTATGACTCACATCTGTTATGGGTCTCATCATATCCTCTGAATATTTTCACTGTTTGGTGACTGTATAAAGGATGGTGGTATTGGGTAAAAGGAGTTAGTGCAAGCACATTTTTTTCCTTTAGAACTTATGTATAGGGGCCAGTGAGATAGCACAGCTAGAGAAGGTGTTTGCCACCAAGCCTGAAAACCTGATTTCAATTCAGTAGACCCACATCTTTAATGCAGAAAACCAACTCACTCAAGTTATCCTCTGATCTCTATAAGCACATACTCACCTACACTTAGATAAATATAATTTTTGAAATTTTTGAAGGATGAATTTGTAGCAAAATGGATTCTATAACAAAAAATGGGGAGGAATGCTTTAATGGTTTTACAATTACGCTGTGACCACCAAAAACATAACTTTTAATAAATAAAGCTTATTAATAGCATGTTATCTCTCTGTAAGCACCTAAAAATCAGAAAGGAGAAAGCCTTGGCCTCTTGTCCCAGTGGTGTGATGAAAATTAATATAGACATTGTTCAATATTTGCCAATTCTTGCTATAAAAGTTTGTGCCAAACTCGGTTGCCCATATGTGGGCAGCCAGGCTAAAATAGTCTCACATTTTAGACAGTGTCTAGACTTATAAGAATATTTTTAAAAATAATGAAATAAACATCAGAGTATGCAAGAACTAAATTGGTGACTTCCTGTGGAAAATAGCAGATTGGAAGCTGCCTTCATGTGACACAGTAAATGAAGAGTCAAAATAACAAATAGCAGACTCCATTTCCAAGAGGCAGAATTGAAGAGCATCACATGTTACAAGGCACATGCACAGTATGTGGGGTAATCAGTGACGGGACTATGGGGATAGGAGGGCAACCACAGCTTCAGCCAGAAGACCTGGGAACCTTCCCCACAGAACAAGCACAAGTCTTCCAAGGTACAAATCCAGTTTGGGGTTCTAGTGAGATCTTTCCCATGGATAGAAGATCCCCTATCTTATAGGGCTATGACCAGGAATCATCTGCTATTTAAGATTGAGCTACACTGATGGCCTGGTAACAAGTAGCAACTGAAAATAATGAAGTCTATAGACACAGAGTCACAGTCTCCTGCATGGGAACTGACTGTAGTTTTAGAGAAGGCCAGACCCAGACATGCTGAGAAGCAGTGGACAGAAGGCTTGTATGGTAGAGGACTTGGTGATTGGTTCTCTTCCATAAGAGAAAATCAGAGTGATAGGTTAGAGTCAGAAGTCAGCGTCAGCAAGTGACTCTCAAACTCTACAGCTGCCTCTTTTGTGTGGGTTTTCTGAGATGAATTAACACCATGTCTGTGGAGATTGACAGCCCAGAGCCAGAGGCCAGTGGGTTACTCCAATGGCACAGCTTACTGTGTACTGTGCTGTGTGATTTCCTGCTTGCAGGGCTGAGAACTCTAAAGCTCAGGTCCTCTGAGCCCCCTGCTTCTCAGCAATAAATTCTGAGTGTTAGCTAAAAGCACTGAGATGAATCTTCTAGTAACAGCTCTCAGTGCCCACCCCCAGTCTCCTCCACACTCTAGTACTTCGGATGACATCCCTTGGCTTAGACACTAGCTACCAAAATATATACAAACTGAGGGGGTCTCTGGAGTGAGAACCCACCTGGTCTTCAGGCCTCAAAGCTTCAGACAGCTTCTGGCATATACAGAAAGGAAGCCCCTGAAGTGATCATGCAGCAACTGACCCTAGGTCACTCCAGGATTATCACCAGTTAAAACAGGATAAAACAAAACAGCCTCTATCTCCCAACAGCAGCTTTAACTCACTAGGCTTCTATTTCAAAAAAAGTGGCCCAAACTCTCTGTCATCCATCTCTCATGTAGGCATCCTAACATCCTAACTTGCTCTACTTTTTTTCACAGGTTTTTGAGGAAGGATTGAATAGAACATATAAGCAAAATACCAAGTACAATGCTTAGTCTGCATACGTAATCAATAAATACTAGATTAATAATAACATAAAGAAATAGAATATTTGTCATTCCTCTTGTTATTCAAAGATTTGTTTCTAGGTCTTCTGGAAGGAAAGGCTCCAATAAATAACAATAATAGCTAGTTCAATAGAATGCACAGTGTGAGTACGAGGATATCATATTGGTTTGGGGCTTCCTGGCCTGTGACTCTACTGTTCTTTCCCTTAAACTGGATGCAATTGTAAATTTTTTTTTAAAAATAGGGAATCAGTGTGGAAGGAAAGTTTTCCAATTAAGAAAAAGGCACAAGCTGAGACAAGGCAATTACTGGATGGCTATACCCTTTGGCCTCATCAAGGGGACATTAACTGAGAGTGAAATGATCTCCTCATGCTGACGGATGCATGGGCACAGTCTGGACTCCTCAAACATTGCCTCTGCCTCTGGGACAGAAGAGCCAAGGAAAAGGGAGCCTGTAAATAATCTTTCCTGTGAATTTTCCCTGCCAACGCCCAGAGTTTGTTAAAGCCTTCTCCATTCACTGTCTTTCTTTCTACATCCTCTCAAGATTTTGGTAATAGAGGTGAAACTACTCTAACATCTCTTCCTCTACAAGTCAAAAAGCTAATGTGTGCAGTAGCCTGCCAGCTAGCAAGGCACAGGGTCAATGTGTGGTGGACCATTCAGTGAGCATTTCCAAGCAACACCTCTGCTGGGTGTATAGTAGGCACCGAGCTTACAGGTGAGAAAGCAAGACAGGTACTTGCAGGAAACAGTAAGCCGAGGAAGAAAAAGGGCAAAAACACCTCTTGTTGCTATGAAATGTCAATGTGACAGCTGTTAAGGCTTGGGGCAAAGTCATGAAAATAGAAAGGTCAGAGCAAAATAGCAAATTCAGTGAAAACAATGACAGAAGGATAATTGACAAGTCACAACCCATCAAAGCCAGCCCTGATGCCTCTGGAAATTGTTCCCAGTTCCATCATTCAGAGAGAACTTTCTGTGGGTCATGTAAGGGGAGAGAGAGACAGACACAGAGATGGGGGGAGAGAAAGAGAGAAATACAAGTTAGCTGCTAAGAATAAATGCCAGTGGAGGTGGTGCATGCCTTTAAATCTAGCACATGAGAGGCAGAAGCAGGTGGATCTCTGTGACTTCAAGGGTAGCCTGATCTATAGAGCTGCTCTACAGTGCCAGGGCTGTTAGACAGAGAAATCCTCAAAAAATAAATAAATAAATAAAATAAAAATAAAAAACAATTGGAGGCACTGGAGAGGAATGGAGGCCAAGTTAGGTGTAGGTAATGGCCACCTGACTAGGAAGGAGGTGGGGTTATGACACAGCCTTGGAGATCAGAAGATCCGTTCACTTTTTAACTGAAAAGAAAGACATATGGTTAGTCCCTAAATCCCTGAAAGTGCTCAACAACAGCCCAGGCTCTGAAGCTGAACTAAGGCTTGGTCCATTGACACATCACCTCCTTTTCACCCCTGCATTAGTCCCCTGGTCCTTTCTTACCATATTGGACTGTAACTCTACTTAAAGAAGAACCCATGGAAACCACCATGGTACATTATACATAGTATATGCTAAAGAAATAATGAGTAGGTTAATTGCCAAAAGACAAGGTGTGGTGACTGTTAGGATAGTCAAATCTGCAGTCTGTCAGAAGTCAGCAGGCTTAAATTTGAGTAGCAGAGACATGGTAGGTAAAGGAGCCACTAGCCCTCCTGCCCTGACCTGTTCTTCAAATTACCTTTCCCATCATTCGCAATTACTTTTAACCTTTGGGTCCAGAAATAAGAATTTCAGAACGAAGTTTATGGTCACTAAACCTCATGACAAATATTCTCTTGATTTTTCTAGATACGGCAATTCAAGTAAAAGGGATAAGATGTTTCGAAATTGTGTCTCTCAGTTACGGTAAGAAAAGAAATGACAGTTCCTATATTTTTGGACAATGTTAGGCTGATGTCTCAAGGTCTCTGAAAGCATCTCTATCCACTACGTGCACTAAGAGAGCAGCAATGAGACATCTGTTAATTAGGGCTTTCGTGACAAGTTCTTACCAATATCCAATTTAGTGTTTCTGTCAGGAGCTGGACTAATTTTCTCAAGCAAGAAGGATAAATAATAGACTAGTGGTTTTGTACTGTCCCTTTATTTCAACTCAAACTGTCCAATGACAATATTGTTCAGGCAATTCCCCTTGCCTAAGCTATGGCATGAGAAACAAAGAAATATAAGCTATTGGGTATAACTTAATCCAGCTCCATTAATACTGCTGGCATTCTTGTTAGTTTTTTCATTTTTTACTATTTTTTGTGTCTGAGTGTAGTAGGTCCAGGGAAAGAGGCGTAGGAAAAGTTTATGAGACTACGTTGTTGCCTAGGAGAACCTACAGCTTATGATAACAGTAGTGGTAACATCATAGTCATCATAAAGTCCCTGCATCAGACACAGATGAGCATTTCATACACAGTATTTCATCTCTACTGATAAAACCACCATGGAGATTATTATACTCTACTTTGAAGGCTCAGTTCCTAAGTGTTAATTCTCCTGCCAAAGGATTTGTAATTAATAATGAGCAAGATCAGGAACTGAACAGATTTCTCTGAGAGAATGGTGGTTAAGAGTTTGGGCCTCAGAGCAAAAGAAAGAGACACCCTGGGAAACATACCTAATCAAAACTGTTGGCTTCTTTTCTAAATTATGAAGACACTAGGTTCTATCCTTTCCACAGGCCCTTCCAGCCTGGTACTCCAGAGCCTTCACAGTCCACAGGGTAAAAGCAAACCACTGTCTTTCCTGCTAACTCTGATTTTCTTCTATCAGCTTCCAGTCCTTCCTCCTATTTCTCTAGACAGAATAAAGTTCAAAAGTGAACTCAAGAAGAAGGTTTTTTGCTATATTCAATGGCTGTTGGGAAAAACCATGCCCACATAATGGCCCCAGCACAGCACTAAGAGTAATATGCAAGTCATCTAAGCCACCAAAAGGCCCCTTGAAAAGATTTAATGGATGCCAGAATCAGCATCAGGCTGCCTGGTGCCAATAGAGCTCTGCATAATTTAGTATGACACTGTCAACTTTGAAATATCTTTGGGCAATAGCCTAAATTTCTTTGAACAACCTGAATCTGAAGAAGAAATGGGATCAAGAGAAGAGGGAAGAATGTCATGAGATTGGGCTTCAAAAATGTACCTGAAAATTTTGAAGAAAATTGTCTCAAGATTTTAAAATGGGTGTCAGCGTTTTTGATTTACTATGTTACTTCCTGAAATTATGTATATCTGTGTGATAAACTGAATAAGTGCTCATTATAGGCAAGCAGCTATTTCATCTGTGTACTGAAACATATATATCTAATTAGACCTTTTAAATATTTTAATAGGGTTGAGATATTCCTATACCCAAACATATACAGACCATACTAAGTAACCTCAATAGGTTTATGAAAAAAAAAATTAACGAAGGTAAAGTGATTGATAAAATAGGAAGAAATTGAAGAAACAGGGGCAGGGATAGATGTGATCAATATACATTGTATAATTGTATGAAATTTTCATACAGTAAAAAATTAATTTAAAATAACTTTTAAACTCTTACTCTCTGGGGTTAAGATGCAGGATCATTTGGTTCAAGGTAGCCTTGTACTAGGCATGAGGGTGGAGGAGCAAGAGAATAAACCTCAATCCTTGAGTGTGATCCTTACACTAGGCATCCAGCTGCTCTCCTGAAACAGGAAGTGGTACTCCATATGCTACAGCCATGACCTTCAGTTCCAGCATCTGCTTCAGTAAGTTTGCCTTTCATATTTGCATACAAAGCTTGGCTGCCTTTGGGTCTTAGTAAAGACACAGTCTCTGTGGCACTAGTTTAGCACCATGCTAGATGTCTTCCATTTGCACCATCTTACCCACTAACTTCACTGTCAGTTCTAACAAAAAATGGCTTCATCCATATGAAGGCTCTGTCATGACAAACATAAACCCACATAGCAATCCTGCTGGACCTTGGCTGAGAGCCACTGCCTGGATGTATTCAAATAGAAGAAAGTACTAGACCATTATGTGGGTCAAAGAAACTGCTATGACCATAAGCACTTCCTCCTCTGTCCTGGTACACTGCTGCTATAGAATAATTCTGTAAACTGTGAAGATTTGTCACTCAAATTGGCTTAATAAAATGCTTATTGGTCAATAGGCAGGCAGGAAGTATAGGTGGGGTATCCAAACTAAGGGTGATGGGAAGGGAAAGGGTGAAATGAGGAGATGCAAGCAGGTGTAGAAAATAAGGTAAGAAGCCATGATCCATGTGGCAAAACAGAAATAGAAATATGGGTTAATTTAAGCGTAAGAGTTAGCCTGAGCTATCAAGTCAAACATTTATAAGCAATATTAAGCTTCCAAGTCAATTATTTGGAAAGCAGGTGCCAGGCCTTTTGGAATAGGTAGACAGAACAAAAAACATCCAATTACACACTGCCTAAGAATTACACCCATGGATATTATAGAAAAACACTAAAAATATACAAACTACCAAAATAAAAGAATTTTACTACTTAAAAAAATGCAGGATGAGCAACGATACATGCTTGTATTTCTAGCACTCGTGAAGTTGAGTCAGGAGAATCCCAAGATTCTGGGATATTTCACAGTGATCTGTCTCCCCCACCTAAAAAGAATTAAATTTGATAGAAAAAATGTTATGGTTGCTCTTTACTCTATGTGGTACTGGTAACATCTCAAGGAAGGGAACCAGTGAATCATCTATTCCTACCTGATGGTCCTTTGTTCTCTTGCAACAAAAGAGTCAAGGCAATAATCAGGTACTGTCATATGAAAGAAAAAACGGTTGAATGTGACTGGATTAATATATGGGGGAAAATGACCTCCTGAGTGCTGTCACAGAAGTTGACTTTAGTTAAAAGTGTTGCTTTTCTGATCCCTTCCCTTCACTGATTCCTGTCCCCCAGTCTTAAATCCCATGTTTAGAACTTGCTGGGTTACAGTCTGGGAACAAAGGAAGGGACAATTGCTGTTTGGAAAGCAGCTATTTTGTCTTCAAACTAGAAGTACAGACTCTGCCTCTATAATCTACAGTGAAATGTAATACAATGGTTTCTGATTCTCTTGAAATTACAGATTCAGTCTCCAGGGGAGATGAGCAACAGAACCAATAAATCTATAAATAAGTGACATTCTGAGGAAAGTATGCCGCTGAATAAGCCAGGGATCATTCTCTCAAAGGGCAGCTATGTGTTTGCAGAATCGAGAATGGGAGGTGATACACAGGCTTCCTCATGCCAACTGATCATCATCACAGTGACCTCTTCTACTGAGCTCCTAGGAAGCCTCTGAAATCTTTGGAAGCAGCACTTTGGTAGCTTCTCTCAATATTTCAAACTTTGTATCTGAAATGCATTGCCATCCCTGGTCCCCACTGAAGAGAAGCATAACAGACATTGCTGGACAGTATGGTAAGAAGTGTTGTTTGGTGGTGTACTATTGGGATTCATAGGAAAGCTTCATGCAGGAAGAGACATATATGGGATATGGATATCCCAAAATGATTTAAAAAGCAAAACCGACTGAAAGATAATAAGGCAAGGAGATTATAGGACAAGTCATATTCTCTTTGTAAACCTCCCAGGCACAAGGCTCTTCATGACTCTGCCCCCAGCACAATACCTACGACATATACAGTGACCCCAAACCATAGTCTTTTGTGTATCATACTGGCCACATTCACGTGCTGATTTATCATTGCCACTTCACACTTAATTTGAGTTGACTTTCTCTTAAATGTACTTATCTCCTAAAACAGTTGCCTGTGCCTCTGTTTGTCTCTATTAATATGAACCCACCAGCTTCAGTGGTCAAGTGTGTGTGCTCTACAGCAGAACAGATTTGAGTGCTGTGGGATAATGTTCTTCTATACTGTAAATCATATTTGTCAATCATATTGGTTTAATAAAACACTGACTGGCCAGGCAGGAAATAGAGGCAAAACAGCCAGACTAGGGGAATTCTGGGAAGAAAAAAAAAGATAGAGACAAGAGACACAGTTGCCAGCCAGACACAGAAGAAGCAAGATGAGAATACTGGACCTAGAAAAGATACCAAGCCATATGGTAAACAAAGATAAAAATTATGGGTTAATTTAAGTATAAGAGCTAGTTAGTAATATGCTTGAGCTACTGGCCCATTGTTTACTATAATATTAAGCCTCTGAGTCAATTTTTTTTAAAAAAAAAAAAAAAAGCAGCTGGGTATTTGGGATTATTGGTGGGACAGAAACTTCCCACTACACCTGAGTCCTAACCCCAGCTTCCTTTAGCACTTAGGAATTCTTGGGTGAGCTAACTGGAATCTCAATTTCCTTCTCTTTAAAGGGGAGAAAGAAATAAATAGAAACCAACATATAGTTTATGCTAAGAATTGAGACAATCTCTAAGGTACCCAGCAGAATACCTGGCATCCATTATTGACAGGGACATATAATTCATCCTACTTTATCTAGGCTGGGGACATCTATTTCAGACTAAACCGTTTTCTAGACCATGGAATATCAGGATAGAGTGAAAACAACGCTGTCCTAATGATTGGTCTGCCAAGTGATG
Source organism: Phyllotis vaccarum (assembly GCA_033318265.1). NCBI lineage: Eukaryota > Metazoa > Chordata > Mammalia > Rodentia > Cricetidae > Phyllotis > Phyllotis vaccarum. The sequence continues at coordinate 45,344,739 of JARWLC010000009.1, read as the reverse complement.
ACATCAGGCTTTGGTACAAACTAGAAGGTTCCACCTAGGCCAGCTATTCCTTTCAAACCTTAACTTCCTGTGTGAATAGGGGAGATGATCCAGGCAGCCCTCATGGTGGAATGAGGTGAATGAGAGCTGGATGTGGCTGCTGATAGTTGGTTGTTCTTTCTACAAATGGTATTTTGTCACATTTTTTTTCTTTTACATTTTTCTGAAAAGTGCAAATATTAATGGGCATTTGAAATTCTAAAACTCCAAATATCCCTCTACTTTAGATCCACTTCACTCCATCACAAAACACTGAGTTTCCTCAAAATAATTATGTGTAGTCTTTCTCATGTGAGCAAGAACAAGTTGTCGCTGAGACTGGGGGAGACCTTGGGAAAATTTCAAGTGGCCGCCAAATGAGGAATTTCTTTTTAACTGAAACGTAAATTAGATGCTTCTCTAAAGATTCTCTATCTGATAGATCTGGGAGAGACAGCTTCTCTCTGTTAGGGGAGAGGAGGTAGTCAAACTTCAAACCTATTCTAACTCCTGCTCTTTAAAACTGTATCTCCGAGAGAGAGGAAGAAGGCAGAGCCCTGCTGACAGCATCCAGCATCCTTCCCCAATGATAACTAGCCCTCACTATAGCCTTTAACCCAATGGGCCCTCAGTGACTGTGAGAAAATCTGTCAGGAAAAGGATGAAGCAGCCCCATTACTCTACCATCCCCTCTCCAGCAGTAACTCTGGAACAGCCCTGCTGAAGTGGGCTCATGCTACTGGAAATGGTCCTGAGAACCATAACTCACTTCAAGCGCCTGCCAAGGGGCTGTCAGACAGTGATTCTTGCAGCCACGGGTCAGATTTAAAGCTGTGACCTCAAAGAAATGCAACATATCCCACATCCCATTACACAGAGCCCAACACCAGCCTCCATGGAGCCCATCAGCTTTGTTTTGGCTACCAGGTCAAAGCTGTTGTTTGCATCAAGAAAAGAAGTTACAGTCTCTCAGGTTCCTGAAGTCTCGGTCACAACATTCTTCCTGCTCAGCAAAGACATGTTGTTTTAAAGAAATCTAGTCCCACAGTGCACACCATGATCCCAAGAGTCAATCCATGAGAATTTCAGTTCCACCACCCGTCTATTGGCTCCTTACTACATAGGCTGGGAGAGCAGTTGCAATGTTAACAGTAGCACTGGTTCGGAGGAACATATTGAGAATGCCGAAATGGGAAAGGGAAGGGGCCAATTGGCAACACCTCCATTAGATGCAAGACTGGGAACAGGTACCCAATTTTTCCTGTGTTTATTGCCATAACACACTTAACATTTTACTGTTCTTATGAGTCTTTGCTACAGTCTCCAAACCCGCCTTTCCTATCCACAGCATCTCGCTAAATGCCTCATTCTTCACCATAGTTGGCGAGCCATCATGCATGACCCATCAGCTCTCCTGTGCCTCCTGAGTGTGGTGTAGAAAGCCTGATAAACTTGTGTTCATGCCCATCTCTCTGGCCACTTCTCATATTTTCCCACTACAACCTGATACCCTATTCAGCCCAAATTCCTTACTTTTTTTGTTTTCACGTGACTTTATTTCTCTCTGAAGTGGCTATTCCTATGTTTCTTCCATTTTAAAATTTCATAAATCCTTCAGTGTCATTTCAGGTTTTTACTCTATCCATCTCAGATACCTAAGACCTTATTCATATAAATGTTATGATGTATTTCATGTCTCAGTTTAATTAGTTAGTGGGAACCTTTTCATTACAGATGATAAAAATCAATTCAATTAACTTTTTAAAAAAATTAAAATACATTTTTTTAAAAAATGAACTCTTTACTCCAGCATATTAGTGAAAGTCTAGAGATAGAGACTCCAGGCATTAGATCAGAATGCTCCAATGACATCTTCATGGCTGGCTCTTTCATCTCTAAGAATTCTTCCACCTCTTTTCAAGCAAGATGTATTGTTTACTTGCTGATGAAATTGATTCCAACTTGGAGGTTTATTAATAGCACAGATTCAAGACCAATGTGGTCATTGCAGAATCGCTTGTATGTGACCAACTAAAAATATTAAAACACCTTACCATAAAGATAAGACAAGGAGGTTAAAATGAATAATAAAATATAGGCTTTGTTAATAAGTAAAAGAAGAAAGAACAATGGCAAATTTGTGTGTGTGTGTTTGTGTTACTTAGACATCTATCTGAAATTAACCCTAAATGCTTTTAAGCCTTGGGATGAAGAGTAAAGCCCTAGTCCCTCACAGGTAATCCCTGTAATGTCTAAGAGGCTTGCAGAAATGTTGACTTTTTAGTTAACATCATGATGGTGTTCTTCTCTGCATCCCCCAAAATGTCTCACTCTGGGCTTGATGTTGGAAACACCAGTATTCTAGATCCAAAGACCCAATAACTGGAACTACAAAAGCTATGGACTTTGTTCTTTACTCTCTCTTGTCACCCCGTCTTCCTTTAGAACTTTCAATGCCCTGAAAGCAGATGTGGAGACAGTTTTGGGGGCAAGCAATAAAGGAAGAAGAAGGATGGGAAAGAGCAGTATGAGGAGGGAATAAGAACAAAATATGATGACATATGTGGAGAAAAGCAAATCTGAAGGAAACTAAAACGTTTTTATCATCTTTAAAGAATAAAAAAAAATGGAATTGTCTACTCTCTTCTCACCTCTAGAAGACCTACACTCAAATCTTACTCCGAAATGCTTGAGCTCTATGGGTAGGAGTAAGAAGCTTGTCTAGAAGCAGTTCTGTTTCCATGACAATATACCCAATGTCATTTCTACTGAGAGTGGAAATACTACAGCACAGACACATGTACCCACTAGAAAGGAACATGTTATATTATTTTATTTAAGGTGTACATTTAATGCCTATAGGATGCTAGGAATCTTCCAGATGCTCTGTCCTCACAATAACCCTTTAATTTGGGTACTAATATTATTCATGCTACACAAGAGAGGACAATTATGTACTGAGCCCAGCAATTTGTTGAGAACCACATCTCAGTAATAACAGGACCATATTGAACAATCTCACCCAGTACAGTTTTGATCACAGCTTCTTGCTACATGTTACTGTTTTTCCAGAAAGTGGGTTTAGAGAGAGGCAAGCCTTACTTCAATCTCCAGGTCTACCAGATGCCGACCAGATGCTTAGATGTGGTATTGCATCTTATTCTAGGTCTTCATCTATTACACGGAGATAGCAATATCACATCAATCCCGGCACCACACATCACACCTAAATGTCAGCTTTCTTCACATGGGCATTCATCTTCTTGACTGCAATAATTGCCTCAGTCTTTAGAGCCCAACCCTGAACCTCTTATCGAACCTCCTAGAAAAGAAAACTCTGTTCCTGCAGCTGGAGCGATACCAACATGGACTGTGTTAGCTATGCAGTGGAAGGGATTAGAAAAATGTCCAGATTTCATACAACTCGGTGCCTAACCCCAGGCAGTAAATGAATGTGGCTTTAGAAAAATGTTTCAAGCGAAGCATGGTTCTAGAAACTACCCAGTGAACTCAAGTTTAAAAAAAAAAGGAAGGAAGGAAAGAAGGAAGGAAGGAATAAGGAAGGAAGGAAAAGAAAGGAGAGAAGGAAGGAGGGAAGGAAAGCAAGAAATAAAAGCAAGCATTTCAGTACTCCAAGGTAATAAATAATTTAGGGCTTTAAATTACCCAATTCATCTTGGAAATCATAACCTCTAAACCACTGACATTGGTCCAAACATCATATTAGGATGTGAGGAAAGAACTGAGCTGTTGATCACACATTCAATAAATATCAAAATGCCTGACTCAGTATTCCCTGTGACAGAGCAATTGAGTAAGAGTTGTCAAGATGAGCCCTACACAGTGTCAATCAGAGGAAGTCCTTCTCAAAGAGGAAGACTACAGCCAAAGGAAGGTTCTGGATGCAGGATTACCCAGATGCTCTTTCTGACAACCTGAAAATCAAACTGAATCATCTAAACAATCAATTTAATTAATTTCATTGAAATACATTGTCAAAATAGAGATGGGGGATAAAAAGAAAGAGATGGGGTAAAGGAAAGAAGGAAGGGAAGGAGGGAGAGAAAGAGAGAGATCAAGGTAGTCCCAGGTATATTTATATGTTCGGACAAACTTCTAGAAATTGAGATAAATCTAGTTAGAAAAAAATAGTTGTCTATTTATTTACAAATACTTGGCTGGAGAATGTCCTATAGACATGGGGCCATGTGTAATTGGAGTCCATTGTCATTGACTCCAATATAAAAAAAAAATGACTAAAACAATCACCATAGCAACAGAAGAGTAAAAGAATTTGTTAGGCACTAAAATAAGTACAGAGTTATATTCTATGATATAAACCTAACAACTCTGTTTCGGTACAGCAAATATATCTTTTGTCCACATTATAGATATATATTTGTGGGCAGCAGACTTGGCTTTTCCAAGTCTGACAACCTAGTTACTGAGTTTCAATACTTTTACCTATATTATGAATGGGGTTGGCCACTCCCCCTTCAGGAGCCCGGGACCCTGGATAAGTGTCTTCAGACCTTATCAGCTGACACCTGAATCCCACCACACCTCCCCGTTAGTTTAGAACCCCTAAGAAGGCTCTAAACTAAGACTATATATAATAGGAATTATTATGAGGTAGTATCTAGGAGAGGATAAGGCACAAATTACAACCAAAACCTAACACATATAAAGTACATCATATATTTTTAGAATATTGGTAGATGGCAGGGTGTATAAATTACTTCAAAAGGTTCTTCAGGGAAAGTGAAAATCCAACACCTGAATGTTCTTTGCTAAGGGATAACAGGGTAGTAACCTTAAATACCTATTCTTCAACCCCTTTAATACCTGAGAAGAAAAATGTATCACCTGAAAGTCAGAAGTACATGGAAGTAGTAGCTTCCAAAAATTGGGAGAGGACAGTGACACACCTACCTGGACAATCAATCACCTACGGTTTTGTGCGCCGTTGGAGCATCCATCATATTGGCTACAGGCCTATGGTATCTGACATATCTTTTCACAAGCAGGACAGTTTTGGAGGGACTGTCTTATCCTGTCCAGGCAGGTTTCATCAGTCTTTATCCGTCATCTTGTTCCTCCAGCTTGAACATCATGTGTGTACTGTCAGCAATCAAGGTAAGGGCAGTTTTTACCCAACCGGCCATTTTCTGCCAAAAGGACAAACTCCAAAGGAGTGTCCTTGATACTCAACACCATCTCAGGAAAGGAGCAGTGACACCAGGAGTCATAGCATCTCTCGCGGCCAAATTTCAAATGTTAAATGCCATATTCTCTGGGTCTATGAAATTGTTGAAGACTCCTGTCTATCTATGATATTTTAACCTGTATCTGAGATGACTGTGACATGGCACCTTAAGTAATGTTGACTGCAGTTTTTAATCGTCCTAAGGATTAAAACCTGTACTATAAAATTAGATTACCTATATAAGGGGTGTATAATCTCTGAACAATGACTTTTAGTATGACTATCAAACATTAGCAAGGGGTATATATACCATGTAAAGTGGCAATAGTGTTTTAGACATGTATATACATATATATCATCCAAACAGAGGTATATAAAACATCTTGTGTATATATCATAACTAGTACAATCATACATTATATCTAGTATAATTAAATGAAGGTAGTAATTGTATAGTGGACATGACAATAATGTGCAAATATTTTAAACAGAGGTAGAAGCGTATATAAAATATAGCAGTTACAGATTCAATTTTACATAACAGTTACAGATTCAGTTTTATATTGATGTACAAGCTGCTTTGGTTATATAAAGCAATTTCAGATTAAACTTTGTGCCAATGTACAAATTATCTCAATTAAATATATAAAATTATTTTGCATTTGTATCAATATACAAATATCTATGCCAGTGCAATTGTCTTTAGCTTAGCCCATATATTCAGCTAAAAATTGTTTATAGGTAGGTAGAAAAATCTACCTTTATCTATCCTATCTATTCCCCTTTCTCTTCTTTAAAAGAGATCCTTGAGGCTATATTATTGTTTTGTCTACAACCCAATTTTAGCTAATAACTATTCTATCAGAATAATAATTACCCACAACCCTCAGAGGACAAAACTTATTGGGAAAGGAGGTGTAGTCTTTCATAAGGTTACTGCTTCCTGCTGACTTAAGGGTGAAGGCATCTCTTTGGGATCCTGTAAAATCTAAAACAATGGTTAGATTCTAATGGACTGACTATACACATCTATAACCATTCTCAGAATACTGGGTAACTCTATCTGGAATTTTTATTAGACATGTGACCTGAAGGATAATCATAGAGAGCTATCTTGCAACCATTTTTGAATAATTTATTTTGTAAAAGAAATCACTGATTGGTGTGCACCAGGTCCCAGCAGCCCCTTATGAATAGGATTGGCCACTCCCCCTTCAAGAGCCCGGGACCCTAGATAAGCGTCTTCTTCGGACCTTATCAGCTGACACCTAAATCCCACCACATCTATACAAATGGAAGAGAAATAAGTTCAAACTAAAGGCTTTATCATCCTTTTTAGCAGGAAGTCAGAGGCAGAGGGGGGACCTAAACGTGGTTAATTAGGCTGACTGTTTAAATGGCACTGTTAAGATCAGCTCCAAAGATCCCTTCAGTCTTCCAGCTGTTCCATCCACAGGCTTTGCTAGTCCATGGCTTCACAGCCAGCATCATCTCCTAAAGGGTTCTATATGAGACAGTAATTCTCTTTAGGAGTAAGGTGCCATACTCCCCAGCGTCCCCTCACCATTGACAAGAAGTGTGTTATCATGTATTCCTGAGTCAACTACCTGAGAAGACCAGTGGAATTACCCATAGAATGATCAGGCTTCGAGACACAGGGCAACACTGAAAATTCCAATTATTTGACATGAAACAATTTTAGAGGGAGAAACAGGACAGATTGAGTGTTGGCTGCAAATAAGCATCAGTGGTCATAGCAACCAATATGTCAGTAGATGGCAACCAGAGTTGTATCTAAAGCAAGTATTCATAACTGGTTTATTTAGCTATATTGGAGGTGTATTCTGCAGGTCAAATAGCCAGGTACCTTTATCCAAGAGCTACCAGAGTCCTAATACCACTGTTAATTTGTCATCTTGAAAGACAATCATTGTTCTGGGACAAAGATTCTATTGCATTTGTCACTAATCTAAACTACTTTCTCCTTCTAAGGTCACCCTCTTTTCTGTTTTCCATTGGTGCTCAGGTGGTCGATTTAAAATTTGAGTTTATTCTTGCTGTTCATTCACTTAAACCCTTTCTGTGTTATCCATAGTTACAGGGATGAAAACCAAAACCCTGAACATAGGCTAGGAAAAGAATACAGTGTCTATCTCCTGAGTTTTCTCTCCATTACAATCCCTCATGCTCTAGCCACAGAGATCTTTCCTGTCCCTTTCTCTCATTTATAAGATCTCTTCCTCTTCTTCTTTCTCTCCTGACCCCACATGAGAGAAAGAGAGAGAGAGAGAGAGAGAGAGAGAGAGAGAGAGAGAGAGAGAGAGAGAAAGAGAGAGATTGTAAGAAGTTGGAAGTTGGATTCTTCTCCAAGATCTTTTTGGGATCCATGCTGGTAGGGGCTGAAGCTAGATAACAACTAGACTTTTTTTCAATTCCTTAAAGTGCAGTACAAGGACAAATAAGCAGGCAAGTAGATAAAATAGTGTAGTGTACAGATGAGAGCCTGAGGTTGGCAATAAATAATAGTGGGATCTTTATATATTAAACACATACCAACAGGGTATATAACCTCCCTGAGAATCAGCTGCTTCTGCAGTAAATCAAGATAATGATTCTGATCACAGAAGGTTTTTATGGGTACTCAGTAAGCTAATGTATGCAAAACATTTAGCCCAGAAATGGAAACTATTATTAAATAAACCCAATTCCTATAACTACATAAATGTTCTTCTCAGAAAAGTTGTCTTTAAAAAGAGCCAAACTTTTAAATAAACCAATAGATGGATTTAAGGTAAACAAAGTTAAGAAATGATTGTTTAATGATTCCAGGCAGTAGATGGATTGATTAAAAAAAAATTTACAAGAAGAGGTGGTTGGCTTTTTGAGCCTCATTAATCAACATTATATTCAGGATCACAATAAGATTGCAAATTTTGTCTCTGAAATCTGGATCAATTTAAGGACATCCAAAGCCCATTGCGGGACTGTATTTCCCTCATTAGAATCTTCTAATTAACTCATTCTGTCCTGCTCTACTACTAGTTGATATTATTCTGGGTAATTCAGCAAGTTTGTATAGCATAGGTGTCTTTTCTGTTACCTTGGCTGTTTGTGATGGAAAAGTCAAGAATAACATGTCTCAAGGGTTGTGGAGTGTCCATAGCAGATAAACCATTCGCCAGTGTTTGACTGATACAGCAAACATCAATAATCAGAGTGTAGTTCCCAGCAAAACCCATACCATTTCTCATTCTTTCTCGATTCAAAACTTCATTGTGTTGTCTATTCTCCGTGCTGAATCTAAGGGAAAAATAAGTAGTAGCTGAGCTGCATAGCAGAAAGCTCAGGGTAACCTGCTCGTGAGCCTGCTCTTAGACTTCTACCCTGAGGAACTACATTCCAGAAACAGAAATAAATAATGGCGAGGTTAAAATCATTTGCGTCCTTTGGTTGCATTTTTCAATACTATGAGGGGCAATTACACTCAGTTCAGGAGTACTTTTGCAAAATTCACTCTTCTTTGGCTTTTATTGTGCTCTCAATTTCCGCAAATTTTACAACAAAGAATTAGAACTCCACCTAGGATGACACATGATAAGAACTTGCTAAGTACAGTTGGCATCATCTTTAATGGCTGAGAAAATGAAGAAGGGGCCGGGGACATTCATACTTCCCAACGCCTGAATTGATTCATCTTGAGAATTTTTCTTTCTTTAGTTTTTAGCATGACTTCACCTTTGCTCCATTTGGAAAAGTGGCATTTCCTATTACCAGTACTGGCAGCCACAGGATGAATCGCAAAAGGCCAAATCTATAAGCAGCTTTGGCCCAAGAAATCAAGCAAATGTTCAGAATTCTCAAGAGGGCGAAAGGTCTAAAATAGAGAGAGCTTATTCCCTTCTCCCTGGCTCATTCTTTATCTCATATTCATTCTCTCCCCCCCCCTTCCCTCCTCCCCCTTCAAATAACAGAATATATTGTGGAGATGAGAGCATCAAAAGAGTATCAGCCTTGATTTCCAAAATTCACTGAAGCTATAAAAAATTAGAAACATTAAAAAATTCCACTTACTTTTACCTCGTCTCAAATTATCAATAAACACATCCAACAAACACAGACTCATACCACCTCTTTCAGTTACTTTTCTGTTGCTCAGACAACACACTGACCAAATCTTATTTGTAAAGCAAAAGACTTGTTTGGCTTATTCATCATTTGCTATTCATTCAGGAAGAAAGTTGTTAAAAACAGCTGACTAAAATCCTTCTCCTTCAGCCATCAAACCTGGCCTCTTTGAATAGAGAAAGGTGAGACCCTATAAAATTTCCTTCCTGCCATGCTAACATGGCCACTGACATTGCTACTCTCACAGGCTTACTTATGCACCCATTTCTAGGAAAGGGTGTTTCGCAGCAGGCTTCCTGGTATTCTGGTTCTAACAGTCTTTCCAGTCCCCCTTCCTCAGTGTTCTCTGAGCCGTAGATGCAGGAACTGTGCACACACATACACATACATGTAAGCAACAAATACAATCAAAGAAAAAGAGGCTGTCAACTTGAGAGTAGAAGGCATGGAAGGCACAGGAGGGGTTCACGGGAGGTTAGCTGGGAGGGGCTGTAGGCAGGAAAGGCAGGAGGAAGTAATATAATTCTATTTCAATTAAAAACATTTTTGAAAAGAATAAATGATGAACTATATCTTAAGAATCTCAATTCAGGCTCACATAGAATAAGCAAACCCCAATAACCTAGACAACTAAACCATAACATTGTTCCTTCAGAGGAATGAACATTGGGATATGAAGTGTGCTGCTTGTACGGATATGAGCCAGAGCTGCAAAATATAGTCTAACTTCCTAAGCTCCCTAACCAACTTCCCTTCTTCCATTCATTAGCAGGTCTTATAGCTCTTCACTCAATGTCTGACCAGAAAATAATGGCAACTACAAAGAGATAAGTCACATTAAATTGCTAAGAGAAATGGGACGGACAGGAACAACTTACCAGTTGAACGGCTTCAGAAAAGGTATGGAGGCTGAAATGTTAGCAAAGGAACACCTGTGACGTCTCACCAATATGGCTGGCTTAACAAGGCGTGAGAGAACAAGAGTGCCATCAACAGACACACTAACATGGAAGCAAGGAATCTCATGGGGCCTCAGCCCTAGACGAGGAACTACAGGCCACTAAGGAACGCAGAGAATGAGGGAGAGCATCTGTCCCAGGGAAGAAGCCCCAGATTGGTTACCAAATACCAAGCAGTTAGCACTGAAATAATATACATATAAATAACATTATGTAGACTGAGCAGAGCAAATTGTATTTATATATTCAGAAGAAAGAAAGAGAGAGAATAAAAATTAAAGCAATAGAAACCATGAATTTGAGAAAAAGAAAAAGCACAGGTACACTGAATATTTGGAGGGAAGAAAGAAAAAATAGTATAGCTATATTTTAATTTCAAAAATAAAAACAAAAAAATTAATTTGGTCTCATGTTCCCCTCAGTAAGTGTTCTCTGGGCCCTGGAAGAGGAAAAGAGAAAAGATGAGATGTTAATAAAGGAAATATGTTGCCACATAGAAAGGACATTCAGCCAGTGATTACAACATGGGTATTCATGGGAAGGAAATACAGCTTATAAATACATTAAATGTCTGGGGTGGAGGTAGAACTACTAGCCAATCTCTATATGGCTTATAGTAGAGAAGCATTAGCCTCTTCCAGAACTAAAGATATTAAATGAACTACATAAATGTAACCAGCTGACTGAAAAATCTAAATTTTCCTCAATGATAAAAAATATTAAAAGAGAAAAGGGTAAGAGGAAATATAGCAAATAAAATAAGTCAATAGTGAGATATTGCACACACACCCATGCATACGCATGCACACACATGCACACACACACATGCACGGTAGCATACAAAGCCACATAAATAAAAGAAGTGTTTAGAGTCAGTCCTCTTCAGATCAATAAGCGTAAATGGGCTCAACACTATAAATGTGCAATAGCATAGGAACAGTAAGAAAGACAAATCAAACAGAAAATGTGAAGACATTTCTAATTGTACAAGAACATTTAGCATTTAATAATTGAAATGCATATGATTGAAATTTTTTGTTAATTCAAATTCAGCATCTGAAATGAGTTGGGGAAAGATGGATGTTTTAATAAGTGTTTGGGGAATACTTAGCATCATGGAAATAAACAAAATTAGATCCGTTTCTCACTCTATGGAACAAGTGTAAGTTCTAAATGGGTAATATATTCAATCAATATTGGAAGACTAGAGGTGCATCCTTTAAACCTGAGAATGGAAAACACTCATATGTTTAAAAAAAAAAATCTAGTTGTTGCTGGATGAGATAGTGAATACCTTTAATCCCTGTACTCAGGAGGCAGAAGCAGATGGATCTCTGTGAATTTAAGAGCAGTCCAATCTACATGAAGAACCAGGCCAGCTGGTACAAAAGGTAAACAGTGAGACATTGTTTCCAAAAAAAATGCCTGTAATGAAGAAAGAATTTGATAAATCTAATATATTTTAAAACTAAAAACTTTCACACTTAAAAACCACTATAGTTCAAAATAAAAGAAAAACCCAGAGAAAAATATTTGGTACTTGTGTCTGCTAAATTGTTCTATCGCTAATAAAAATTAAAGAGTCTGATACTGAGCTGAAAGTTTTAAAGATCAAAGAAGCAGAAGAGGAACAAGCAGCTGACTTGTTCTTCCTACTGGACACCCAGCCAGCTACTCTTCTCTCCACATGTCCAGAAGGAAGAGCCTGCAAATTCTAAATCCCTCCCTTCTCCTTCCTATCTGTCTCCTTATCTGTGCTCATGGCTTCTCTATAGCTAGTTCTGGTCAGCTAGTGACTGGCTCCACCCCCGATTCAAAGTTAACTTTATTAACCAAGTCTAGGAGTGTCACAGTACAATCAACTATACCACAACAGACACTCTTTGTGCTGATAATAGATTAACATTTTTATATCAGAAAAAATAAATCAATAATCTCAGAAAACTATCCAAGGGATGTAATCAGATAAAAAGAAATTATAAATGGCTCCTGACTACATAAGAAGAAAATTACAAAACAAGACTATACTTGTTAATAAGTCAGAATCACAAGAGTCTAAAAGACCAATAATCTATACTCTTGGCAAGGTTATAGTAAATAAGCATCCTACTAGACTGCTAGCCCACAATGAATCAAGCATTTGAGGATAAATGGTGGAATCAAAAAAATTAATATTCATCTGGGTTTTTTTTTCTGAGAAAGTCCACTTCTGGGACTCTCGATGTAAAAAAATGCAAAAAAAAAAAAATTGGTAAATGTGGGGATTCAATAAAAGCTTAAGAAGTTTCAGAGATATAAGAGGGAATCAACCCATAGTCTATGTGGGGAGTTAATAAAAGCTCCAGAAGTTCTGGAGCTCTAACCACAGTCAGTCTAGGAGAATCAGAAGAGTGGTGATTCACACCTTCAATCCCAGCACAGGGAGTATCCTGGGAGTGGTGACCTACACCCTTAATCCCAACTGAGTTGAGGTCATTTTAGATTACAGAAGGAGTTCCAGGCTCCCAAGCAGATAGGCCACGCCTTAATTTACCAACACAGAATTTAAGGTTTAAGGCAAGCATAGGAGGGAGGAAGCCAAGGGAAGCAAGGCTGCAGAAGCTGGAAGACAGCTGGGTAAGATCTGACTGTGGTGTTTATTCTCTCTAATATCTCCGACTTTCTCAGAGATCTATCCCTGAGTCTCATTTATTTGTGCAACAGGCAAATTGAGTTCAGTGTGAAAGAAGTTATATCAGTAAATCAAATAGAATAAAACAGCCATAAGCTGAGGGGTTGGCACACCATGAGACAGATCCCACAGCCTACTGTTCTACACCCTGCAAGCTTAAAGAGGCTTCAATATTTTAAAGAGTTGTTTTAAAAAATGTCAAGTATGTTATTATTTGGTAAATTATTTGGTGAACTCTAAAGTTGAATCAACGTGGTCTATCTGAGGCTGTATGTAACTCAATGGGAGAGGACCTGACTAGCATGCCCAGGGTTCCCCATTCTATCTCCAGCACCAGAAAGAGGAGAAGGAAGCAGTAAAAGAGAAAAAGAAAAAGTCCATCCATGCACACAGTGAAGAATGCACAGCTATAAAGAACACCTGCAATGGAATAAAAACTAACAAATTAATTTCAATACTTTAGTTGGTGATGATATTAAAGAAACACATAACAAAACAGCCTGTTTGGCAATTTTTTTAAATTATTTTTTTGAAATTAGAATGTAATTCTACACCCATAAGGTCTCCACCCATATGACTGCCCAAACAGGAGCCAGAAAAAGACAATAATGAACATACTAAATTGGATGGGTGGGGTACACAAACTTCTTGGTTGGTTTTGAAGGCCACTTAACAAGTAAATAAAGAAAAAAAATGCCTTGATTTTCTGAGAGAACCTACTATCTAGGATAGGAATGCTCTCCAGAATAAATGAAAAACAATAATAAAATTAGACTGCACAGTTTCTGGCATCCTGAGTTAGGCTCTAGGTGGCCAACAGCAATGGCTACACTGCTACACAGCCAGGTGTAACAACATATCTCAGTGTCTCCTGATAAAAATGATCATCACCATCTATGGGATGCTGATACACCAAACCTCAGTAGAACTGAGCCTTTAAATTCACTTCTTGGATCACGAAAAAATGGAGGTGACCAGCAAACACTTTTAGTGGCACCTTAGGGGGAAATATGTCATCAAATTACATACTCTGAGAAACCCTACCACCTCCAAAAATGAAATAAAATGAAATGCTAGATTTTTTTCAACAACCAAGTTGCAAAGATAAAAAGAAAAAAAAAATGTATAGATCAAAGGAAGCATAGGAGACCTATAAAACAATTAAAATAAATGGATGTTATTCTAATCATAAGTCAAAGCAATTTTAAAAAGGATTTCTATAACAATTGAAGAAATGTAAACATTGATAACTGAGAACTTTAAAAATCACTGCTTTTTTAAATAATTTATTTATTTTTGGTTTATGTACATTGGCATGAGGGTTTCAGATCCCCTGGAGTTGCGAGCTGCCATGTGGGTACTAAGAATTGAATCCCAGTCCTCTGGAAGAACAGCCAGTGCTCTTAACTGCTGAGCCATCTCTCCAGCCCAGTTTTATAATATGTTGGTACTGAGATGATATTTATTAATGAGTTCTGCTCTGGCTAATTTTATGTCAGCTTGATATAAGCTAGAGCCATCTGAAAAGGGAGAGCCTCAACTGAAAAAAGCAAAATGCCTCCAGAAGATTAGGCTGTAAATGACAAGCCTGTAAGGCATTTTCTTAATTAGTGATCCATGGGAGAGAGTTTGCCCCACTGTGAGTGGGGCCACCCCCTGGGCTGGTAATCTGGTTTCTCTAAGTAAACAGATTGAGCAAGCCACGAGGAACAAGCCAATAAGCCGCACCCCTTCTTGGCTTCTGCCTCAGCTCCTACCTCCAGGTTGTTGCTCTGTTTGAGTTCCTGCCCTGACTTCCTTACAGTGATGAACTATAGTGTGAAAGTATACGCCAGGTAAACCCTTTCCACCCAAAGTTGCTTTTGGTTGCTCTACCCAAGTCACGGAGCCAACTTTCCAATGTAAGAACAAAGGTTTCTTTATCCAAGCCAAGGCAGGGACCTCCCTTGGCACACTTTCTGCTAGATTGAGGGAGGAAGACCAAGAGTTCTTTTTACAAGGGATCTATATAGGACAGAGTTTCAAGCAGTGGATTATGTATACTGGCTTTGTGTGATTGGATAGGGAAGTTAAAGATGAAGTAGTCATTGAAGAAGTCAGTGTACTTGACTGTTAACAACTTGCCAGGATGTCTGTGTTGGAACTATAAGGTTCTAGCAGGATATGGGGTATTTTATAGGGACATCTGGTCTTTGTTTAAAAAAAAAAAAAAAAACTTACTGTATGCCTGTATCCTGTTATTGCCAATTCCAGGATATATGTCCTTTATCCCTACTGCTTCCCTGTCTTCTTGGGGCTTGAGTTCAGCCCTCAGTCACCAGTTGCCTCAGGCCTGTTTCCCAAGATGGTACTGGTTATGTTTCATCAGTGGTCATGGTGTTTCACCGCAGCAATAGTAACCCTAAGACAAGTTCCCACTTTTACATATTGAAATAATTGCCCAACAAATGGTTCCATGCCTTTGATGTTCATCAAAATACTATGAAGGCAGGGTGATAGTAGATCAGGATATAGATGAAGTAAGCTTCATGATACACACCCAGGGATTTGTTGTGCTATCCCACTTCTGTATATGTAAAACTTTTCCTAAGAAAAAGAGTGTGAGCCTGGTGGTGGTGACCCACACCTTTAATCCCAGCACTTGGGAGGCAGAGATAGGCAGATCTCTGAGTTTGAGGTCAGCCTGGTCTAAGGTGTGAGTTCCAAGACAGTCAGGTCTACACAGAGAAACCCTGTCTGGGAAAAGGAGGAAGAGGAGGAGGAGAAGGAAGGGGCAAAGAAAAGAAAGAAGGGAGGGAGAGAGGAAAGGAAGGAGAGAGAAAGGGAGGAAGCAGAGTTCTGTTGAGCCAGAGTTCTATGGGTAAGCTTCCTAAATTCCTACTAGTATTTAGGGTGAGACTCACTCTGGCTCTAGACTTTAATTAATATTTCTACAGCTTTTTAAGTCTACATCTTTTCTTGATAAATCTAAAGATGGTTTACTAAGCAACTATTCTGAATGTAAGCATTCTTAAACTGTATTGTTATGTATTTTATATAAAGTTCTGCATTTAATATGTATTTACATGTTTTTAGAATTGGAAGGGGTTGTTTTGTTTTGGTTTGGTTTTCTGGTTTGGTTTATTTGAGGGGGAGGTGGTTTTTCAAGACATGGTTTCTCTATGTGTAATAGAACCCTAGCTATCCTGGAACTTGATCTGTAGACCAGGCTGTCCTTGAATTTACAGGAATCTGTCTGCCTCTGCCTCTTGAGTTCTGTGATTAAAGGCATGCACCACTATCCCCTGCATATATTTACATGTTTTATAAAGCACTCTAACTCACTACTCCAACTCTTGAGTTTATCTTCAAGCTAGCTCAAGAGTAATGATTAACAATCAATTAAATAAATCCTAAGGTAGATTGTGGCATATTTCCTGCATCAGTATCTTTGCCACCAAGAGCTTCCCAGTTTGAGAGATCATTCTTTCATTCAAAAAAGAATTTTTTGAGGCTGGTACACATCATGCATAATGCTAAAGATACAACAGCAAATAAAACACCTTAGCGCGCAGAGGTGGTTAATATGCATAAAATTTGGGTAGAAAGCAGCAAATAGAAAGCTGAGGTTGGGAGTGGTCTCCTTTTGAAATGGCATTCTTGAAAGACCTTTATGAAGTAGTAACATTTCAGCTGTGACAAAAAGGAACCAAGTTGTGAACTGGTGGGAGTGTGTCACCCAGAAGTGCAAATACAAGCCTTGAAGCAAAAATCTACATTTAGGAGCAGAAGGCGGATCAATTGGTTTTACATGGTCAGGATACTGGAAGGGATTTTAAGACATTAAAAGTTAGGTTTTAGAATGTTTTTGCCTTAAGGAATTGTTAACAACTCAGTGGAAGCAGAACCCATCAGTTTCCTAGAAGAAAGCCCTATTGTCTAGAATCAGCCCTTTGTAGATGGGAGATTAAAATCCAAATAAAGAAAATGTAAAAAGAAGGGGAATATGGCCACTGTGCTCCTAAAAACCCATCTAGAGCCCTCAAGCCCAACTTGAGCTACAAACACATTAACCATCTACCATCGGGGCTCAAAAGGTCCTAGAAGTGTTCTTAAAATGAATACGTAAACTGAGTGCAGAGAACCTCTTCCAAATTACAAGAGCTGCATAAGAACCACAGAGCTCTCTCACACCCTTGGGAAGTCCCATGGTTTCTAGCATATCACCAAAGCAGGACACCTAAGGAACATAGATGGTCAGAGGGCAACATCAACCAAAGCAGATGAAGAGGCCAGCAAGGTGGCTAAGCTGGTAAAAATGCTCACTATTCAATCCCAACTTCCTGAATTCCATCCCTGGATCCCACTGGGGAAGCAAAGAATCAATTCTCACAAGCTGTTCTCTGCCCTCCATACGTGTGCCTGTACTCGTGCATACACATCACACACACACACACACACACACACACACACACACACACACACACATGCACATACACACTAATAAATAGAGTTTTGAAAGAAGAAATGTGCAAAGTGACTTTTCTTGCACTCGAAAGCTATGTATGAAAAAAGCTACACATAAAACACCATGTTTATGTTTCCACAAACAAATAACAACAGTTTTAAAAGGCTACTCTGTATGTGGTGAAGCTTCTGAGCCCAGGTTGTCACACCATCCAGTATTGCTGCTTGTTTACTCCCCCTCCTCTTTCTCTTCCACATGAGGTACTGAGACGTGGGCTGCGCTTTCCCAATTTTCCTAACGAATTATAAATCTGTATGCCTAGTAGCACTCAGAATATTGTATAAACAGTAGTAGTGGGCAAAATGAAGGCAGTGGCTAATTAGTTGGCAAATCAAGAATGATCTAAGAATGTCTGGCTCAAAGAATTTTGAATCAACAATCAGTGTAACAGGGCAACAGACCTCAGTAGGCCCCCAGACCTTAGCACTACTGACTCCATGATGGAAGTGCCATTCAGGCTGTAAAATTCAACACAAAGACAGTGCCAACTGCCAAAACTAAAGCAAAGGCCTAATCCATCAAAATCCACAGTTCTGTGAAAGTCTCTGAATGTACTAACTTTGCTTTTTGACTTCTATAATTCTGCTCTTGGATAACTCTTCTTGTTAACTGAAGTATGTCAACCCAGGATATGGTTTTTGAGCTTAAAAGATCACTCTCAAGAAGACTCAGTACTACACCAAGATCCCAAGCATCCAGTGTAGTCTCCAGCCAGCTAATGAAGATTCTTCTATTGACTTAAACCAATGTTCTAGCAGCCCTCTCTAGTAAATACCCCACAATATCAGGTTGCCTAATTTTCTGTATACTACTGAAGAGATCTAAATATTCAACACATTTAGTTTAGAAATTGTCAGTGTATGGGACACTATGACCAAAGCTGTCCTCACCAAGCAAAAGTCTATCAGAAATAAAAGCATGTACACAAGTATACAGGAGCTAACTAAAATAGTGTAAAGCATTTCTTCAGTATATGTACATCCTTAAGATAGCAAAGAAAACCTCTACAGAAGAGATATGTGGTAGAGAAGTGGTTTCTCAAGTCTCGGATGCTGGGGAGGATGTTTAGACACTCTTTGTGTGTGTTTGAGTAGCATTAGTGGACTGTCTTGGTCATGGTTCCTATTGCTGTGAAGAGACACTTTCTTATAAAGGAAAATACTTAACTGGAGCTGACTTACAGTTTCAGAGATTTAGTCCATTATTATCATGGTGGGTGGTGTGCAGGCAGATACGGTGCTGGAGAAGGAGCTGAGAGTTCTACATCTTGATCTGCAGGCAGCAGAAACAACTGTGTCACTGAGGATAGCTTGAGCAAGGGAGGCCCCAAAGCCTGCCTTCATGGTAACACTCTTCTCCAAGCAGACCATACCTTCTCCAACAACAGTAAACGTTCACAGACAAGCCTCCCTAAAAATACTTACTATGTAGCACAGATTTACAGAGAAAAGCTGTTGTCACGTCACACTGCTGGTTGTAAATGATTACTTGTATGTAGGTTGTCTGCTCTTCAACTTCCTCATCTTTAAATAGACCTCAAGAACTTCATCATGATGGCAACCTGAAGACTTCTGGAGACAATATGATCCCTACCATGACCATAGCACCTGGACCCAGATTGAAATAAAGCAAGCCTGTATCCTCCAGCAAACCAACTAAGGCTCAGCTTGAGTTTCTTGGGTATGTAGCTCAAACTAAGAAGTTTGCATCATGAAAATCCATATTCTGTTATGAATATATGAAAAAAAGATAACTTCCCAAATGGCTGGTTGGGGGGGGGGGGACCAGATAGTCAGTATAGTGGGATTATGTTACATTGTAAATAACTGTCCCGCCTACTGGTTTAATAAAAATGCTGATTGGCCAAAGGCCGACAGGAAGTGTGAGCAGGATTACCAGACTAAGAGAACTCTGGGAATAGAAAGAAAGAGCAGAAATGCCACAGAGATACCAGAGAAGCCAGCAGATGCAGAGGACACATACGCTGCACTGAGAAAAGGCTGAACAGGAAGAATCATGGGTTAGTTTAAGGGTAAAGAGCTAGCAAGTTATACGCCTGGACCCCAGGTCAACCAGCATAAAATTAATGTAAGCATCTGTGTGTCTCTGTGGGACTGTGGGTCTGCAGATCGGAACCTCAAGGCTAGACCAGAAAGTCCAGGCCAGAAACTTAATACAACAGTGCAAAAACAACCAGGGACATAAAACAATGAGATTTAAAAAAAAAGGAAACTACAAAGAAAGTAACTGGATTCACTCCTGATAATGTTTCTGCTTCTTGGATCTAGTCTCTGAGATCCTTTCAGTAAATTCTCTTGACTTGCTTAAATTAGTTGTGATGTTTCTGCTCCTACAAGAAAGACTGTTGTCATCCATGCCAGGAAGATGAGAATGAATGTGCAGTGATAAGTTGGTATGGGAGAAATGGCTGTTGTGGTTGTACCAGCCAGGCAAGGGTTTGTAGGGAGTCATGTCCTGGTGCTCAGCAGCAGGCCCTGTACCACTTTTACCGGGGTGGTGACAGCCTGTGCGAGCTAGGGTTGGAGAGGCACTGTGCCTTTCACACTCTCCTGATCACTGGCAATTTGACAGCAGAAGCTAATGAATCCCTCAGTTGGGGTTTGGGATGATTGTGCCCCCTTAGCAATAGAGAAAGCCCAGCTGGCTTTTTTGCTCAGGTGCTACAGAAAAAGGACACAGGAGGGAGCTGGTTCCAGAGGTCAGAAACAATCACAGAGAATTCTATCCAGGGGCCCTATCAAAAACACAGTGTAAACAGTAGGCAGGAAACAAGAAACTGTGTAGAAAACTCAGTTCCCTTCTAAGAATACATTCTACATTTACCAAGACAGAAAAGTTCCCATTTCTGATTCTGTTCTCATGGCATGGCCCGCTTTCTTGTCCCTTTTCAGAATGTTCTTATCTACATACTACGGTTATTTGACTTCTGTCTTCCACCAGAAGAGAGACTCTTTGTGGGTAAACTCATGGTCAAGTTCATGTTTTATATAATATCATCACCTTTTGATAATTTCATGTATGCAATGTATTTTCATCATATCCACCCAGACTTCTTCCTACAGCTCCTTCCAAACCCATCCCACCCTCAATTCTATGCCCTTTCTTTCTTCCATCAAGTCTCCTTCTCTCTAATTATACTGAGAACCTCTCTTTGCTGCACATATTTGGCCCATGTGACTAACAGGTCACATGCGAAGCCTGATCCCACTCTAATTGATACCTGTGATTAGTGAGCTCTTGATAAAGCTGTACAGAATGAAACCATGGCCCACTTCTTGTGCTTTGTTATGGCCATTATCCCAGGCTCCTGCTTCAGCCCCTATATACTCGAAGCTTTGATGCCTCTAACCCACCTGCAGAAGGAGCTAGTCTCGGAAGCAACTGCACGGAGCTAACTATGATGAGTACACAGTAATTGACTGCATGATGCCCAGCTTTGAAATGTGCAAAAACTATACCTGCTGATGCCAAATTAGAAACGGCTTCCAAGTGCCTGATGCTACATTCATCACCATGTCCCAGAAAGATGCTGACGGGTGCTTTTCAAAAACTTCAAAAGACTCTCGCAATAATTGCATATTCATTAGACAAATTAGTTCTAGATTATTTTTAAAACTGTAACTTGGAAAAAACAGAACAACAAAGAACTGAATAGAATTAAGTGGGAATGGTGTTTAGAATATAAAAATGTAGATATTATTCATTCTTTCTGAAAGCATTGAATGAGGAGATAGAATGGAAGAGAAGTAGTAAACCTAAGCTTGAAAAGGCACAGAGAGAAAAATAGTTTGCCTCCATGAAACTCAGCCCTCAGGGGGTGGATAGTTCTCAGGTGTGTTTGGGGGGTTGGGGAGACATGTGCAGAGTGTCTCCACCTCTGATGAGGGGCATCACTGGTAAAATAATAACTCTATAACCACACTGTTACTCAGCCTGAAGTAGATGATTAATATGGTGTGACCATACAAGTATCTGCTGGAGTCCTGATGGCTGAAGAGCCACAATCCAGTGAAGCAAAACTGCTTCATTTGTTTTATTTTTAAAGACTCTATTATACACAAAATAAGCCGCTACCACTTCACCTAGAAGTGTTAACAGGGTGTGGGAAGTAAAGAAAAGCCATCAAAGGAGCATCAGGTGACTCTGACTCACAGCTTCCTGCCCTGAAGTGAATTACAGAATGGGAAAACATATTCTAGAGCCCTGGGCAAGACAGAGGGTGCAAGAACTGGGTTTGCCAAGTGGTAAGATTCAGTGGCATGCTCCACCCCTGAGGCCACATGTAGACAACATTAAGGTATAAATTAAAGAGCCCAGCAGTAATTCCTGTTTGTTGCCAAAGCTTACTAAGGTTGATCATTTTGCCATATGTGAAGGGTTGGCTGGCTGTCACCTGGCAGGAAAATCAAGAACTATCTCAACACAGCTCGTTCCAAAGCCGATCCCATCTTCGTGATCATAAGCATAACACTACATGGACGGGTGAGAAAGGAAACATGGAGAAAAAAATGATCAGAGAATCAAATTATGATTACAAATTGCAGCTAGTACTGTGGAGGAAAATAAGGGATGCTATTTACATCAGGGGATGGGAGAGTCTGGGTGGGCTAAGAACAGGCACCAGGAGCAGAAAACCTTGGATCTATATCCAGTTCTGCCCTTTTCTCACACTGTGGCTTTGACTCACTAGGGATATCATCTCCTTCTCCAAGCCTCACTTCCACTATATGCATGAAAGTGATAATATTGACCACCTAAGTAAAGCTGTAATGATATCTATTACCTATGCAGCCTGAAGAATTTAGTAAAAATGTACTAAAATGATTATCAGTTCTGGTCCATTGCACTGGTTTCCTAAGGCTGCTAATAATAAACACTACAGACTATATGAATTAAACAATAAAAATTTTCTCACTCACAGATAAGTCGAAGGTCTTGGACTCTTCTGAGGTCTTTTTCCTCGGCTTCAAGTAGTCACCTTCTCCCTATGTCCTTACCTAGCCTGTCCTCTC
This sequence comes from Phyllotis vaccarum, assembly GCA_033318265.1. Lineage (NCBI taxonomy): Eukaryota > Metazoa > Chordata > Mammalia > Rodentia > Cricetidae > Phyllotis > Phyllotis vaccarum. Next base: position 45,322,220 of record JARWLC010000009.1, on the reverse strand, counting down.
TATAGGTCTGACCTTGGTATCTGTCTAAGGGTTTCTATTTCTGTAAAGAGACACCTTGACCACAGCAAAAGGAAAACATTCAATAGGATAGCTTACAGTTTTAGAGGTTTAGTCCATTATCATCATGGCAGGACATGGTGGTGTGCAGGTAGACATAATGCTGGAGAAGGAGCTGAGAGTTCCACATCTTGATTTACAGGAAGAGAAGAAGATTGCCATACTGGATCCAGCTTGAGCACATGTGAGACCTCAACGCCACCTTCACAGTGACACACTTCCTCCGACAAGGCCATACCTAGTCCAACAAGGCCATATCCACTACAACAAGGACACACCTCCTAATAGTGTCATTCCCTATGGGCCAAGCATTCAAACACAAGAGTCTGTGGGGCCCATAACTATCTAAACCACCATAGTATCTTTACCTTGACATTTCTTACTTTTAAAAGAGCACCCTTCATTCACCATGGAGTAGAATTCATCCTTGAAGGCCTCGTTTTTGTACTTAGTCACCTTCTTAAAGTTCTTTACCCCAATCACACCCATCCTGAAGTACTGAAAGATGGAGAATCAACACATGAACTGGGGGAGGGTGACAAAGTAACCCACAGTAGGCATTGCTGCACAGAAGCTGGCCAATTAGAATGCTGTTTCTGGCAAGTCTGAACAGTAACTGAGATTCAGCACAGGAAAGTGATGCAGACTGGTTGTTGTTGCTGTGGTTGCTATTATCAGCTTACTGTTACTTTCACAGCGTCTCTTAGGGGACATATCAGGCTTGAGTTAGACTGGTCCAATGGCCTTTGAAGATGAGATTCCAGAAAGCACTGAAATCTTCAGCAGGACTTGGAAATGGACAAATGCAAACACCTTTTGAAGCTATCTTATGGGAAAGGGCAGGAAAACGGTTATAGGATGAAGAATAATGGACAGCTAAGGAAATCTGAAGTCTGGGGACAAGGACATAAAGAAATGACCATGAGAAAAGAACAAGAGCCTTGGGGTGGGGAGGCAGGTGCAAGAGTTTGGGGTGGAGAAAGCTTCCTGGTTCCATCCTAACTTTGGCTTGATGCATCATTCAGAAATTAGTCACAGTCAAGTTGGTCCCTTCCTAATGTACCCTTCATGTCACCCTGCTAAAGATTCTTTCTCATCCTTTCAAGCCAAATGGCCTTTTCCAGTGTCCTGTGTTGTTTCACACTGTGGGTTGCAGGAAAAATGATAGATAGCCCAGATCTAAGAAACGGTGTCACCATCCCCTTCTCTCCTTCCTTTCCCTGGGTCACTTTCACTCCGTACTTGATACACGATGCACTGGATTTCACATTTATCCCTTCCTCTAATGCTCATGACCTAAATAACTCTGTTATTTCATAGCTGAGACAATATGAAATCAATTCAGGCATTGTGTTTCACACCTATAATCCCAGTTTAGGGGGTTCTAAAGCTAAAGGATTGCAATTAGTCCAAGACTAGCCGAGAAGAGAGTTAAATTCTGCTTCAGACAGCTAAGTGAGATGGTACACTCCTTTAATCCCAGCCTTCCAGAGGCAAAAGGAGGTGGATCTCTGTGAGTTCCAGGCCAGCTGGTCTCTATAGTGAGTTCCAGGCCACCAATTGCTACATAGTAAAATCATGTTTAAAACAGGGGAAGTTGAGTAGGCAGATAGAGTTTGGACCACCATAACCCACATAAAAGCTAGGCGTGTATGATGCACTTCCATACCCAAGTGCTACAGGCAGTAGGGCAGAGACAGGGCCTCACTGTCCAGTCATCCTAAGTAAAACAGCAAGCTCTAGTTTCAGTGAGAGATTCTGTCTCAATAAGTAAAGTGGAGACTGAACTAATAGTACTCCCTCCAAGAGTAAAATACTACCTAAGAAAACCCCCAATACCAGACAGGAGAATCCCTCTCCTGATTTATTGGCCAGGGCTGTCCAATAGAATTCCAAAACATACAGCCTATTACTATTGTCCTTGGTTGCCCCACCCCAGAATAGAAAGTTGAGTCCCTATCACTGAAGACCTCATACACTTCAGAAACAGGGCTCAAAAGCCCCTAAGATAGAACTTATCTGTATGCCCCCTCCCTGAGGACTAGCATTCATAGTACCAGATGGCACCATGCAAGCTTCCAAAGGAGGAAGTCAACTAACAGCCCTACTAAATTATGATGCCTATGAACCAAATCAGTAACCATCATAGCATGATAACTCTACAGGAAAGCAACCAATATCTATACTCAGGTATGAATCCTATGAATTATATCAATGGCCAGCATATCATGATGGCCCTACATATGTTGGCAGTAACCAACAACTTTTTAGTTGGACTGACTCTGCAAGAAAGATATATGTCTGGTACTGTCAACCCAGCTAACTGGTCAGTGCTAGGAAAATAGTGGTTATTGGTGTAGAATCTACAATCACTAATTTATGAAACCAGCATAAAATATAACAGTAATCTTTAAACATTTGTCATTATATTCACAGATAAATGTAGCCTTCACCTCTCATCAAGGAACTTCTCTTTGCAGCAGAGACTATTACAGAAAACCACAACCAAGCAATATGCTGACCTGTGGAGTTCAGTCCCAATGGATGCATCTACAAAACACTTCTATACCTAAGGTTCAAGGAACAATGAGGAAGAATGTGTAGAAAGATTGTAAGATTCAGAGGCTCAAGGACTTTGCTGTAAGATTGTGTAACATCGTAAGCTATAAACATCAGCGTAACATCAGAACTAGTAACATCAGAAGCTCTGAAGTCTCACCAACATGACTACCCAAGTATGAACTGAACAAGACACCAATGAACATGACAAATTGCACAGGAAGAAAAGATGATGAGGCCTCAACCCAATATAAAGAACTGCATGCACCTGAGGAAACCTGGGACAACGGGCAGTAGCTCTTCCCATGAAACAGCGTAAAAACCAGACCAAATGATCATCCCTGAAAACATACATGCAAATAACATTATTTGAGTTCAATGGGTCATATTTAGAAATATATATGATAAGTAGATATATGAATTCAATAAAAATTGATGAAAAAAGATGCCATGGATTTAGAGAGTGGGGAAGTGTATTTGGAAGGGTTTGGAAGGTGGAGATGGAAGGGAGAAATATAATAATTAAAATACAATCTCAAAACTGAACAAAAAAATTAAGATAAAGAACGATTGAGTAAAACATCCCACCCACTGTCAATCACTGGCTTCTACCAACATATATATACATAGGCATGTGTACCTGCACACTATGTGTATAGCAATATAAATATACACAAGAAACAGAGATAGAGAGGGAGAAAGAGAATGTGTCAGTTGAAGAGAGAACTGATAACTTGTGCCAAAATAAGAGTAAGTGTGGAGATCTGGGGCTTTAACCCACATCCATCACACTTAAGCATCATTGCTCTAAACACTGTACTGTCCTGAACCGACTCAGCACAAATCAAATCTGAACAGACCAAGTGGGTCTAGGCGATGACTGACATGTCAACTTCAGATACGAACCATGGTGCTACTGGTACAACCAGGACACAATCACCACAGCACCAAAGCCAATGCCAAGACCTTAAATCCTAGCATTGAGGATGAGACAAACTACAAAGCTAAGATTAGCTACAAAGAAGCGTAAAGAAAGCTGAGCCATTCAGCTCTGGTTCTTCCTCAATCCTTAGTCTCCACACCTAATTAGCCATCGTCTTACTGTTCTCATTTCAAAATATTCTGTCACTCTTCTCTCTCTTCATCCTAAAAGCTACTATCCTAATATTTTAAGATACCCAAACTATCTACTTCCAGCCTTGCCCCTCTAGTCACTCTATACCATCACAGCCTGTCTGTTGTTTCTGAAATACACATCTGAGCCTGTGTATCTCCATCTCCTACAGTTCAGCAGCCTCTCCTGGCCTTGGCATGAGAGAATTCAGGGGAGGAAAAAAAAAAGGAATAAGAAAAGACACACAAAACTTCCACTTGACAACTTCATCTCTCACACCTCTGTTTCTGCTCTGCCTCAGACTAATGAAGCACTTTTAGTTTGTCTGATGCAATCAATACATCATTTTCCCTAGTGGCCAGGCCTTTGTGAAGATTCTCTATGCAGTCTAGAGAACAGTTTCTAACCAAATGCCTTCAAGTCTCAGCATGGTTCACTTCTTCCAAGAACTGTTTGTTGGCACAAGAATAGCCTTGGCAGACGAACTTCCTGTCACATACCACATATCCCCCCCCCCCCCCGTGATTTCTTTCTCCCTTTAAGCAGCTCTAATATCTCATTATGACCCGGTGGCCCCATATCTGTTTTAGATCTATTGTAAAATGCTGTCAGGGTGGAATAAGACAGCTCTGAGAGAGAGAGAAGCAAATGCTGATGATAAATATTAAATAAATACCACTGGAAAATTCAGAAAGTTGTTCATGTAAAGAAAAGGACTAGAAAGTCACAGCCCCATGGGGACTGGTGTGCAGTCCTCTGCAGAGCCACCAGGGAAGGTCTTTTAATTTCTGGTCATCAACTCCCCTGTGCTGCACAGTTTCCATCTTGGAATCCTCTGAGATTTTCTAAAGATGAATCCAAAGGTTCTGTTTGACCTCTCTGATCCCCTTGGTCCCTGATATCAGCATTCCTTAAAAAACCCTTTGCCATTAAGTTATCATATTTTATGAGGGAGAAACACATGCAGATATACAGTTTTTAAGCACGTTGAGAGCTTTTCATGCATTCTGGGATGTAATTGTTTGCTATAGAGTAAATTTTATGTTTAACTTTATCCACAGGTACAGCTCCCAAGCCTTAGTATGTGCCTTTCTGTGGAATCCTGTATCATAGCCTAGATAACCACTGCACCCACATCCCAGATACACAACATTGTATATAAAGGTATATATGGTAAAGATCATCCTTGAGTTACTTATTTTTAAATTCACCACCTCCCACTATACCTGTTTGATAATAGGATGAGATGTTTTGAAATTAATTATAGTAATATAAACAACCCATCCATACCTCTTTGCCTCAATAAGACATACAATACATGCAATTTCCTTTCCAGCCACCATCATATACTAAAGAAACTAGAATCTAGTGGGAGACTCGAACCCTCCCTCAGTACCATTAGAGCTATCCTGTCACTTTTGGAACCTCAGAGGAATTACTAGACTAGAAGTGTAAGCACTGTGGGTAGCAGAGTTCTCTTATAGCTGGTTTGGAGAGTTTTTGTGAGTGTGTGTATGTGTGTTTTTTAATAGCATCTGCACGAATTTTAAAATGTGCTTGTGGTTCAGTTTATGAAGAGAAAGCAGAACACGAGCTCAGAACCCCAATTGATTGCCTCCTTGTCTCCCCATTTCTTGGAGAAAATTTTGCGAGAGAACTCCAAGCACGTCAATATAACAAAGTACCCAGCATTTGGGCAAATTATATATTAGCAGCAGCAATTGTTCAGCTTTTAAAAAGAATTTTTCACGTGAAAAAAATTAAAATTTAGTGCAGTTTGCTCAGTGCTCTGCAGCTTTGAAAAATACATCATAATAAAACCAAAATGGTATTAGAGGATTCTAGCCTCACCTGTTATAATTTTCCTGATTTTTTTTCAAATGGTTCTATTAAAAGGGCAAATTATCACCTTGAGAGAAAAAGTCACAAAATAATGAAACAATTCCATAATTTTAAAACGTGTTGCTCTGCCCAGAAATGATAGATGGTGACCAAGAAAGCATCTGGTTCATGTGAGAGGACGACATTCTCTCTGGCCATTATCATACCAGTACTGCAGTCATTAACAACCTGGCTATGTTGAAAGCACTGGTCTAGAGGTGGAGACCTGAAACCTTTGACCTCCAAGTCTCCTGGAAACTTTTTAAAAGAAAGTTCACAGAATATGAGGTCAGGAAATCCGGGTCCCATTCTTAGCTATGCATAGACTTTAAAGCTGTACTGTCTTCAAAGCTTCCTAGTCAGAAAAATAACATCCCAGAGGCAACAGATTCTGTAAAAACAAGTCTTGAACTCCAAAAATATCAAAGTCATGAAAGTCAATGCAATAGCAAGGAACTGTTCTTGCATAATGAAATATCACGTGTGATCAGGGATGAGAAGGCAGACAAACAAATAAGATAATACTGTGGAGGCCACCATTACATCAATGGACAAAAGTGTCTCTTTTCCTTCCTCTGTTTCGGGGATTGAACCTATGGCCTCATCGACACTAGGCAAATGCTCTATCACTGAGCCACATCTCCTGCCCCAAATTAGCATTCTATTCTTTATTGATGTACCTTTACCTTCCCTTGTCCCAACTCCATGACAGAAAGGATATTTTTATAATTATTTGCTTTTGTATCATTAGCGTTTACTAGACAATCAATGATACTTTGGAATAAATAATGAATGGGAGAATGTATAGGATCAGCTATGGCTACACAGTCACTTTCCAAAAACTACTGATATTTCTCAACTCCACACTAGATACTTTAAGCCAACTGCCCTGGTTAGTTCTAAAATAAATAAAATGAGGTAGATGCCAACAGTACCATTTTACAGATTAACAAACTAACAATTTCACCAAGGTCCCTACCTCCTGCTGGAGCTAGAAACACAACCAATTTGCACTCCTCAGGGGTCTGTTTTATCAGTGTTTGGTGTAGCCTCAAAATACAGGCGGGTTCAGTTTTCCTCTTGAAGCCAGTTCCCCTCATTAGCATCCCAAAATCATGCTGCAAGAGCCTGACATCATCGCATTTTCTTCTGCAGCTCATCGCTGGTACAAAGTCTGCAGCTACTGTTGGGGATGGGAAGGCTTTTAACCCCGTGAGTCGGTAGCTGATCTCTGTGTACCCCTGTGACTAGAGTGACACACAGAAGTGCCGGAGACATCCCAGGTCTTTAAGGCGCCTAGTTTGCTGCCCTCAAGTCTCACTTTGGCAATTTTCACAACATTAACTTGTCCTTTGGATGGAGACAAAACCTTCAGTAATCATCACAGGCCTGACTTAGATCAGTTGGAATGATATCTGCAAACTTTGTCCTTGCTCCATAAAAGAAAAGCATTGGAATGCTCTAAAGAAGTCCGTGTTGGATATGTAGCTAATAAATAAATACGTATTGAGTTCCAGACAGCTTCCAAGGTACTGGCAATACACAAGGACAGTGTGTGTGTGTGTGTGTGTGTGTGTGTGTGTGTGTGTGTGTGTGTGTGTGTGTGTGTGTGTGTGTTGGCAAATTTTGGAGCTTAGAGAGATGGCTCCACAGTTAAGAGAACTTCCTATTCTTCCAGAGGGCCATGTTTGTTCCTAGCACCCTACCCAGATGGTTTACAGCCACTAGTAACTTCAGCTCCGGGGCATCTGATACCATCTTCTAGACTTGTGCTCATACATGCACAAAGTTACACAGACACACAGAGAAGGGGAGACTGAGAGAGGCTTCCTGGGCTAGACACTTATGCTAATGCCTGAAAGGTATGTGTAAGTTACCCATTAAAAGGGTGGAAGGTACCCACAATGTTAGCAGGAGCTCATGCTCTGTGCCCTAATAGTAATGGAGCAAGACACACTAGAACTCAGGAAAGCACATGCATTCAGGAATTAAGATGTGAGCCTTAACAGAAAGAGATACCACTGCAGAAATGTGGCAGGCCTGCAGGTTTGGACTTTGTCCACCAACTATTGGGAAGTTGGTATTAATTTCCCATAAAGACAATCTTTTCCAGGAATAGTTCAAGACTATGCAGGAAGACCAGTGTAGAGGCTACTTCAGTCTGAGTACAGCCAGGAAGCAGGAACCCCACCAGTTATCTTTAGGAAAACACTTAATTTAAATAACTAGCCATATGTTGGGAAATTGACGAGAACAAAATAAGATACGAGAATATTGAAAATGTTCAAGAGATAGCTTCCTCTTTGAGAGCTTAGAAAACAAGAAGTGCTTGTAGTGAAGCTTATTGTCTGATCCCCATGTGTGAACTGTGGTATGTGCACACACATACACACACATACATATACACACACATATATACACACACATACATATACACACACATCACACACACACATATACACACACACATACATATACATACACACACACACATATACATACACACACACACATACATACACACACAAACACATACACACACATACATATACACACACATCACACACACACATCACACACACACATATACACACACATACATATACATACACACATCACACACATACACACACATACATATACACACACATATATACACACACATATACATACACATACATATATACACACACATACATATACATACACATACATATACACACACATCACACACACACATACACACACATACATATACATACACATCACACACACATACATATACACACACATCACACACACACATATACACACACATACATATACATACACACACAAACACATACACACACATACACATACACACACATCACACACACACATATACACACACATACATATACACACACATCACACACACACATATATACACACATACATATACACACACATATACACACACATACATATACATACACATACACACACACACATATGCACACACATCACACACACACATATACACACACACATACATATACATACACACACACAAACACATACACACACATACATATACACACACATCACACACACACATATATACACACACATACATATACATACACACACACAAACACATACACACACATACATATACACACATATATACACACAAACATATACATACATATACATATACATACAGATGCATATACACACATATATATAAATACACACATATACACAAACATTTATATACACACACATACACAAACACATACACACATACACACACTTACATATACATACAAATACACGTATATACAAACAAAAATCACATATACACAATAATAACAAACACAATTTTAAATTTTATTCTAAAAGTATGCCTATGAATAAGAATAAATGTGCTGAAGCATATAGTACATGAAATAGATTGTCAGGCTAGACTGGAGGGATGGTAGGGAAGCAATAAGGAGCAGGCCTGGCTGGTGCTCTTGAGATCTGTGTCTTCCAGCAGGTAGGTCTTGGGAACATCCACACTGGCAAGCTCCAAGAGTGCTTGAACAGCCACAGACTAGAGCCCACTGCTGCTGTTGGGCACAAGAGTCAGTGCCATGATGAAGAAGCATTGCTGTGTCACCTAAACAAGAAGGAAAAAGGCCAGCCCTCCTCTCAATTCACATCTTTCAGCTTTCCCGGCCACCATCAGCAGAGCTCAAGAGGAAGGCACCCAGCTGAAGGGAGTGTGCTTTTCTGAGTCAGCCTCAGCATGAAAAGGCTAAGTCTGGAACTGAAATACAATAAGTTAGTGACCATCACATTAGAGATCTACAGGTGGGCAGTGGCAGACAGACCACTGTGAAAAACACGTATCAAGGAGCGAAAGACCACCAAGGAGGAGGTATGCTTCCACCTCATGTTAGGAAGGGTTTTTTACTCTTCTAAATCCCTGAATACACAGGTTTTCTGGGTGCTTTGTCCATTTGAATTAAATCTTAAAGAGAAATTCTGTGTGTCTGTTATTTACCAGAAAGCTGTATCTCCACTCAGGGGCCAGAGGTACAATTCAGCTCTAATCCAAGGATCAAAAATCATGCAGCAGAGTACTTTAAATCCCCCCCCCATACTCAAAGAAACAATTAAAGACAAAAGATGAAGCTACAGAAATTGTCAAGCTAGGAGGAACTAGTTTTCCCTCAAAGGACCTCAACAAAGCCCCATTTCCATCTTCCTGACCCCTTTTGAATTTTAAGGAGCAATAAGTGACGTTCTCTCATTGCCTAAAATCAGTGCATTGACCAGATGCAGAGACCCACAACTAACATTAGGTGAGCTTGGAGAATCTACTGAAGACAAAGGGAAGGACTGTAGAGACAGAGGGGTCAAGGACACCACAATAAAACTCACAGAATCACCTAACCTGGTCTCATAGGGGCTCACAGAGACAGACTGAATCAACAGCCAGGAAACCCACATGGGACTAGGCCCTCTGCATGTGAGACAGTTGTGCAGCTTGGTCTTCTTGAGGGGCTGTCTCTCACTCTTTTGCTGAATTTTGGGACCGTATTCCTCACACTGGGTTGCCTTGCTTCACCTTAATATAAGAGGAGGTGCTCAGTTCTACTGCAGTTTGATATGCCATGTATTGCTGATATCCAAGGAAGGCCTGCTCCTTTCTGAACAGAAACAGAGGAGTGGACTGGGGGAGGCAGGCAAAGGGAAGGTGAGGAAAGAAGGGGAGGAGCTATCATCAGGAGGTAAAATAAATAAATAAATAAGTGTTGTCAAGGACAGAGAAGGTAAGGCTCAAAGCTGATACGGGTAGGTCTATGCTCAAGAATCTTCAGCATGCTATTTCTTACTATCTAGCACTGCCTCTACTGCCATTTGGAAAGTCAAGCTTAATCAGAGGCAGTGTAGACCACACAGAGTAATAGTGTTTATGGGCCCGTGTTTCCCCACTTTTATCTACACTGTGGTACCCACCATGAAACACCCATCTTTCCCAAGTAGTAACTTCATGCTGAATCGGCAACATTTACTGTAAATTCATTTCACTTTCATAGTTGTTCAAATCCATCTCCCCAGTGGATCACATGACACAGGTCTGACCCAATTAAAAGCCCATATTCCCCAGGTTTGGTAAGTGGTACAGGATGTTGAGATAACCCAATCAAACCCAAGACTAGTCAAGAAAAGATATTCTTTAATGAGAAACCTTACTTGGAATTAGAGGACATGGACACTTCTATAATTTCTTTTCGACCATCAGGTGTAAACTCAACAGAAACTGGGGCTTCCACATCAAAATGGAGGGCACAGAATCCAGAAACAAGACCCTAAAGCGCCATTTGAGCTCTGAGATGTATTACAAGTCAAATCTACTGGCAGGACTTTGAGAGGGTAAATTACTAAATTTCCTTTTTTTATTGAAGCAACCAAGGGTGAGATTTTCTTTAATTTCTCACAAAGTAATGCAATCCAGACAGGTACTGAAAACATTAGTATCTTGCACCTGTCTCTCCACTTCTTCCTCAGTTATAAAATTCATCCTTTTCTCCCCCCCCCTTTTGGATTGTAGCACCAGCCAGAAAATGACTTCACACAATAAAATTAGCACTATGAAATGAATGGGGATTACAAGACCTTACTAGTAAACAAAGAAACTTAATTAGCAGTGAGAATAATATTACCATTATTAATTGTCCCATTAAAAACTTCTAAAATGACAACAGCCAACTTTACCAACATTGTGATGAAAAACTACATTCATATATTACTTGTGACACTATGTCTTTCTTGGGGTTTCTATTGTTGTGAAGAGACACCATGACCATTGTAACTCTTATAAAGGAAAAACATGTAATTGAGATGATTTACGTTTTTAGAGGTTTAGTCCATCATCATAGTGTGACATGGTGGCATGCAGGCAGACATGGTGCTAGAGAGGTAGTTAAGAGTTTTACATCGTGTGCTGGCAACAGGAAGTGGTCTGAGATACTGGATGCAGCTTGAGCATATATGACACCTCAAAGCCCATCTCCACAGTGACACAGTTCCTCCAACAAGGCCATACCTACTTTAACAAAGCCACACTTCTGGACAGTGTTATTCCCATTGGGGGCCATTTTTCTTTAAACTACCACACACTACAAACTGGTATAGCTATTTCAGAAATGTATATTGCAACACGAACTTTAAATTATTTACAATCTTTAATTCAGTAAATCTATTCACAGGAATTTATCTGAAGTATTACACTGACATCTCTCATGTTTGAACCCTGTAATTTCAACTTATCAATACCCTACTTAAAAACTACCAGAACTAGATAACGCATTGTACATGTAATAAAATGTCAAGTCCCTATTCATTTTCAACAAGTTGAATACTATTCCTGTGCATATTAATGAGATTGACTTAACATTTGGGGGAGGAGGGATTTGAACCAATCTTGTCAAATTACATAGACTACAACTATCACTTAAGTCCTACCTTGTGAGTCTTACCTCTGCAAAACTGTTTACGCCTTATCCCTGCAAAAACAATTACTTAAAGCACCTCCTTCCATTTCTATAGCATCCATTTTTTAGTCACAAATGTCTGCACCTGTGTAGTGTGAAGTGGAAATCATGCAGCCACACAGCTCACAGGTGATAAATGTCTTCCCAGGAATATTCATACTTGAAAGGATGGGAAATGGAGCCAAGACTAACCGCAAACAAGTCAATCCTAGCAATAGACTCACAGGCATCTTCTGGAGAAATTTTCTGTGGCCCTCTGAGTTTTTTGATCTTGAATTTAATACAAAGGTGGCCAGTAGTAGTTATTCTCAGTTGTCCCTTCCAAGAACTCCATGGTCAGATCAACGGCTTTCTCCCAACTCCACAGCAATTCCTGAATATTGTGTATCACTTCATGGATGGATGGCTTCTGCGCCTTTGAGCACTTTTTTCTTCTGTAATACTGCCAAGTAAATGCTAGTATCTTCAAGACTAGATACAAGTGAGCTTCTCTGTAATACTTGCTCTAGCCTCTCTCGTGGATCAGTGCTGACACTGTCATTTGTATTCATTACTGGTGACAGTGTTGCATGGACCCCAGTATTCCTGATCTCCAGTTACTTTCTTGCCTGACTGATCTGTCTGTCCACTGTGCCACAAAGTCCTTGAGTTCTGTTTTCCAGTGTTCAGACTGTGCTCAACAAATGCCCATTGAATAAATTTAAATTAATTACAATAGTATCTTTCTGAGAATTGTAGGTTTATGAAGAACAAAATGATGGTGTGCATGTTTTAGAGACCAGGAAATTCTGCAAGCAAGTGTGCATGTGTTTTGCAGAGATAGATAAGCATAAAAGCACAAACACACACACACACACACACACACACACACACACACACACGCATGCACACTTCATCAGCCTCAGGTGTAACCCTGTCATATGTTTTAGAATATGCAAAAAGAGAATGCATGACCCACTGAAGACTTTTCCCTCAATAGCACCACGCATTCATCCATCAGAAGAGTTAGGCTGCCACTTTAGGAGGTAAAGTTACTGAGTGTTTTCACCCAAAAGGTGACATTTTGTCTCATAATGTTAATTTCCACCTTAAACACTTTATACAACAAAACAGATCCAGTGAAGGCCTGTCAGGTTGGCAACTACAAATGGCAAAGTAAAGATAGATTAATTCCTGCAAGAGTGAGCTTGAATTATTCTAAAAGGCTTGTATTTAAAAGACGATTTGACATAGACTAATGAGATTTGTGTCTTCATAAAGCAAGATCTTTGTTTGGTTTGAAAAAAAATCCAATTTGCCTGCAGTGCTAAGTATACAGATTTGTTTAACTGCCTGAATTTGAACTTTGAATTTCCGATTATCATGAGTTTACCTTCCCATAGTCAGAATGCCTCTTTAGGAACAACTTCGCTTGTATAAGTGAGCAAGTAGGTTTGAGACAGAAACACACATTTGACAAATAGAAGTGGAAATAGAGGTAGACCCCACTAGAAAACATTCATAAAACAACTGTCAAACACCCCTGGTCCAAAAACCTGAAATATCATTCTCTTTTTAAGCTATTTCTTGAGAATGCCTTAAGGTAGATGCTTGAACTTAACATTGCATGCCAGTCTGACAAATTTAACTAAGAAAGACACCATAAGGACATGCAACAACTTGTGTTCAAGGTCAGTTACTGTAGAATCTTCATAGAAACAATCAGACAAAAGATGCTATCCTCAACAATTCTTTAAAAATAGAAGAATTAGAAAGTCCATGTAGCAAAAGCAGGACACAGCCTTCGTGGATGATGTGGGAGAATACTATATAATCCTCGGGGAGATGTTCTTGATATATTCTAAGAAAGGGAGGAAGAAAAAGTATGTTCCTTGCCTTTGTTTGTTGGGGGTTTGGGGGGGGGGCGGGGAACTTGGTCCTACCTCAACCAGACAAGCCAGATGGAATTGACTCACCTTGGAATTCCTTGCCCTCTCTGGGGAGTGAATGGGGGTTGGACTGCAAATAGGCTGGAGGGAGAGCAGTAATGGGTATAGGGAAAAAAACTTAAGCAAAAAATAAATAAATGGAGGGAGGGCATGTTCTTGAGTGTGTGGGGGAGTAGAGGGGATCTGGCAGGAGTCGCGGGGGAAGAAAATGGGAGTCAAATATGTTGTATGAAAACAATTTAAATTAAAAATAAATAATAAAAATAGAGAAGCAAAGACTATGTGAGGATGGGCTTGGGAGTCAGCCTGTCTCACTTCAACCCTCCTTTTACTGTCCCTGTATAGCTGTAGGCAAGTTGCTGGCTCTCCTCCAAACGCCCCAGGCTCCCCATCTGTGAGGATAACCAGTACAGCCTTGAACACAAAGCAATCATGAAAACCTAGCCAACATATTAGGAGTTCTTACATGTAAATAAGACAGTTATAAACACAAACATTGGCTCTTCTTAACATTTATAGCATGTTTTCTGTTTTAAAGAATGTATGAATATTTTAGACATAAGAGAAAAACATATAAATCATTAGCCAATATCTTAATGAGATTAAAAATACTTTTAAGGACTGAAGAGATGTCTCAGTAGTTAAGAGCTCTGGCTGCTGTTGCAGAGGACCTGGATTCGGTTCCCAGCACCCATATGGTGAAATCACAAACGCCTATAACTAAAATTCCAGGATATTCAATGCCCTCTTACGATAACATTTTGTTACTGCTTTAAAAGCAAAATAATGAAGAAGCATTTTATTGAAGATTATCAACATTTAAAAATTAAAAGAAAGGTCTTTATGAAAGTAAAAAAAAATCACTTAAAATTAATTTTTATTTTAAAAAAGATTACTTTTGTTTTATACATATGGCTGCTTTGACTACATCCTCATATGTGCATCACATGCATGAAGCGCCCTCAGAGGCCAGAAGAGGACATTGAATCTCCTGGAACTGTAGTTAACAGGGTTTGTGATCCACCATGTGGGTGCTGTAGATGACAACTGTATGGCTGTAGCAGTTTCTGGGGCCTCTGGCAGTGGGACCAGTATTTATCCCTAGTGCATGAACTGGGTTTTTGAAGCCCAGTCCCTATAGAGGAACACCTTGCCCAGCCTTGACATGGGGGTGAGGGGGACGGTTTGGGCTTGCCTCCACCTGACCTCACAGACTGTTGACTCTCCATGTTGACTCTTCACTTTTAACAGAGAAAACTGAAAGGCCTGAAGCCATGGAAAAGAAGCCAGAAGCCAGAGTACAAAATTATGGAAACACAAGATACTTCCCAAGTAATAAATTTTAAAGATTATGCTTATACATATTGAAGAAAATAATGTCTGATATGTCATATATGTGTGTACTTGTATGTATACATGTATATGTATATATATGTACATATGTATGTATATATGTACATATACATATATGTATATCTACATTTATATATGTATGTGTGTAAATATATTTATATTTGGGTATATGTGACACATCATAAATAACTGCCATGTATTTGAAATGTGTCTATCTGTATGATTTATACATCCAAATCCAGATATGGACAGATTTATTTTACATATTTTTATGTAAATTTACATATTTTACATATAAAGATAGGCAATTAGACATCTTAAGAGAGAGAGGTAATGAAGAGAACTTTTCCACTTGAATTCACAACACTCCTAGAAGCACAGATGAGCAAATGTAAGAGTTTTGCTGCAGGTCTCTCCATCTCTAAATAGTACAGGCAATATTTGAACCAATACACGTCCAGTTTTAAAGTCTACATGTATAACCAATGGCCAGAGAGCTCACTACTTGCAATCAGTCCTCTGAGCTGTTTATACATAAAGTTTTATGAGAACAAACCACATGTCTGCCGAATGCTATTTCTTTTATGCTGCTACAGGAGAGCTGAGTAGTTGGAACAGAGAGCAGATAGCCATAAAATCTAAACTATTTACTAGAGATGGTTTATTTACAAGAAATAGTTTTCAAAAGCTGTTATCTGAAAAACTAATGTGAGGATTTGGAAGAAATGAAGAATGCAGTCCATTCAGATCAATGTGTCTTGGATATGAATGTGTCTGCTTGGACAGTTCAGATTTACAATGATGTGGGAAATTCAGACTGTGCCTTTAAGGTTTAATGCATTTAATGCTTGAAAAGAATTACAAGAAGACATTTCATGACATTTGAAGCTGTTTCGATTTCAGCTGCCTGTTATATGACATTCCAAAATAAAATCACTAAAAATTTGCAGCCTACTTACTTCAAAGATCACATATGAGACCTGTGAGTCTCTCGATGCCCCTCAAATGTGCACATATAAAAAAAAAAATCATTTTACAGATGCTATGGTTTGCAATGCAATGAAAAGTATATAGATTCAAGACTGGATATTATTATAAATGAAAAATAGCATACAGGTCTCCTTGAAAGCTTTGTAACATATCTTTCTAAGATAAGATTATCTTAGAGAAAGTTTAGATTTCAGTACCAATATACTATCTCTCATGTACTCATTCATTAAATCCACTTCGCCAAGAACCTGAGATATGCCAGGCACTTTTAGTGTCTACAGAATAGCTAATTGCCAAGCATCAGCTAACTTCACAGTACCCCATACCCCTCACCAATGATATTTTCACTTTTCTTATATTTTCACTTTTCTTATATTTTCACTTTTAAATGAGTTCTAAAATTTCTGTATCATAAACTCCTATTATTCTGGAGTTTATGGTTTAGAAGAAAAGACAGAATCTAAATAAACATACAAATATCTGAAAGATATATATCATTTCAACTATCTTGGTCTATTTGGTCTGCTATAGCAAAATGTCATAGACTAGGTAACGACATCAGAAGGGCTTGTTTGTTATATTTTGTCTTTCCTACATGTCTAGACCCTGCTGGGTCCCATATCAAGGCACTGGGAGATTCAGTGTCTGGTAAGAATCTGTTTCCTAGGTCACAATATAAATCCTTTTCACTGTGTCCTCACATGCTAGATGGAAAAGTGGGTTTGGGGCTTAAAGACCTCTACATGTATTTCTGGGGGCCCCACTTTCAGGATATAATTATCCCCTAGGGGCTTTATGTCCTAATATTATCAGATATCTATTTGGAGATAGAATTTTGAGGATGACGCAGATTCAGCCGATAGGAACAGAATATGTGAAGAGCAGAGAATCCAGTAAGACAAGGCATCTCCAGGCACTAAAAATGCAAGGAGGAAGTGAGCCCAAGAGACAATACAGAGGAGGAAAGAAAAGCCCTATTTTGTGTAAGTATAATCTTTGCCATAGTGTTCACATCCTAGGGTGTCACAATATGGTACTTACCACTTGCCAAGCTAGATATTTTTCTATATGCACACATACACACACACACACACACACACACACACACACACACAGTAATTTGCACGTGAGCAAAGTTAAACCTAAGTAATAATGCTGACTTATCCATTTGCTCTTTGAGATTGTTGCTTAGGCCAGGCAGCCTCCATTGTTTCTGCATTTGACCTAATTCCCAGTTCAGCTCATGTGACTTTGGACCACTCCAAGGAACAGCTACCATCATAGCTGTATGGTTTTGTTTTAAAGAGTTCTGAATTCATAAAGAAAATATCAAAAACTGTCATGTAAACCAAGCTAGCCCTGATTCTCCAGAATCCTAGCAGCCCGTCCACATCACTGCTACATCACTGTCGCTGTTAGTTCTTTGGCTCTCGCATATTCCAAAAACATATCCTCATGTTCAGTTAAATGGAATCGTCCTTCTGGTTGGCTAGTCATGACAGGTAGCTCACTTCCTTGGGATTCAAGACTGGACTCAGGAAGCCACACATAAGTGCTATGGGCACCTAAAACTTCCCAAGAGGGAATCCATTTGCCTTTTAGAGCAACCACAGACATGGAGAGACACAGCCACATTTCTATTTGTGTTCATGTAATTGCCACTTGACATGTGAGGAAAGATGATGACATGACAAGCTGTGACCCCTGTGAGGCTAATGACTGCTTATGGGAACCCTGAGCATGACCAACGTTTCTGTCCATGGCAGCATTCCTTCTTCTCTGTCCTGTAGATACAGCCTAGAGTGGCTAGGAGACAAGAAGGCCTGGATTCTAGCCCAACGCTTACACAGTGACTCTAATCTGGGGCAACTTAATCATATACCTGCCTTTTCATTTTTCCCCACCACATACTAAAAACAATTGCTTTATTAAATTTTCATTCTCTCCTACTTTTAAGCCTAGCACTGAGGGGATTGATACATAGCTGTTTTTTGTTTTGTTTTGTTTCATCAGCAGGGTAGCATCAGTTTATTAAACATTGAGGTGTATTTGCTTTTCCAGAAACAGCAATTACTTCAAGCTCTTCAAGGAATTCTTTCCCCACATCCCCAATCCCTACATCCCATAATTCAGTAACAAAAAGATTACTAACCAGCATATCCCAGACATGCAGGACCCCACAGCTGGTATCCTTTCTCATTTGTTGCCCAAGATACTCAAGACACCCCAACATATCTGTGCTCGCACCCTACCATAGATTCCCCTAAAAGTCTTTAGAGGCTATCCATGCATCTCGAGACCACTGGGCAAATGGTTCTGTGACCTGGTAACAAATACCAATATCCTTCACCTGCTACCTGGCTACTACCTTCTGCTATGATGTCCTCACCTGGCAGAGAAAGGGACATTCTTGACAGTGGATTAAACTCCAAAGGTCCACCTAGACCACCAAAGCTGTGACTGCCTACCCAAGGCCCCAAATATCCTGGATTCATTTCTGTGTGGCTACTTGTGAAACTGAAGCCATCATGAGCACATCCGGCAAGCGCCAGAAAGAAATGGAAATAAGAGATGAGTCAAGCAGAGAAGGAACCACTGCAGGCTAAGGCCAGTTGGGAAGCTTTCTCAACGACATTCCCAAATGAGGTGACGACTTTTTTAGAGTCCTGGACATATTGTTTTATGTTTTACAGATAAAGAGACTTAGGATAATGTGATGGGTTTTTATGTTTCTGTTTTACTCTTTGGTCCTTGAGAGGCCACCGTCCTGCTTCCAAATAATCACACGGAGACTAATTCTTACTTATGAATGCCCAGCCTTAGCTTAGCTTGTTTCTAGCCAGATTTTCTTAAGTTAAATTATCCTACCTACCTTTTATCTCTGGGCTTTTATCTTTCTCTATTCTGTATACCTTTCTTTACTTCTCACTCCATGGCTTGCTGTGTAGCTCAGTGGTTGGTACCTACCGTCCTCTCTCCTTCTTCTGTTCTTTCTCCTCCTCTTTTTCTCCTACTTACTCTCTTTGTCTGGCAGCCTCACCTGTCCTTTCTCTGCCTTGATATTGGTCATTAAGCTCTTTATTAGACCAATCAGGAGTTTCAGGCAGGCAAAGTGACCCAGCTTCACAGAGTTAAACAAATAAAACATAAAAGAATACAACACAGCTCTGCATCATTAAACAAATGTTCCACAGTATAAACAAATGTAACACATCTTCAAGTAATATTCCACAATAGGACAAGGATGTATTTGCAGTGTTGAGTGGAACACCCAAAAGTATAGGCTTTAGCTATTGCTCTTGGGTATATAACTATTAAATAATAGTGAAAACCTATGTCTGAAGATACCACACATATTGGTTGCAGGACATGAAGGAATCAAATTAGTACTAACAAGTAATTCCTCTCCACCGGATAGATTTCATAATAATGGAAGATGCTATATAGGACTCTGCAGGAGGACAGTCTTACCAGCCTGTGAACTCTGTGAATACAGTCATTACTGTGACTAGTATAGTAAGATGCTCCCATGAGTGGGATAGTGACATGGATGTAAAGGGAGTGAAAAAACACTTTCTGATTAAATGTAAGGTTCACTCCACAGGAAGAAACACATGGCTGGTACTATAAATCTGAACAAGGGTCCATGGCTTCGAGCTTATGGGTCCCAGGGGTAGACCTACTATCACTCTGTTAAATGAAATTAATATGAAATAGAACTCTAAATTTATATCTCTCTGCTCATAGATCAGTGAAGCTCTTGGTCCTTATTCAAGAGGTTTCTGTGCGCAATGGACAATAATAGGTGGTTAACACAGAAACCGGCAACTGACCAAAGTGAAGAACTCAGGTGTAATTGGGACATCTATGCCATATCCTCTTTCAAGGTCAGGGATAATCAAGAAGAATAGCAGAAACATTGGTAGAGCCTGAGGTTGGGGAAAACCACCGTGAAACTTTCTCCTATGTGTCATGGAACCAATATACTCATGAAATGGCAGCAGCTGTGGACGCCCACACAAGACTGAGCCAGTTAGCATTAGCCTGGAGGGTAGAGCTTACTAGCCCTCAGTCTATGGCCAACTGATGGCTTCTGCAATAGGGAGAATGTTTTCTTTAAGGATGTGGCTTTTGGTAGGTAGACCAGTACTCCTGGATGGCCTGACACACAGGAATATATGGGCAGCACAAATTAGATTCAATTGATTATTTCTTAAATAATAACAATAGGACGTAAAGTTTAGGAAGTTGGAGAGATGCACATGGCTCTTGAAGGAGTTGGAGGAATGAGGTTGAATATGATCAAAATAAATTATAGTAAATTCTCAAAGAATTAATAAAAATGGGTTTTAAAGAAAGAATGTTTTAGCAGCAGTATGGCTCCAAACTCAGGCACCCTAGCAATAGAGGTCCATGCTCAACCTTCACACCGCACCCCCTCATTTGGCCTTATGTATACTTTCAGCTTAATTAAAAATGACATTCCAGTAAGTGATTTTCATGGCTTACTTGATAAGAGAATTTAGCCATATAAAGTTTTAGGCAGCATTATAAAAGCTGAGAAGAAATTTTAATGCAATTGCTGAGTTCAGCAGAAGCTCTAAGAGGTCTCAGAATCATGCATAATATTACTGGTTTTAAAAGCAACTCTCAGTTCCTTAAGACTGCAGATCTCCTAACGACTATGCACTGAAATGAATAGAGAGACCAAGTACAAGCTGTAGTATGAGGTTTCTGGCTGGACTTTCGGGCCTAGCCTCAAGGTTTAGGACCACAGACCCACAGACCCGCAGTCCCACAGAGACACACAGATGCTTTCAATAGTTTTAGGCTGATCAGCCTCAGGCCCAGGCATATAGCTTGCTAACTCTGTACCCTTCATTTAACCCTGATTCTTCCTGTTCAGCCATGATGCTTGGTACCTTTCTTTAGAGCAGCATGGTTGTCCTCTGCTTTCTGCAGCTTCTCTCTGGTGTTCTGTCTGGCGTTCTGCTCTCTGCTTCCTGTTCTCAAGAGTTTTCTTAGTCTGGTAGCCCTGCCCATACTTCCTGCTTGCCTTTGGCCAATCAGCGCTTTTTATTAAACCAGTGGGTGGGACAATTATTTACCATGAAACAACACAATACCCCTACATATCCCCTTTTCTCCTTTTAAAACAAAAAGAACTCCAAATCTAATATTCTTTCCCCCCCTTATCTATGACAACTTATAAACAACACTGTAAATAAACACAAACATCTGTAATCTATGTTTTGGGAATGTGGGTGTTGTTCTCTAGACTACTTCCTGCTGAATGGGGGACATTGGCAATCCCATGGGAATCCAAAGAAAAATGTATGATTATGCACAAGTCTTTAGTGGAGTAATCTCTAAGGCTGGGTCATCTCAGCCAGTCTCCTTGAAGTTGTTCTGGATACAGAGCTCTGGAAACTTCAATAGAGGTGCTCTGTAGTGTTGAGTCATCTGGTCCATCCATTTCCATTTGGAGATTTTTCAGGGGGTCTTCCTCTATCAAATTTTATGTTCTTTATCCAGAAATAAATCCACAGTTTCTCATTTTCTGTGAAAATAAAAGGAAAATCTCTTCTCCAAAGTAGCATATCTTTGCATTTCAATTTTAAAGTAAATTCATTTACAAAATATATAGTTTGAATTAATCCTACAACATTTATGATCAACTGTCTTTTAGCAGCTTTTACTAAGTCATTTTCAATCAAGAAGCTTAAAAATAAAACGATAATATACAGTATCCAGACATTCTTTGTATTTTCCATCTTTACGTGGCTATTTTTTATTTATTTATTTATTTATTTATTTATTTATTTATTTATTTATTTATTTATTTATTTTACTTTATTTCTTTTTTAAAGGATTTCTCTAACCTTTCTTTTCTTTCTCTAAGCCTATGTATATATATTTTCAACACACTCTAAACCACTTAGACTTTTTACAAAAAACTGTCTTTACTGTATATTTATTTCTTAACTTTTTCTGTCTCTGACCACACCTTTAATCTGCCACTGTCTCTGACCACACCTTTGCCTTGCTAGGGTGACTGACTCCACCCAGATTCTTTTATTTCTTTCTGTTTCTGAACACACCTTTAAACTGCCTAAATTCAAGGTTGGAAGGATGAGTGCATGTCTCCACCCAGCTCCTAGTTTAATTTCATAGAATTTATCTTTTTAACTCAGGTACTCTGGGGAATTTTAGGGTCCACATGATTACCAAGTAAAGCTTTGCCATCAGCTGCTCATTAACTCCATTTAAGTATTAGGCAGCAGGGCCTCTTAAAAGACTCACAAGTGTTTTACCTCTAAGGCTGAATCAGGAAGTTTCTCTTCAAAAAGTCAAGCCTCAGTTTGCCTCAGGCAAACAGAACTGATCCAAGAAAACATTGACACTAGAAAGCCATCTTTGATTCTGTTCCCTTTTTGCCCTTTTGAACAGAAACCTTAAATACATCATTTATAACTTTTTCTTATATCTAGGCTCCTGTGAAACTTCAGGAACAAGCCATTTTATACCTTAAGTTGCACTCTAAAAGCCCTTCATTTTTCAGCCCAAGCTCACCGGCCTCACCAGGGCGTCTCTGTACCAGGTTCACGTGGGAGACACAATTCAGAGGCTGCTTTGGGCTCTAGACCATTTTTTAAGCTTTCTATGGCTTTATGCGGGTATATTTGACCCACGTTGGGCTGCCATTTGTAGTACGAGGTAGTAAACTTAAGAACCAGTGCCCACACTCCCAAGTGGTGGGGTGGGTTGGTTTTGGTTCCCAAGTGGTAGGGTGGCTTAGTGTTGGTTGTTCAATGGGTTATGGATGATTGTCATTGTTTAGGTTAATTGGTTAAAAATTGTTCATGGTTATGGTTAGAAAAAAGTTAAACAAGAATGATTAGATTCACGATTTGTGTTTAAAAAATATAAAGAAAAAGGGGATACAGATATATAGGATATAAGGATAGATTATGGAATCTTCTTTTAAAAGGATTTGCTAGCTTTAAATATTTTACATTGCATTGGTTTTCTGTATACAAATTGTGTATCTTGAGATTAATTGTGTCATTGTACAAATATTTCTATGCTTGTTTCAGGTAGTATACTTAATCAGTTTATCTAACATTGTAATCCAAATTGCTAGTCCATGAAAGTTTTTCTTTCTAATTAATTAGAATATAAAGCAATGCAAGTTAGTAGTTAGACATTACATTCAGACATAGTCATGTTAGATATGTTTTCAAGGTCAAACAAATATATTTTAGATAAACAGGTCTTCTTCAAAAATTTCAGAGATCCATAGAATATGGCATTTACAATATTTTTAGAACTTAAAGACTTTTCTGGACAGTGAGACAGGTCTGCTCCTGGCAGCCCCAATATACTTCAAGAGAAAAAAGGGCATTGAAGAAACTCCATATGGAATCTACTTTCCTTGTGGCAACAGTTAGTCATTGGACAAGAACCTGTCCCTGTATTGACTGCTTGACAGTGTGCTATTTGAACTGGACATGCAGGTTCATTCAGAAAGTGACCTTTGAACTTTGACAGAACAAGCTGAGATGGTCCTTCAGGTTCCTGTTTTTCAGAGAAAACTGTCAGAGATGGCCCATGGATGGTGAGGCGGGTAGCGGCCCCTGGCATGCTGGGCCTGGATCTTCCTAGAGTTGGCTTGCTTGGGAATGCAGTCACAAGTGGTGGTAAACTTCATCTAAAGCTAAATACCGGCACGAGACCAATAACCAACAAGTACCACAAGGGAAAGTTGAAAAGAACTTTGAAGAGAGTCTTCAATCTATAGGACACAAGGAGAAATGACTGAACTACACCAAAATGGACAGAGCAGATTTCCTGCTTCACCAAAATGAAAAGAGACTCTGGGCCTGTAGGCTGAAGATGGATGCCCCAACGTTATAAAGGAACTTTGGGTGACTGTCCAGGCAGATAGGTATCATCTCTGTCATTTCTAGTTTTTGGAAGCTGCTTGCACTTCCTAGTTATTTAGGTAAATATTATTTCCTTCTTGAGTCTCTGAGATAGTTGAAGATGAGATAGTTATAGTTACAGTTTTCTAATGACAGTTTTAGAAAAGAAACTTTGAAGTTAAAGTTTATAAGTTTAAGAGACATCAAAATAATAGGATAATTAATGAAATATTTTCTTGGACTTGTCAATTGTTAATGGACCAGACATTACTCATTTATTGTTTGTATATATTGTATATAATTATTGTACCTATTGTATATTGTTTTTCTTATGTTAGCTATCACCTTTTTTTTTAATTTGACACAAAAGGGGATATGTGGGGATTTAATAAAGTTTCAGAAGTTTTGGAGATATCAGAGGGAATCTACCCACAGTCTATGTGGGGGGTTAGTAAAAGCTCCAGAAGTCCCAGAGCTCTAACCACAGCCCGTCTAGGAAAATCAGAGTGGTGATTCAAAACTTTAATTCCAGCACAGGGAGTATCCTGGGAGTGGTGACCTACACCCTTAATCCTAACTGAGTCAAGGTCACTTCAGATTATAGAAGGAATTCCAGGCCCCCAAGCAGGTGTGGTGGGGCCATGCCTTAATTACTGAAAGAGTACTTAAGACAGGATAGAAACACAGAGGGAAGCCATTCCAAGGGAATCGAGGCTGAGGAAGATAGAAGACAGCTGGGTAAGATTTGACTGTGGTGTTTATTCCCTCTAGTATCTCCAACTTCTTCAGAGATCTATCCCTGAGTCTCATTATTTCATGCAACAATTGGCGTCCAACTTTGGGGCACGAATTTCTCTCCTCCCTACCCAAAAAACTGCACTTGCCGGCCAGAACAACACGTGGCCAGAGGAGTAATTACTAGCGGCTAGGCTTTCCATTCC
The DNA here is from genome assembly GCA_033318265.1 of Phyllotis vaccarum. Classification (NCBI taxonomy): domain Eukaryota; kingdom Metazoa; phylum Chordata; class Mammalia; order Rodentia; family Cricetidae; genus Phyllotis; species Phyllotis vaccarum. The sequence continues at coordinate 45,296,942 of JARWLC010000009.1, read as the reverse complement.
GGGTCAGCCTCCAGCCTTAGGCAGACCGGCCACACGTGTTTCTGTTTCACCCTCATCTAGGTAAGTCTTTCAGACAGTGGCCTCTTTATCCTGGTGGGTTGTTTCTTTTTCCTTTTTGGACCCCTCTTTGGGTTGCTATCACACTAGGTAGCTGCCCCACCCACACTTTGAAACCTCATACTACAACAAGCTTAATGAAAGTCCCTCTGCCCAGTCACAGAGTGTCTCTTACCAACTAACAGCTTTGCCATCAATACAACAGAGCCACAATTCATAAGAGTCAACAACTGATCTGTAAATCATCATTTCAATGAATGATGGGTCTCTCAATTTAGACCATCTGATAAGTTTTATAAGTTTAAAACAGAGAATACTAAGGAATATATCATTTTTTTTAATTTATTTATATATTGGTTTTTAAAGATAGGGTTTCTCCATGTAGGTTTCTTCATGATAGCCCTGGCTGTCCCGGAATTGACTCTGTAGATCATGTTGGCCTTAAACTCAGAGGTCTGCCTGCCTCTGTTTCCCAAGTGTCAGGATTAAAAGCATGCACAATCATGCCCAGATTATTTCTTTTTATTTCTTGCTTGAGTTATATGTAAATTTATATTCTTAAAATACTTAAGTATTTTAATAGTGTCCCTGCATACACTCATAAAAATATGTTTTCTTAAGTGTGTGTAAGAGTGAGACCATGAATTTATAATCTATGAATAATATTCAAGTACCACTACTTTGCAAAATAGAGCCCTCCAAATTCAGCAATCACACAGACCACTCATCTCATCCATGTCTGGAGATAGGGACATGCACAGAGAGCCAGAATGGCCAGATAAATCTAAGAGAACCACTGTAGGTATATAGATGTCTTTTTCCTCTTTTCTTTTTAGGCCCTTTAGGGGATTTGGCAGCTCCCTAATTCGCATGGTCCTGACAGAATGCATCAGAATGCTTTCTGTAACACAAATTAAGATACAAAAAGAGAAAACTCTTGACAAGCAGCTGAAAAGCTCACACCAAAAGAAGCCTAGAGATATAGCAATGCAAAATTCTCTGTCCTTTAGAGAGCTGAGAAGCCCTTCCCTGAAGCACCCCCACCCCAGCTGACTCTCTCCCAAGTCACAACCAGAGGCCAGAACTGGTACATGTCCAGCTCAGAGCAGATACACACAGAGAGAAAGGAATTGTGCTAAATGGAGCCAACTTGTCAAAACATCCATTACTGTCCATAACATCCTTAATGAGACTTCATCAAGAAAACTATTTGGGCTGCAGCTCTACATTTCCTTAAAAATTCATAAAGGTAGACCATACGGAGAAGAGAGAGTCATTTACCAATAATGAATTTCCCCTCCTATCAAAAGACTGCAAATACTGTCAAATGAAGCAATTATCATAACTCACCCCTGACAAAAAATGTGCATTAGTAATACAAACAGAGAGCTGGGTATATATTGGGATCTATACTTGCCATTTCTTTATATTTCTGACCCACTGACCATCAAGAGGCAAGTGTGCCAAGCATTTGGAAGAAGCCATTCAAATTTCCAAGCAAGCATCTATTTAGAGAAGGTATTTTGAGATGTTAAATAGAAGATTAGAATCTTTAGCAAATAGTTAAAAAGCACTTAAGTGGATTAAGTAATTGAGTTACAATTTGGGAGGGTCTTACAATAAAGCTTTCTGGTTCGATCATTTAAGCAACATTTCCAGCAATCCCACATGTCTTGACTTTGGATGTTGCTTATTTTTTGTTTTCAGACTCTGCCTTTTACAACTCAGCTTCATCTTCAGAACTCATTTGATGGATATTCCTTCAGACATACCCAGTAACTTAAGCTATACTCCATGGCAACAAAATAGAAAATCTCTGCCTCTGTTTTGACTCACATTTTTATCCTGAATAATCCATGGAAAGGAACATATCAACTCTACTGGCACATACCCAGGTCTTGAGATCTCTTTCTTTACCCTAAAATGGGTCATTTGATTCAATTAAAATTAATATGGAAGACCAGAGGAATAATCTGCATATTGACTTGGGTAAATCATTACCTAATTCTGGAACTCTGTGTCAGATCTGTGCCACCCAAAATCACATGACAAAATAGAGGATGTGTTGAGCTTATAGTTAGAGAAAAAACATGGAGAAGAAAGTGTAGTGGAATTATGTTGTTACATTGTAAATAATTGTCCCACCTACTGGTTTAATAATAATTAAAAAAAAAAAAAGCGCTGATTGGCCAAAGGCAGACAGGAAGCATGGGCAGGATCTGAGAATGGGAAGAACAGAGTAGAAATGCCACAGAGTTGCCAGACAAACCAGAAGATGCAGAGGACAACTATGATGCTCTGAGAAAAGGTACCAAGCTGCATGACTGAACAGGATAAGAATCATGGGTCAATCAGCATAAAATTAATGTAAGCATCTGTGTGTCTCTGTGGGTCTGCAGGTCTGTGCATCCAAACCTTGAGGCTAGACCTGAAAGTCCGGGCCAGAAACCTAATACAACAAGAAAGGAACGAGTTTGGCAGTAATCAGCCACCACCTAGCACACCTGCTCTCCATGCTTCAGTGATTCCCTGCATAAAGAGATTTTCCAACAAGCATCCAATTCCCAGGGCTATTTCAGACCGAGTGACATTTTTTTAAAAAACCACATGGCAAGTTTTATTCACTCAACTTGAGAAAAATAAATCTATAAAATCATGGCATATTTTAATGACAGCATCCCAAGAATGGGAACCATGGTACCAGAGGCCTCCCACATGGGCTCTGGCACAAGGTTGTGGCTGCATTTCTCCCCAATGAAGCATCGTGTCAAAGCAGTTTCTGATTCATGCTTACTGAACTGTAACCATTGCTAATTGAGCTTGGAGATTTAGTTACTGGCATTAAACACAAGATGTGATCCTGGCTAAATGATAAGATGCCAGCCCAGATTGGCATGTAAATCATTTTTCACTCAATATCCTTCCATTGATAGATCAAAGCACTTTGAGAACAGCAGGTGACCAGGAGGAGATTCTAATACCTGGGTCTATCCACTATCTCCAAGCTGTAGCCTGGAAACGCAAGCAAAAAAAAAAAATACAGAAGTGATTCTTACCTTCCAGTGATCTACCAAGCAATGAGATGAGACATGAGCAGCACAGAATCGACAGATCAAATATAATGCTACTGCCATAGCCTCCTTGTAATCTTACCTATCCAAAGCAAATATGGCCTCTGGAGTCTATATGTTTATACTTAAAAAATGACTTCTTGAACAACTCACTTGATGACCATACAATTTAACATAGCAACATAGTAAACATATCCACCCAATCCACAGTTATGTCTTGTCTTAGTTACTCTTCTATTGCTTTGAAGAGACCCCATGACCAAGGAAACTTATAAAGGAAGACATTTAGCTGGGGGTGGGTGCGCTTATGGTTTCAGACAGTTGGGGTTAGTCCAGATAGGAATAGTGATAGAGCAGTAGCTAAAAGCTTTACATCTTGGTACACAGGTAAGACTCCGAGAGAGAAACTGGGATTGTCTGGACTTTGGAAACCTCAAAACCCATCCACAGTGATGTACCTCCTCCAACAAGGGCACACATGGTAATCCTACCTAAACAGTGCATCTGTCAACTGGGGTCTAAGCACTCAAATATGTGAGCCTATATGGGCCACTGTCATTCAAATCACCCCCTTTTCCATGCCTCCAACCTACAGAGGAGCTGATACGTAATTTGTGGCCATTGTAAAGATAACCCACTCATTTTCTCTATATACGTATATTTTAAAAGACTAGGAAGTTTAAAAAAAAAAAAAAAAAAAACTCTATCAGAGTAGTAAGCAGGCTAAATGCCTTCCGTCCGTGAGTGTAAACACTCAAGATGCTCACAAGCCAGAGTTATTTGCACTGAAGGACAGAGGAAGCCTATACAAAAAACAAATGCCTATAATACAGAGACACAAAGCCACAGAGAGGAGACTAATGGGGTCTTAACCACTCTCCTGGCCCTTCAAAACCCAAAAGGAGTCTGCCCGGAGTGTCCACAGCAAAGCTATATTCTCAGAGCCAAACTTTTTCCAATGAGCTCTACTTGTTTAAGATACTCCAGCTGTTTGTGTTATTTGCAAAGAATTTTAATGAACAAATGATATCTAATTCACTGGGTGAAAGAAAAATTAAAGCAAATAACAGTAATCTGTAAATGTAAAGCAATATTAAGAACTAATGAGGGCCTGAGAGATGGCTCCGTGTACTGGATAGCCTTGCAGAGGACCTAGCTATGATTCTCAGAAGCCACAGGGAAGCTGTCTAAAATTCCAGCTCAGCGATCATGCGCCTTCGTGTGGCCTCTGTGGGTACTGCACTCATACGATGCTTAAGTATACATGCAGGCATAACACCTAGACACACAAAAAATAAATTTTAGAAAAAATACAAACTAATAAACGTGGATACATGTAAGACTTTTCATTTACAATCAAAATTATTTTTATGGAAACTAATTCCCTGTATGAAAAAATGTCTCAATAAATTAGATAAAGTTAATCATAAGATACTGTTTTTATCATGTGTCTTCAAACTGTTGCAACACAGAAGCAGACAGTAAAGAGTATAGCTTATGAGCATCTCAGCTTGACAAAATTGTTCTATATTTTACTGTACTGGGGGTGTAGCCATAGATCAATTTCAGGTACTTATTTTCTCCCAATAAGATTGCACTCATAGACACTGAGGTGTGAAGTTCATATAAATTTCACATGTCATAAACTATTATTAATTTTAATTTTTTCAACAATATAAAAACATATAAGATGTAAACTGCATTCTTATCTGTGGAACACACACATAAACAACTTTGAAAACCTTACTTCAAAATGTCAAAAGAATTCACCCTCAAGTGTAGGGATCCGTGCCTGTAATCCCAGAACTTGAATGTGTGTGTGCATGTCTGTATAATGAAAGCACAAAAGGGGGCCACAGAAAGGGAGTATGAGACCTTAATGAGTAGGGGAAGGATAAGAAAGGGTTTGGGGATATGTCGGACAGGATGGCAGAAAGCAGAACTATCTGAACTATTTAGAGGGAAGATGAGGACCAGCAATGGAAGAAGGGTCACAAGCGAGGGCAGAGGCAGAGGGAAAAGTTTGAATAAAGTATAGATGCATATGTACATGAACACGGCAAATTGAAACCCATTACCTTCTCAACTTAAAATGTTAGAAAAGAAAATAAATAAATGTAGATAAATGTAGTTCAAAGATAAAGAAGCAGACAAATAGGGAGATAGAAGATGAGAGCATAGCCTTGGACAGCTCCTGGACCTTCTAGCAGTCTTCTGAGAGCTGAGTGAAACCCAAATCTCATTTTGACAAAGCAGAGAATCCGAGTTCAACATAGAACACCTGACCAAATACCCAAGCCTCAGCCAGGTGAGGGTCCCAATTCCAGAAGATAAGAGTCATAACCCCACAGCCTAGAATCTGGTGTTCTCCAGTAGGAAAGAAAGAAAATTCGGTAGTTTTGACCTGACTGACTGACGCATTGTTGGTTTTCCATATAGAAAGGGGGCTAGGGAGCCTATAACCAAACACTCACCATGTCCCACAACTCCTACACAGCAGCAGGTCCGCAGCAGCCACTTCCTGCGTGAACTTTCTAGATATCAATTCACCTCTAAGCCTAGAAGCACCATCCAAATACCATCTGCCTGTTACTGCAGTCCCTTCCCCAACATTCCCATTGCAATTTGTAATGCAATTTATCAAAAAAAAAAAAAAACCCTTTACTAAGAATAGCAACAACAGCAGCAGCCACAATACTAATAATAAATAATGCTCTGGTTGTGACAGTGTTTTCTTAAGCCCCACTTTCCCTGCAAAAAAAAAAAAAAAAAAAAAAAAAAAAAAAGCCATAAATGATTCCACTTGAGAAACAGAGGCTGTAGTGAGGGCTCCATGGATACACTTGCCACCAAACTTGACAACCTGAGTTCAATTCCCCAAGGCCATGTGGCAGGGGACTTCCAAAGGTTGTCCTCTGATCTCCACACAGTCTCTCTCCCTCTCCCTCTCCCTCTCCGTCTCTCAAAAGTAATTTTTTAAAATGAAGGAATAGATTCAAACAGAGAAAATGTTTTGCCTCAGGCAAACTGGAAGGGTAAGGTTCAATCACATGTCAAACTGTCAAACGTTACAGTTGTGAACATGTGTGTCCTAAGTCTTTGGATCTTAGCTAATACTGAAGAGACTGTTCAAAATGCACAGCCTCAGGCCTCCCTCACAGACCTACTCACCCTGCACCTCTGCCCCCATTAATCACCTTAGAATCAGGCACTTTGCCACTTCCTAATCAGTGGGTTTCTGTTAATGATGATAGTTCTGCTTTCATGCTTGTTATATTAATCTGTAGTGAACCTGAAACTCGGGGAAGTTAGATAATTTGCCAGGGATTTGCAACTGGTAAGTAGCAGAGCCAAGATTTGCCCCCCATGCTCACAGTTACATCTGTCCTTTCTGCTTACATGCCAGATCGAAAGGTATGCAGAACCATGGAGCCAGCTTTAGAAAGGGCCAGCTGACTCACAATGTGAGTTTACCATTAATGTTAGAAAGAAGAAAATGTCTATGCTATGGTCATCCTGCTTATCCACAGCTCTGCTTGCCAGGGTTTCAGTCACCCACAGTTGGCTGACAAGGAGAGGTAAGGAAAGAGGAGGGATGGAAGAAGGGGAAGGCGAGGCAGAGACAAAATACTGAATAAAAATTTCCACAAATAAGCATTCATAAATTCTACATAACTTCCCTTATGTCATATTATATATATTCCAATATGCGACTCATTATTGTTATTAAACTCTTACCCTACTTCATTTCCAAGCTAACTTTGATCCCAGATGTGTTTAGGAAAGTCATAGCACTGATGGAGTTTGTCACTAGCCACAACTTCAGGAATCCACTGCAGGTCTTCAACTTAGAATATACTACATTAGAGACAGCAAAACAGACATGGTAATTGTGTCCCGCAGGACTGGATTCCCTTCATCCTGGACAAAAGGAGGGTGCTCATTCTGCTTAGGAGATTTATGTATGGGGTGCTGATGTGATGGCGGCAGGCATGACAAGATTTGGATGACTTCTAAACAAAGGAAAACCAAGAAGTGCCTGAGTCAGAAAAACACAGATACCAATTTGGAGGCTCTTCGTTGATTTGTGCTCAAAGCTGTCTATGTTTCAAATAACATGGGCCATGCAGACCTGCAAGAGAAAATGCCAGCTGGGACCTGATCTGCAGACCCTGGAGACCCCGTGAGAAGCCCTTCTCCCAGCACCAGACTGCATGCTGGGACCTGAGCTGCAGACTCCCAAGATCCCATGAGAACCCCCTAGCACCAGACTCTCCTGTCGGCTTTGCTCAAGGCTGAATTTATTGTACCTAGAAAGGTGCCTCATGCAGAAAACACAGCCAGTAAGGAATCATTGAATAAGAAGTCCATTACTAAAAAGGAAAATAAATTTTTTTTAAAACCACTGGTACAAGGAAAAATAAAAGATTACTCAAAAGAGAAAAACATGGAGCTGAAGAAATGGCTTAGAGAAGAAAGCATTTGTCTTGTAAGTGAGGAAAGGGGATCAGACTCCAAGAATTGACACAGATGCATGTGGTAGCACACCAGCACACGGGGAGAGAGGGGGAATACCTATCCAAGCTAGCTGAAAACAGTGAGCTCTGGATTTAGTGACACTGCCTAGGTGGAGATCAAGGAAGACACCTGAAATGAATGCCATGATGGCCTCTGTATCCATGCACCCAAGTGCATACATGTGCACTTACATACCCACTTGTGCCCGCAAACGTTGGAACATACATCTATTCTAGTTTCCTTTCCTCTGCTGTGGTAAAACACCCTGATTCAAAGCACCTGTCTCAGTTAGGGTGACTATAACTGTGATGAAACACCATAGCCGAGAACAACCTGGGGAGGAAGGGGTTATTTATGCTTCCACATCTCTGTTCAGTCATTAAAGAAAGTTAAGAGAGAAACCCAAGCAAGGCAGGAACCTAGGGCAGGAGCTGATGTAGAGGGCATGGAGGAGAGATGTTTACTGGCTTTCTTCTTATGACTTGCCACACCTGTTTTCTTACAGAGCCCAGGACCACTAGCCCAGGGATGGCACCATGCACAATGGGCTGGGCACACAATGGGCTGTGCCCTCCCACATCCATTACCATAAAGAAAATGCACTACCTGCTTGTCTATAGGCCATTTTTATGAAGGTATGTTTTTTCAACTGAGAGTCTCTTTTCTCAAATGACTCTATCTTGTGTCCGATTGACATGAAACTATTTCAGCACAGTAACATGGGGAGGGGGGTTCCCTTTGGTTTACACATCCAAGTCTTTGTACGTAATTGAAGAAAGTCAGGACAGGGAACTCAAAGATAAAAAAACATAGAGGAACTTGGTAATTTGTTCTCAGGCTCATGTTCAGTTAGTTTCCTTATGTACCCCAGGACCACTGGCCAAGGGAATGATACTGCCCACAGTGAGCTGGGCCCTCCTATATCCATTAATGAGCAAGACAATTCTTCAAAAACATGCCTATAGACCAACCTAATAAAGATAACTACTCAGACTCTCTTTTATTCCCACACAGGTGATTCTAGGTTGTGTAAAGTTGACACTTACTGTCAAGTAGGGACACATACACAATATGCACATCATGTGCACATACAGAATGGGGAAGAAGTTGGATGCAATGATGTATGCCTGTAAGCCCAACACTCAGAAGGCTGGAGCAAGAGGACAGAGAGTTGGAGGTAATTTTTGGACTATGTAGGGAAGTCGGTCTCAAATAAATAAATAAATAATGTATATGAGGAGGACAGGGAAAAAGGGAGACAAAAAAACCAGAAGACTTGAGTTCTGACACTTATTTTTTAGCTGTGAGGCCTTGAATGAGTTGCTTTCCTGGCGCCCATTTATATCACTGATAAAATAAGTTGATGAGTTGGATTAATTACAAACTCTTTCCTCAATTCAAAGTAATATTATTTTAATTAGCACTCAATTTTAAGTATTTTTTCTGTGTTTGTGTTTTCTGATTTGTTCTAATTTCTTCTCCATGAGCATATACTTTTTATATAGGAAGAAAAGGTTTACTTTCAAAGACTTACAAATTAAATTAAATTAAACAAGGACAGCAAGGCCCTCCCAAGTGTGCCCTGCATCTGTATGGCTTCTCATAAAAGCTGGAAAACATCTTTGTTTTTCACAGTCTCAACTAGAGGGAAAAGAACTTCCAATCATGCTGTATGGAGACAGAGCTGAGGCCTTCAAAAGCAGGCGAGACTTACGCTGTTCTATTTCTGAAGCACAAAATAAAATCAAACAAAAAAGGAAAATAGGCGACCACTTCACCAGTGCCAAGTCTCCTCATGCATAAACAGAGATCCATCCAGAAAAAACAGCATTCTCAGTAGGGTGAGACAAATCCCCGTGCATTGTAGAAAATTCCCTGGCGAGCTGGCATCAAGGACACTGTCTACAGCTGTCACTACATGTAGCCAGGAAACCAGAAAAGGTAGAAGGATAGCCTGGGCCAGGAGAAGGAGGGCCCAGGTGACAAAGTTGCCCTGCTAAGTCCCATGAAGGCTGTGTGGCTGATATAGAGCCGAATATAAGAGCTCCATCCACTACCACCTCAAGCACAGCAAGCCCTAGAGATGAGGTCTGGGTTAGATGAACTCTGTCCCTCTGTCCTTTCCTGATCCACCAACCTACCCCACTGCAGTGACAGCCATTGTGAGATGTCCTTGTTGTTACTGTTTTTTTATTTGTTTGTTTGTTTGGTTTGGTTTGGTTTGGTTCTTTTGTTTTTGGTTTGTTTTGTTTTTTTTTTTTTGTTTTGTTTTGTTTTTTAGGGTGGTCTCTTTCAACCAGGGTTGGCCTTGAACTTTCTATATATAGCCAAAGCTGTCCTTGAACTCAAGATCCTCCTGCCTTCACTTCCAAAGTGCTGGGAGTATAGGTAAGCATCACTGTACCTATCCCACCTTGAGTCTTAACATGGCATGCAGGTAGGTCCTTTATTCCACGGAACTACGATTCCTCTTATTGAACCTCTCTTTTCTCTTATCTACGCCCCTCTATGGAAGGGACTCAAGCCTTTGAAAATGTATGACCTCTGAGGGTATTTCTTGCAAGCCTTCGACTTCATTGAAAACTGAGGGCAAGCTTTCCACTTGTGGCATTTCTAGCTTATGAGATGATAGAAGAGAGTTTGCAGAACCATCTGAAACCACACACCAGAATTGCCTTAATTCATGAGGTCAAATTGCCCTTAGCCAGGTACAGGGCTTGAGTCAGAAAAATGGAAGAATGTTGGGGGAATAAGAGAATGGTCTAAAAACAGGTGCAGGGTGTGGTGTGACTAGGGCTTGTAATCCCAGTACATGGGAGACTGAGATAAGAGCACTTCTGAGATTTCCAAGCCAGCCTGGGCTACAGAGTGAGTTCTAGACCAGCCTGAACTACAATGTAAGACCATGTCTCAAAAAAAAGAAAAAGAAAGAAGGAAGGAAGGAAGGAAGGAAGGAAGGAAGGAAGGAAGGAAGGAAGGAAGGAAGGAAGGAAGGAAGGAAGAGAAAAAGGAATGAGAGAGAGAGGGAGGGAGATAAAAAACCAATATGGGAAAAAATGAAAAAGTCAGATGGGAGGAGACACATACGCTAGGTGCTCAGAAGCAGGAGGATTGTGGGTAAACAAAGCCTATGCAACAAAGCAAGACTCCATCTAGACCTAGGTCTGAATTTTTTTTAAGACAATGAATGAAGAATGCCAATAATTATTGCCCAAAACAAGCTTAAAACTTCTTGTAGATAGAAATTTTACATGAAGAGACAGAAATCAAAAATAGGTCAAAGAATTCCACGCTCCTTGTTCCTTTGACTTGCAGTGTTCAGAAGGGAGGTACAGGGGAGCCGCTGTGCATGTGGCCCTCCTCCAGATGCTTGGGTCCCTTCGCTGTGACCGCCACTCCAAGTCTGAGGAGCATTGTATGATCCACACAGTGAAGGCTCTGCTCTGTCAACTTCAGCATCCTTTTAGTAGATGAACTTTCTGATCCACAGAATTTCTGTCCCTAGAGAAAGCATGACCCAATGCTACAGTTTCCTTTCACCTTATTTTGAAAGGAATTGGGCAAGTTTCTCACTGATCTGTTTAGTGATTAGTACTTACTTAGTTTTTTAGGGTTTTTGAGAATTTCATACATGAGTATTATATTTATATAATTTCTACTCCTTTGTCTCCCACCTACAGCTCCTCCTGTGCCCTCTCCTACTTTTTCTCAAATTAATGACTTCTTCTTCTATAATACACACCTGAAAATTAACCTAAGCAACAAAGAGCAACACCTCTCTTCAAAACAGTTTTAAAATCTAGTGAAGACCAGCAAAAGGATAAGAAATGTAGATCAGTGATAGATTTTCTTAGCATGATGAAGCCCCTTGGTCCTACCTCCATCACCACAAAATTTAAATTAAAAATAAGTGATAGCGAGGATGATGAAAACAAGGGGAAAATCATTCATGATGTGTGTAAAATTAATTATTTTAGGGTTTCAAATCTTCCTATCACTAACCTATGAATTCTCAAACTTCAATCTGAATGTATTTGAGAAATGTCAATATATTCTGGGACTACTAAGGGCAAATAAAGACCCAGGCATAACCAAGTCAGCTTTAAAACACTGAACTAAAACTAAGCACTCAAATATTATAACATATTCTTATTATTCAATCACAGAAGAATGGATCAATGGTGTATACGCAGCTTAGGAATACAGTTATATCTTTGAGTACTTCATCTTTTATAAAACATAAATTTGAAGAAAATATTTGAGTATTCAATAACATGTATTGGGAAGCCCTGCTTATTATACATAGGGAAATAAAACTAGATCCTAGTGATACATTGTAATTTCAGCACTCAAGTGCTGAGGCAGAAAGGTCACAGTTTGAGGCCAGCCTGGTATGCATAGCGATCTTAAGTGACTCATCTTGGAGTCACCAGTATAGCCACAGATGTTTAAAACACTGGGGACCAACTTAACTTTCACAAGGCTAGATGGCTGTAACAAGCCAGGACTACCCAGCCAGGGTTCTCCTAAGGTTCTGAGATGTGTGTTGACCTTCAATGTTCTCAAGCCCTGGGTCACTCACATAGCTGGCAAGGTTGTTGCTGGCCTGTGGAAGGTTATAGTCTCCCATCATATAGGCCTCTTGAGGGTAACTTGAGTGTTTTCCTAGCATGTAGCTGAATTTCACAGGAAAGTAATTCAAGAGAACAAAATGGGAATGGTAACTACCCATTTTATATATTACCTGATTGCCACAGTGTTCCCAGAAAGGTGTACAACTGTCACTTATCAGTTAAAAATCCTTAAAGTTTACATTTTTAAAAAAAGGTTGGCAACTTAAAAAAAAAAAAAAAAAAAAACACTGACTATAAAAGGAAAGTTGGTTAGAAAGCCAGGTGTGCGGTGCTGCTGTCAGGAGAGGGAAGAGAAGCTGCAAAGAACAGTTTCAGTATGACAAAATGACTGATGCTTTTAATGCCACATTCCACATGCAGTTCAAGGTGTTCAGCAGCATCTCTGTATCAAGTGACATGGTGGCCACCTTTACAGAGCAGAAACTATGGAAGGAGTACACTAGTGCCAGACTTTGAGGGCCTGTTCAGTCTTTCATGGGATAAAATATCACACAAAGGGCTTCGCAAGACCTAAGCCATGTCCTCCAGAAATACGTCAGACATTAAACGCTGATCACAAGGGTTGTGTTATCACACCAAGAATAAATAGAAACATTTGCAAAACTGGTCAAATACTAGGTAACAAAAGAAGCATTAGCACATCATAGGAAGAAGAAATGCAATAAATAATGATTTCTGATCAGAGCAATAAAAGATTAACAGCAACATTTTAAAATATCAAAACGCATATCTGGAAATTAAATCTTTCTCTTTTATCTTAACTGATAGGAGAGATGCCATCCATAATTTTATAATTTTAACTAAGTAATAATGAAAACTGTAATTGGAGAAATGTGTGGGAAACCTTTAAACTAGTGAGAAAAAAAATAACTAACACATTTATATCAATAAGAACAAAATTATGAAGAAAAATAACTAAAGTACAAATTTAAAATGTTTTTCAAACAACGAAGTTAATCAAAAAATCAGCACAAGTCGAAACAATAGATAAAGGTAAAAGTCATAGAAGAGAAATTATAGAAAATCTGGTTGATAAATTAAAAACCCTGCTTCCTTTAAAAATAATAATAAAGTAAGAAAATTACTAGTTTACTTAATCAAGAGACAAGGGTAGCTAGGCACAAATCGTATAAAATAATAAATGATAAAAGGGAAAAGCACGGAAAGCTTTAAAATACTGAAATTGTATGCCACTGTGCAAATAAATGTAAAAAGCAGTACCAAGGGAGTAAGTTTTGAAGAAGTATGGGTTGTCTTAGTTAGGGTGTCTATTGCTGAGACAAAACACCATGACCAAAAGCAAGTTAGGGACGAAAGGACTTATTTGACTTACACTTTCAGATCGTAGACAGTCACTAGAGGAAGTCAGAACAGGAGCGTAAGTGGGGTTGGACCCTAGAGACAGGAGCTGATGCAGAGGCCATGGAGGGGTGCTGCTTACTGTCTTGTTCCTCTGATTTGCAAGGCCTGAGGAGCCAGGACCCGGATCATCAACCCAAGGTTAGCACCACCCACCATGCGCTGAGCCCTTCCCCAGTGATCACTTACAGCTGGATCTCATAAGGCCTTTCCTAACTGGGGCTCCTTCCTCTCTGAGGACTCCAGCTTGTGTCAAATTAACACACAACCAGCCAGTACACAGGTTATCCAACTTACCCAACTTAGAAAGCTAAAGGAGTCAACTTTTAGAAATTAGAAAAAATGTTAGTTATCCTTCTCACGTGGACATAACACATACACACACACACACACACACACACACACACACACACACACACACACACACACACACACACGATTTTACAAAAAAATTTTATCAAACCAAACAAGGTAGGCTCAGTGTACAAGAATTGCTTCAAAGCAGAGAAAATAAGAAAAACTTTTGAAATATTGCTATGAAGCAAATATAACATTAGTCCAAAAATCTGATTATCTTGATTTTAGATAAATGCCTAAATCCAAACAAATTTAATAAAATTGTAGAGTAATGCAGCTTTGAATATTAATGCAAAAATATTAAATTTTAGTATAGAAAGCATAATTCATTGCCACATTGTGAGAATAATGACCAAACAGGGATATAAGATATACTTGTTTTAGAAAAATCTATGGGATCAAGGCCTGGTGGTCCACACCTTTAATCCCAGCACTCAAGAAACAAAAACCCTGGCTCTCTGTGAGTTCAAGATCAGCCAATGCTACATAGTGAGACCAAAGCTCAGAAAACAGAAGAGGGGAAGATAGGAAGGGAGGGAGGGAGGGAGGGAGGGAGGGAGGGAGGGAGGGAGGGAGGGAGGGAAGGAGGGAAGGAGGGAGAGAGGGAGGGAGGGAGGGAGGGAGGGAGAGATGGAGGGAGGGAGGGAGAGAGGGAGGGAGAGAGGGAGGGAGAGAGGGAGGGAGCACTCAAGAAACAAAAACCCTGGCTCTCTGTGAGTTCAAGATCAGCCAGTGCTACATAGTGAGACCAAAGCTCAGAAAACAGAAGAAGGGAAGATAGGAAGGGAGGGGGAGAGGGAGGGAGAGAGGGAGGGAGGGAGGGAGGGAGGGAAAGGAGAAAAGAATGGGGAGAAAAACCTGTGGACAAGAGCTAGATAAAAGTGGCTTGATAGTTAAGAGAACGCAGTGCAGTTTGGCTGCCAGCACCCATTGGGTGGCACACAACCACCTGTAACTCCAACTCCAAGAGAGCAATCCTTCTGGCCTCTGTGGGCACCTGCACTCATGTGCACACACAGGCCTGCTTACATACATATAATTTAAATTAATTGCCTAAAGAAAAAGAAATTGATGAATATAAAACACATAAAGCATGTGTACACACATGCACAGTAATTATTCTAAAGTCATAATAATACTTAATATAAAAATATATGCTAGATTGAGACCTCTAAAGTGACCCCAGTGATCCTCATTTTCACATACTCTTTGATGATTCCTCCATACTGACTAAATCTTGAACAGTCTTGACCTGTACATATGACAAACATTGTAGAAATGTTGTAATGTGACATCCAATGTTGTGTAGTGCTTCCATACTGTTATTTCTTGGCTCTCTTTGCCCAGTGGAATTCAGTTACCTACCGTGCTGCAAAGACACGGAAGCATTCCTGCAGAGGACACATGGTGTGAAACTGTGACCTCTGGACACAGCTGAACTTCATCCTACCAGCTGTGTTACTGACCCATTTTGGAAGCATCAATCCAGCCTTGGATATTTGACCCCAGTCACCATCCTGGCTGCTACAACTTTCAAAGCCAGAGTTTCTTAGGTCACCCTCTACTGAATGATTTACTGACAGAAACTTTGGAAGATGATAAATGTATATTGGCTGGAGGTATAACTCAGGAGAGTTTGAGTGCTTGCTTGACATATATAAGGCTCTGGGTTCAATCCCCATGTCACAGAAAAAAAAATGATTACAGCTGTTAGGCCACTGGGTTTGGACATAATTTGTTAAACAGGTGTAGAAAATCTGTGTTATGACACCAGACACTGGGTTCTAGTGACATGGAAATAGTCAAATGAGATCAAACCTCATATTATGAATAAGCAAATCTTTAATGGAAGCTGAGATGGCTCTAGTTACAGGGCTAAAGAGGCTCTCACTGAACAAGCATTTCTGAGAGTACTCTGGGTTTTTGTTTGCTCTGAAGAGATGTGCTAAATGTTGATGATCGTCTGCTAGTTGTACACATGGTCAAAAAATTCTTTTCCTCCTTATGTGCAAACATTCTGGCCTTGTACTTGGCTGAAAGGCAGTGAATGGATTCAGAAAAATGCTCAGTCTCTCAGTCATATAGTTTGATCTGGGTGGGCCTTATAATAAATCCAAAAAATATGGGGTGCTTGAGTTGATGAGAAAGCCAAAGGCAGAGTGTAGGAAACACATATTCATCCCAATAAATATATTTGCCTTGGAAAAATATTTCTCAATCAACATGTCTACTAGCAGAGCTCAGTAGAAGCCAGTGCAAAGGTTGAAAAAGAAAGGGAACAGACATACAGGAGTATGGAGCCCATGCTGTTAGACCTAATGACTTAGTGTCCTGCACCAAGTATCTCTAGACAATGGTAAAGAGTCACCCACTGATAAAGAGACCCTAGTAAAGATGTGACTGCAGTAAATTTAGAGGCTAATAGTGTCTTATTTCTCTATGTGTCCTGTAAAATGGGTGATTGTTAGGTTGACTAGAGAGTATTTGTTTTCCTTGATGAAATTTCCCTCTTGACATTGTGAGTCATTGTACATCTTAAACCCCACTAGTCTGAGCTTGGCTAAGTCATCAAGGGCTTTTAACCTTTAACTATTTGAGCCTTGTGACCCAATCTGTTGTTTAATGGCAAATTTGTGGAAAGCATGCTTCTTAAAGATGGGTACTGCTTAAGGGCCCACTGTTTATCTGCCCTCTGTTCCATTCTTGAAGACTTCTTCAACAATGCATTAAGCAGTGCTGGAAGACACGAAAATAAGTTAGACCCAACGGAGGGTTAGCCCTTATTCTCAAATGGGATAAAGTAACAGAGTTGAAAGATTTCTTTCCCTACACTAATTCACACATTTAAGACAGAAAAAAAGTCAATAAACTTTTCTACGAAGCTAAATATGCTACAATCAAAGTACATATCAGAAGCAAATGTAGAACAGTAGCTAGAGAAATACCAAAAACCAAGTTATGCAAAGAGGCTATCCCCACTGGATACTAAAAACACTCAGCAATGCTTCCATGACCAAAGCAATATAGAACCCATTCATGAATACGCCGACAAACCAGGATGCCTGAACAGAGACTCGGGTACAAAAGGAAATCTAACAAAGGACAAATGAGGGCTTTATAAGATGGACAAAGACCTTTTACCCCCTTTGTTGGTTATTTCTTAAATTCATTTTAATTTTTTGTCGTTTGACAGTTTCATACCACTCTATGATGAATGTTAGACATTTTCATTCCCTTTCATTGTTTCCCTCCCTTGAGATGCTCTCAACAAGCCCCCCTCTCACTTCCATGTCTTCTAAGTGTGGGAAAAAAACACAGCTAAGTTCCTTATTCCCACTCTACACAGAAATAAGCTCAATCTACATATACAAACTAAAAGCCTGAAATACTTTTTTTGTCTGTAACTTAGTACTGAAAAAACTTTCTAAGAATGAAAATCTGGTTGCAAAGGAAAAAAACATAAATCTATCCATATGAAAAAGTATACAGCTCATGAAACCCTATAAACAACATAAAATGACAAGTAGCACACAGGGTAAAATAAGTGTAAGATATATCATAGATCCAAATCTGTTGTCTTTAATATATCTGAAAACTTTAAAATAAAGGAGAGGCTGGGTATTGTGGTACGTGCCTAAAACCACAACATTTAGATGGTTGATGCAAGAAAAATGATAGTTTGAGGCTACAAGGAAGAACCTTGTCTCAAAAAGTATATAAAATAATAAAATAAATAAAAGTAGGCTAATTCTTAGCAGAGGAATGAGCTAAAGAAATATGTGGTATCAAAGTAATCATAAAGCATAGGAAACCATTTCACTTTTACCTGTAATAAGAGGAATTCAAGTAAAATTAGCCTAATATACCATTTCCTTTTTATCAAAATGCAAAATAATGAAGTAAAATAAAATCTTGACAACATATTCTGTTGGCAAGGGAGGCAGCACTACATGTGGCTGATGGGAATATGAACATCACAACCCTTATGTAGTGGGACTGTGTTCTGTTCCATTGTAAGTAATTGTCCCACCTACTGGTTTAATAAAAATGCTGATTGGCTGAAGGCAAACAGGAAATGTGGGCAGGGCTGCCAGACTAAGAAAACTCTGGGAACAGTAAGAACAGAGCAGAAATGCCAGAGAAGCCAGTAGATACAAAGGACAACTATGCTGCTCTAAGAAAGAGAACCGAGCTCACATGGCTCAACAGGTTAAGATTCATGGGTTAGTTTAAGGGTAAAGAGTTAGCAAGTTATATGCCCAGGCTCTAGGTTTATCAGCATAAAATTAATGTAAGCTTCTGTGTGTCTCTGTGGGACTGCAGGACTACAGATCTGGACCACAGCCCAGACAGGCCAGAAACTTCATACAACACGCTTATGTTGGGGAGTTTGGCAATCTTTAACAAAATTACAAATGGATTTTCCTTTTAACTCAGAAATGTCCATTCTAGAAATGTACCCTGAAAATACATCTCCACAATAAGGAAATACATTTGTATTTGGTTACTCATTACAACACTGTTTTTATATCCAAAGAACTGGAAACAACCTAAATGTTTATACCCAGGAATAAATTGTAATCTATGAAAAATAAAGGATAGGCATTTGGAATTTAAAAAAAAAAAGGAGATTTCTGAGTGTGGTCAATATTGATGAGAAATAAAGTAATAGCATCCAAATACATATATACTTCTAAAATACGCAAATGTAATTAATTACAAAAGAAGAATTGGTTCTTGAGCACCTTAGTCATGGGAACACAGTTAGCACCTTCAGCAACTGTGGTCTGTGGTGGTCTGAATGAGAATGCCCCCCATCAGCTCATAGGTTTAATGCTTTTGTGCCAGTTAGTGGAACTGTTTAGGAAGGATTAGGAGGTGTGACCTTGTTGGAGAAAGTATGTCTTTTCAAGTGGGCTTTTGGGGTTCAGAAGCCCATGCCAGGCCCAGGCTCTCTCTCTGCCTGCAACTTTGGGATCAGCTGTGAGATCTCTGCTACTGCTCCAGTGCCATGCCTGCCTAACACCATGTTCTGTGCCATCATATTCATGGGCTAGCCCTATGAAGCTGTAAGTAATTCCCTAATGAAATGTTTTTAAGTTGTGTTGTCATGGTGTCTATTCACAACATTAGAACAGTAACTGAAACAGCAATGGTACAAAGTGATTTGATAAGTTTGTGGCCCTTATTTCATATCTGAGAATACATGTGCTCTGTGGCAGTATTCATTTATATGTATATGTGTGTATGTGTTTGTATATATGCACATACATACTCCCTCAGCTCACTATCCCATTAATATACAAGCATTGATACATACATATGTATATACATTTAAAATATCAGATACTGATGTGGGAATGCGTTTATGTATGCTGTGAATCTCAATCTTTAAATAAAGGAGCTGTTTTGGGCCATGGCAGGCACCATAGAATAAGTAGGAGGAGAAATCAGATTTTAGGTAGGAGAAGCAGGGCGGAGTCAGAGACAGACCAAGCTGAAGCCGCCCAAGGAACAACATGTAAGGAGCACGGGTGAGCCACAGGCCACGTGGCCGACAGATTAATAGAAATGGGTTGAGTTAAGATGTAAGAGCTAGCTAGCAATGTGCCTGAGCCATAGGCCAAACAGCATAAAGTTAATAGAAGCGTCTGAGTCATTTTTGGGGGCCTGAGTGGGCTGCTGGGCCGCTTAGTGGTCTCGGGCGGCAGGTCTGTGGGTCTCGGACCTCGGCCGCCCAGGACCCGAGAAACCCCACTACAACAAGATACACTCAAACTTACCAATGATTTATAAAATAAAAGGTTAATAGTACAAAAGATAAATCCAAGGGATATAAAGAAAAATGGAAAGAAAAGAGACAAAGATAATGGATAGATAGATAGATGATAGATGATAGATAGAAAGAAAGGTAGGTAGATAGATAGATAGATAGATAGATAGATAGATAGATAGATAGATAGATAGATAGATAGATAGATACATACATAGATACATAGATACATAGATAGATACATAGATAGATACATAGATACATAGATAGATACATAGATACATAGATACATAGATAGATACATGCTTGTGCACAACTGTGCATAGTAGAACACCACACTTTGAACTAGAACCTGGGAGTTAAGGTTCCATAAGGAGCTTATATGTGGAAGAATTCATAGAATTGTGCCTGATAACCAATGTGTACATTAAGCATCAACTGCCCCAATTGTCTTGAGAACTTGGCTCAGCTTTGAGAACAGCTATAATTTTTCCACAGAAACAACTTTCCACTTCAAGCCCTTAAGCATGCACCTAAAGAAGGTTCAGAGGTTTTCCCTAAGCTTAGAAGACTGAACTGTCTGAATGTACTGTGTGCTGGCTCTAAAAACTTCCTTCTACAAGAGCTTCATTTATCTTCTAGTAACATTTCATTGGCCAAAGTAATTCACATATTCATGTCCAATTTCAAAGAACGGAAGAGAAGTATAATTCTACCATGTATCCAAAAGGTAAAGAGCAGGTAAATTTTAATAATTAGTGCTTATGATAAGTGCATCCCCAACATGAAAATCTCAGATGGTATTAGCTACTTACTATGTTTTCATTCAAGATCCATGATATGAAGACATCTCTAATGTTAGTGAAGCATGGAATTGAATAAATCACTCTGTCAGCAACATTCCTGACAGGAATGGGGATATACTATATATTATTTCTATGTAATAGATAAATACGTGCCTCTCTTTGACATCAAACTATTGAAACAAATAACCCTAAGAAATTAGAATTTCTCCAAGAATCTCATACTGGGAAAAGAAATAACACCCGAAACTTTGGTCTGTGATAGGAAAGTTTTCTCCAGGAAAGAGATCTACAACTTGTCAGACCACCTTACAGAGACATAGAGGAAAGAAACTAAGAAAATGATGGGTTGATGATGTCAAAGGGAAGCACACCTTAGCCAGAACTGCCTAACCATGCATAGCTCTTTCCTTCTATTCACAACCAAATTTCACATTAGAGCCTTGAAGATGGACTTTGTGGAGGGGTGAGGATGTCCCTGGAACTTTTGTCCCTCATCCCAATGTGGCCACATTAAATATACCTTCTTTTTCTGCTTTCTGCTGTTAATTTGATTCTTTAAATTGGCTAATTGAGAATGGGTATCCAAGCTGAACTTGTTAGGGATGCTAGGGGCAGTCCCTGACCCTCACTGTCTCTGATAACAATACTAATGAAAAGAAAGCTTTTGTAAGGAGCAGAGAAGCAAGTTCCTTAGCTGTGAAGGAGCCAAGCTCACAACTTCACTGCTGCCAGCTATAGCATATGTGAGACCTAAGGGTTCTTGTAGGTAATTTGGAGCAGTTTTGTTCAACAATGGTTTCTGCATGAATGGGCACATTGTCTTTCTCCATTGTCCAATACAGCAATAGCCACTAAATATATATGTATGGCCATTAAGCACTTGAAATTAAGCTAATGTTGCTGAGAACATTTCAATTTAATATAATCTTAAGTAATTTAATTTGAATTTAAGTAGCACTGTGAAGCTAATGTTCACTGAGTTGAACAAAACAGATTTAGGGCAAAGTTTCTAGACTTCCAATGCCTCAGATCATCTTCAGAAGATACATAAAAGTATCTGGATTTATAGATAAATGTTGAGTATTCAGCAACAACTATTTGTCTTTAATAATACACAGCTAAGCAAGAACCAGCATTAAATAAATTAGAATGGGTGTTTATGGGGAGAGAATATAAGGTGAAGATTTAAAAAAAAGAAAAAGAAAAAAGAAAAGCTTTGTTCAAGCTAAAAATGATAGCAAGCCAAGGATTGAAGAAAATTGTGGGAGATTGTGTTGCTTCATTGTAAATAATTGTCCCACCCACTGGTTTAATAAAAAGTGCTGATTGGCTAAAGGCAGGCAGGAAGTGTGGGCGGGGCTACCAGACTAAGAAAAACTCTGAGAAAAGGAAGCACAGAGCAGAATGCCAGAGAGAAGCCAGAAGAAGCAGAGGACAACTATGCTGCTCTAATAAACAGTACCCAGCGGCCGCATAGCTGAGCAGGATGAGTCATGGGTTAGATGAAGGGTAAAGAGCTAGAAAGTTGTATGCCTGGGCCTTAGGCCAAACAGCCTAAAACTACAATAAGCCTCTGTGTGTCTCTATGGGTCTGTGAGTCTGTGGGTCTGTGGGTCTGTGGGTCTGTGGGTCTACAGGCCTAAACTTTGAGGCTAGGCCAAAAAGTCTGGGCCAGAAACCTCTTACTAGGATAGGGGGGCGGGGGGGGAGAAGAATATTAGATGTAGAGTACTTTTTCTTTTAAAAAGAGAAAAGGGGATATGTGGGAGATTATGTTGCTACATTGTGAATAATTGTCCCACCCACTGGTTTAATAAAAAGTGCTGATTGGCCAAAGGCAGGCAGGAAGTATGGGTGTGGCTACCAGACTAATGAGAAAACTCTGAGAACAGAATGCCAGAGAGAAGCCAGAAGAAGCAGAGAACAACCATGCTGCTGTGAGAAAAGGTACTGAGCCCCATGGCTGAACAGGATGAGTCATGGATTAAATGAAGGGTAGAGAGCTAGCAAGTTATATGCCTGGGCCTTAGGAAGATCAGCCTAAAACTATTGAAAACATCTTTGTGTCACTGTGAGACTGTGGGAATGTGGGACTGCGGATCTGTGGGTCCTAAACCTTGAAGTTAGGCCTGAAAGTCCAGGCCAGAAACCTCCTACTACAAATGGCAGCCCAATGTGGGTCAAATATATCCACATAAAGCCATAGAAAGCTTAAAAAATGGTCTAGAGCCGAAAGCAGCCTCTGAATTGTGTCTCTCATGTGAGCTGTGGTACAGAGACGCCCTGGTGAGGCACATGGGCTTGAGCTACAATGGCGGGCTTTTGGAGTGCAGCTTAAGGTATAAAATGGCTTGTTCCTGAAGTCTCACAGGAGCCTAGATGTAAGCAAAACATTGTAAATGATGGATTTAAGGTTTCTGTTAATAAGGACAAAAAGAGAACAGAGTCAAAGATGGCTTCTTAGTGTTGATGTTTTCATGGATCAGCTCTGTTTGCCGGAGGGAAGCAGAGACTTGGCTTTTTAAAAAAAGAAGCTTCCTGATTCAGCCTTAGAGGCAAAATACTTGTGAGTTTTTAAAGAGGCCCTGCTGCCTAATACTTAAATAGAGTTAATGAGCAGCAGATGGCAAAGCTTTACTTGGTAATTATATGGACCCTAAAATTCCCAGAGTACCTGGGTTAAAAAGATAAATTCTATGAAATTAGACAAGGAGCTGGGTGGAGCCATCCACCCATCCTACCAACCTTGAACCTTGGCAGATTAAAGGTGTGTTCAGAAATTGAAAAAAATAGAAGAATCTGGGTGGAGTCAATCACCCTAGCCAAGCAAAGGTGTAGTCAGAGACAGAAAAAGTTAAGAAATAAATATACAGTAAAGACAGTTTTTTGTAAAAGTCTAAGTGGTTTAGAGTATGTTGAAAATATAGATACATAGGCTTAGAGAAAAGAAAAAAAAGGTAGAGAAAGCCTTTAAAAAAGAAATAGAGTAAAATAAATAAATAAATAAATAAGCCATGTAAAAATGGAAAATACAAAAAATGTCTGGATACTGTATATTATTGTCTTATCTTTAAGCTTTTTGACTGAAAATGACTTAGCAAAAGCTGCTAAAAGACAGTTGATTATAAATGCTTTGACTTAATTCAACCTATATATTTTGTAAATGAGTTTACTTTAAAATTGAAATCCAAAGATATGCTGCTTTGGAGAAGAGGTTTTCTTTTTATTTCCACAGAAAATGAGAGGCTATGGATAAAGAACATAAAGTTTAATAGAGGAAAACCCCCTGAAAAATCTCCAATGGAAATGGATGGACCAGATGATTCAGCATTTCAGAGCACCTCTGTTGAAGTTTCCTGAGCTCTGTATCCAGAAAAATTTCAAGAAGACTGGTTGAGAGGACCCAGCCTTACAGACTACTCCACTAAAGACTTGTGCATACATTTTTCTTTGGATTCCATGAGATTGTTGGCATCCCCATTCAGCAGGAAGTAGCCTAGAGAACGACGCCCACATTCCCAAAACATGGATTATGGATGTTTGTGTTTATTCACAGTGTTGTTTATAAGCTGTTATAGATAAGGGGGGGAGAGAATATTAGATGTGAAGTTCTTTTTGTTTTAAGAAGAGAAAAGGGGATATGTGGGAGATTGTGTTGCTTCATTGTAAATAATTGTCCCACCCACTGGTTTAATAAAAAGTGCTGATTGCCAAAGGCAGGCAGGAAGTGTGGGCAGGGCTACCAGACTAAGATAAGAAAAACTCTGAGAACAGGAAGCACAGAGCAGAAGGCCAGAGAGAAGCCAGAAGAAGCAGAGGACAACTATGCTGCTCTAATAAACGGTACCCAGCAGCCGCATAGCTGAGCAGAATGAGTCATGGGTTAGATGAAGGGTAAAGAGCTAGAAAGTTGTATGCCTGGGCCTTAGGCCAAACAGCCTAAAACTACAATAAGCCTCTGTGTGTCTCTGTGGGTCTGTGGGTCTGCGGGTCTGCAGGTCTGTGGGCCTAAACTTTGAGGCTAGGCCAAAAAGTCTGGGCCAGAAACCTCTTACTACACAGAATAACTTGATTTTTTTGCTCCAAGGTATTAAAATGAAACAGAAATTTTATTAATTTTTAAGGTCGTTCTTAAAAGCTAAGTGTCCCACTGAAGTTAGAAGAATCACTGACAAAAGTCTGTTCTCTAATCTCAGAACAGATCGGTTCAGAAAGGAATGAAAATTGGATTAGTACTAGGAGACCTAATTAGAATCAGCAGTTGGCAGGTTAACCCAGAAAGTGAAAGTTTTTTATACCCATATGTGTGTACATGAATGTGTGTCTGTGTATAAGGTCTTAATATATGATCTAGGGCTTGTCCCAAACTCACAATCCTCGTGCCTCAGACTTCCAGATGCTGAGACTGCATGTCAGTCAGCACTGCCATATCTACTAATAGTATTTTTATATAATATTTTACTAATTCCTTGAGAATTTCATACATCTTGATCACATTCACCACACTTCTCCAAGATCCACCCTTCTCCTCTCTAATTCCATGTCTTTTTTTTTTCTTTAAAATAACTAATTATGTCCAACTTGTGCTTCCCATCTGCTTATGTGAGGGAGACAGGTGGATATGACAGGAAAGGGCTTAAACAGAGAAAACAAACACTTAAGGATGCTTGAGAAAGCCACACAGAAACCTTCTGTTCTGTAAATTTGCCAAGTAGACATTTTTTTTCATATAAGAGTATAAGGGATAACGGTACTCTGAAAAACCGTAGGCTGCAATGAAAAATCTAGGGCCAGATGTGTAGGAAACCTCCCCTCAAGCCGCTGGTGAGGTTATCACAGAGATCTCCTCAAAGCAATACTTTATTTTGTCGCAGCTCTTGGTTGCCCACCAAAAAGCCATGGTAAGGCCCTGTCACTGAACATCACACATCACCACAGGACATGGAAGTATCACGTTGGTACCGACTAGGGAGCTTTTATCCTGGTGGCCATCTTTCATAGTGGCAGTAGGGGAGGGGGGCACCATCAACAGTCCTACCTGCTGTGACCCCTGTAGGCTGTAGTGATGACTCCTGTGGCCTGTCTTAAACGGAAAAACATTGTTTTAAACAGTGTTCATTTCCCTTTGCATCATCTTCCTATCGTAAGTCAAAAGCATGCTGTATCCTAGTATTTATGAGTTGTTTTTCTAAATGCATCAAGAGCATAAAGACACTTCCGAAGTAGTCAGAGTGCAGAATTGCCAAGGAGTTGCACAGCTGCCTCAAATGTTTTCTATTTCCTAGCCCACATTTCATTCAAGTGAAGTTTTTCTTAATTTAATGTAACAAGTCTTTCTAAAGGGAAAAAACACCAATAATTCATTAAAAAAAAATCATCATTCCTTCTCTGTGGGTATGTCTTTCTCTTTCTCCTCCTTTTTTCTCCTTCCTCCCTGCCCCCCCCTCCTCTCCTCCTCCTTTCAAGTGTTATATACAGTAAGCCAAATATTGTGCATAACAGATGTTCCTGGGATTTTTAACAGGTTACTTGACATGATAAAGGAGTTTGACTTGAGAATTCTATTTTGGATTGTCAAGTTAACCCAAGCTTAGTCACAGGACAAATTCCAAGTCGAGGAACAATTTCAAAGGGCTAGGATGATGTCTGTGAAGATGGAGAAAGAGCTAAGCAGCAGTCAGAGGTATGTGGCCACCTTTGTGGAGGAGATGATAAGGATCAGGTTCTTTATTACAGCTTCCGCAAAGGTCCCTATGTCAGTCCACTGATAAAACCCATTTCTGACTTGAGTCCTGTGGCATGTAATATATTGTATTGTTTTAGGGCATGGAGGTAAAGCAACACACCAGTTTACATCACAGGCATTAAACTAAATGAGTACAGGTACAACAGGCATAGTCATTCTTAAAAATAACTCTTGGGAAATACAAAACCTCATATTTTAGACCTCATTTTTAACAAGGAAAAGATTGTTAAAAATGCTATATTAATCATCATATTTTGTAGGAACTGGAGAGTGTTTTTGAAGAAATCACTATAAGCTTTATTTTGTGAATAAGTAAACGAATTCAGAGGGATTCATTAAGCTGTCCAGTCACATCAGTAGATGACGACAGGCACCAGCCAGCACTTGAACTGTGATCACTTTAATTTGAAAGTTTTTTTATTTCTCAAATGTTAATCCTATTTCATTTTTCCAATAAAATCTTACTTTAGCTAACCTGCCATAGCTTTATTACTGTAATAGTCAAAATTCACAGCAAGAAATAGAGTACCCACAATGGGCAGTTAATGGGAATTTAATGAAGGGATTTTTCTCATAGCTATATTTCTATACTTACTCAATAATACACAATGGAAGTCCAGATGAAATTTTTTTTTTAACCTCTGGGAAACAGAAAAAATAAGATGGCACTATAATGATATGATATTGTTCAAGAACATAGTTTGTCACAATCTAAAAAGTTCAGTGCTGGTGAACATGTTAACATGGAAGGGGAAAATCTCCTGAGATCCCACACAGAAAACAACCACAGGCAACTAAGTAAGGAATGATGAGTAGAAAAAAAAATCTTCCCTAGGGAAGAGTCCCATAATCTGTCAGATGCCATGCTGTCAGCTATGAAACCATATCCATACGAGGAGTAGCATCATACAGACCGAGTATCTTGGTATCTTGTATTTCTATATTTAGGGGTGTGGGGTGTGTGTGTGTGTGTGTGTGTGTGTGTGTGTGTGTGTGTGTAACAACTAGAGAAAATGAGTGCATGATTGTGAAAGGAATCAAAGGTGGTGGAGTACATGGAAGGGTTTGAAGAAATGAAAAGGAAGGAGAAATGATGTAATTATATTTTAATTAATAAAGAAAAGGCAATTATGTTAAAAAAAAGAGTAAGTTTGTGGTCATACCAAAGGTTATATAGGCATTCATCTTTTCTATCACAGGAACTTACTATACATTTACTTTTAATGTTTGACAGAAGTACAGTCACTTAATAACCTCATTTTTAGATAAGCCACACCTCCACTCTGATCCTCTGGCTTCTCATCTTTAGAACCCCTGCTACCATCTTCATGAAGTTCCTTCCAGAGACTAAAGAAAACTACATATATATTTTCCTTGATAAGGGATGAACAGTTCACTTATACTTTTGTTTTAAAAAATAAAAATATGTCTTTGCTCTTTAAAGTTGTCTGTTGTGGAATATTTGTACACTATGTGAAAATGTATGGCTGTGATTGGAGTAATAAGAGCCAATAGTTAGGCAAGAGAGATGGGGGGGGGCTTCAGGGCAGAGAGAAGAAGCCTGGGAAGAAGAAAGTGAAGTTGTCAGCTGCACATGTAGGAGGAGAGGTAAAAGCCACAAACCACATAGCAATATGCAGGTTTATAGAAATGGGTAAATTTAAGTTATAAGAGCTAGTTAGAAATAAGTCTACAGTAAGGCCAAGCTCTCGTAATTAATAAGTCTCCATGTCATTATTTGGGGGCTGCCTGGAAGGACAGAGAAAGGCTCATTACAGCTGTCTTTCAAGACGATAAATACAGCATTCATAGAGAATAGGTGACTTAGCCAGTGATTCATAGCTCATTTAAATGCAGTGATCACTGGTCTCAGATATTTACATAAATTGATTATAAAAAGTTTCTGGCCCAGACTTTCTGGCCTAGCTTCGAGGCTCAGACCTGCAGTCCCACAGAAACACATGGACAATTATATTAATTTTATGCTGAGTGGCCTATGGTCCAGGCACATATCTTGCTAACTCTTTACCCTTATCCTGTTCAGCCATGTGACTCAGTACCTTTTCTCAGAGCAGCATAGTAGTCCTCTGCTTCTGCTGTCTTCTCTGATGTCTCTGTGACATCTCTGCACTGCTCTCCCTGTTCCCAGAGTTTCTTAGTCTGGTAGCCCTGCCCATACTTCCTGTCGGCCTTCAGCCAATCAGCATTTTTACTAAACCAGGAGGCGGGACAATTATTTACAATATAACATAATCCCACTAGGTAATGTTATGCCCCGGTTGTGAGACCCCCAAAGAGACCATCAGAGATGCAAACTCTCCAAAATGCAAAAGCAAGGCTATTGAAAAATTCAAGTCATAACAAGGAACTCATTGGCAGTAGCCAGAGGAGGTACCTGCCCCTCTACAAGCTTGGTTTTTAAAGGCAAAAACCATAAGGTTATTCATCAATGAGGGGTCTTAGTAAGGATAAAATTCTGATTAGCTCGTTTGGATAGACTTTCCAGATTTCCTCGGTTATCTTAGCCAGCTGCTTTTCAAACACTCCTCTCTAGACCACCTCCTGGGTTGGGACATTCCATGACTATTGAATGGCCTCAAGCTATCTCCCATACTGGGGCATTCCATAGTTAATTAACTACCATCAGATAGCCCCCAGGCCATCTCCTGTTTGTACTTTGGTCCCAACAGAATTCAGGCAGGCCTGTCTCAAACTGGGGTTAAGAAACCTTTGCTCAAAAATAGAGGTGCTTCTTTGGATCTTCAGTATATGACTTAGGAATTATAAAAATGATTGAAAGTGATAAAGACCCATCTTTTTAGGAAGATATTTCCATTTGAAGTGGTGAGGCAAAATATATACTAAGTGAATTGTGGAAAGGATTCTTTTATATCTTCACAGAAATGACTTGAATGGGTAGAAAAAAAAGAAAAGAAAATGAAAAAAAGGGAAAAGAGAAGCAAAGAAGAAAAAAAGAGAAAACAAAAGAGCAGGGAAGGAAAGACTAAATTCAACAATGGCTCTTTCATTTATAAACTGGGATTGCCACTTGTACAAGATGGGATTAGTTTCAAATTCGAGGAACCTGCTTCCAAGTTCAGAGACTGACAAAGGTGCAACAGGGTCCCAGTCCCTTATAAAGGATCAGAGTGAGTCCTAGAAGAAGCAACTCCATATTGAGACCTGGAAAGGTGGACTTAAACAGATGTAGGGGCTAGAAGACATTGAATCGGAAAAAGTTTCTGGCAGAGCAGGTGAGACGGCTCTGTGGGGAAAGTGCTTGTTGTACATGAGCGAGAACCTGAGTCTGGATCCCTAGCATCCATGTAAAAGTCAGGCATAGTAGCCTGTGTCTGTGAACGCATCACAGGGGGATAGGGTTGGAAGTAATTCTTTAGCTAGCCAGTCTGGTTGAATTAAATAACTTGGGCTCAATGAGAAACTCTTTTTAAAAACGTAAAAAGTGATAGAGGAAGATGTTAGACATTGACCTCTGGACTCTACAGGGCCATGGGTGAATGAATACACATGGGCACATACACACACATACACACACACACACACACACACACACACACACACACACACACACACAACCAGTGGTAGAACAACAGCAAACCATGAACAGCCTATATAAAAAATTATTTTTAAAATGCAGTAGAAAAAAATGTATCAGAGCTGGTGCTTTGAAAAATCAATGAAATATGAAATTGACCAGTATCTACCAAAACACACATCAGCAATAAAGGGGACTATGTCTATAATGGCCAGCAAATCACCAGGCGAACACCCCAACAAACAGCAGGAAAATGCAGATGATGTGGACCCATCCATCTTGAGAATGGCCACAACTCATTCAATGTGCAATAAAACCATGGAATTGTCCTCCAACCATGAAGAAAATTAAACTAATAATTCAAACTCTTCTCAAACAGAAAAACCAAAGTCTAAAAGACTTCTATGGCCCAATCTATCTTCTGTTTAAATCATGGACATCGACTTTCCACAACAGCTTCTAGAGATTGCGGAATGTTAACTGGGATCCAGACAGGCATTGCTCTCACTTAATCCTCTCAACAACCCAACAAAACAAGCCTACCACTGTGCCTTGTTCTACAACAAGATGAGCCCCCCCCCCCCCCCAAGAACTTCAACAACACAGCCTCACATGACACTTCCAGGATTATGTATCAGCTTCTGGTCCTGGGTCTTCAGTCTCATCCACATGCAGAGTTAATTACAGAATTTGGTCCATAGCCACTTCTCAAGAGATATTTGAATCCAGTCAGATGCAAAGATTCATAATCTATTATAAAACTTACTTTCAAATTTGACTTTTAAAAATGGAAATTCAAATCTCAGCAGGAGACACTTTCAAAAGAGAAGCTAGGGCAATTCATGACTTTTCATCCGTCCCACAAAAGTATGCACTGTTCACATAAACAGGAAGGTTGGTTATTCCTTTCGAGCAGCTTCTGTGCAGTTCACTCAGAATAAAGGTAAAATGTACTTGGGAGAACACACCAGAAGGGAGGTTTGTTACTAGGAAAGTTAAGAGCCAGCCCCACCACTGTAATTACAAGAGCCAGGAGGAATCAAAATACCATTTTATTAACTTTCCCTTTTCTTTACCTTCAAGACAAATTACACCTGCAGTAGTTTGAATGAGAATGGCCCCCAAAGGCTCAGAAGTTTGAATGCCTGGTCCCCGGGTGGGGGAACTATTTTGGAAGGATTTGGAGGTGTGGCCTTGTTGGAGGACCTTGTCAGTGGAGGTAGGTTTATCTTTCCCATCTCTCTCTCCCTTGGGATTGTGGATCAGATGTAAGATCACAGCTACTGTTCCAGTCCCATTCCTGCCTATGTACGCCAACCCTCTGGAATCATGAGCAAGTCATCAAACTAAATGTGTTCTTTTTATAAGTTGCCTTGGTTATGGTGTTTTGCCATAGCAATAGACAAGTAACTAAGATATAATCCTTCCTATTGATTTTAAGTACACCATATTGAACACTGTAGTGTAAATCAACCCCGAAAGAGATTGTTGTGGGACAATGTAGCCGATTGCCTCTAATTGGAAACACCAGTATTCAGGAAATGAGTTCCTCTGCCAACACACACACATGCGTACACACTATAAAGAAAACAAATTTAATGTACAATGCTTTCCTCCTTCTCTTTTCAAGTAAGAGTTCTGGCAATAAAATATTCAAAATAATCGATGATGTGGCTAATTTCAAGGAAGGTCTAGCAAAATTTATTTGCCTCAATTTCTTTTAAAAGATGTTCATAGGCAAAGAGTGTAAATCTAGGACGTAAGTAATGTTCCCACTGAAAGACATGGAATTCCTGGGAATTTTCATGGTTGACAATGGCTTTAATAAGTAATTCTTCACTATATCCAGAGAAAAACATCAGATCCGACCAACAGACCAGAGACCCTCTGTATTCTGGAAAGTGACTAATTCTGTCACCTCTACTGACCTGAACCACAGTCAAGTGCACATTATATTCAACCTCCTCTTGGGATATGTTTCAAATATAATATAAAGGCTTTGATATTCCCTTTGAGGCAATTTCTCATTGTAGCATATATTGACCACAATCTCAACTTCTTGCTGTCTCAGTGTCCTAAATTCAAGATGCACAGATCTTTCGTACCTATGGGTCTCAGTAATTGTTCTTAAGAAAAGGTCCTGATTCTTAACCCAGGCTTTTTGAAAACTCACATTGTAGTCTAGATTGCCTCTGCTCTACAGTCTGGGATTCCTTTGCCTTCTCTGTTACCTAAAGAATGGCCTGTTATAGTTATTGATTTTAAAGACTCTTTTTTCACAATACCTTTACAAGAACAAGACGAAGAAAAATTTGCCTTTACAGTGCCCACTTATAGTCATTCTCGGCCTTTAAAGAGATACCAGTGGAGGGAATGCCCTCAAGGAATGATGAATAGCCACACTCTGTGCCAGTATTTTGTACAAAAGCCAGTGGAACAAATAAACAGGACAAATTGCCACAATCTAAAATTTATCATTCTACAGATGATACCATGTTGGCCAATTCAAATACTGATACCTTAGAAAAAATTTTTGAAGAAGTTAAGTAAAAAATAAAAAAAATAAAAAAATTGCCTGCTTGGGGATTACAAATTGCCCCAGAAATAAATACAAAGAGGGGATTTTATTAATTATTTATGCTACAAAATAGGCCAACAAAAAAAATTGACCCCAAAAGGTACAGATCAGGAGAGACAGATTGAAGCCACTTAATGATTTCAAAGACTACTAGGAGACATTGTCAATTTACAATCCACTATTGGAATTAAAAATGATGAACTGGATAATTGTTCAAAACCTTAAATGGTGACAAGGACTTAAATAGTCTGAGAGAATTGTCACCTGAAGCTGAGAAAGAATTGGCTTTGGTGGAAAAGAAATCACAGGATGTACATGTGGATCGTGTAGATCCAGACCATAATTACATTCTAGTTATCTTGCCCTCTAAGCATTCTCTTACAGGAATTTTAATGCAAAGGAAAAATGTTATATTGGAATGGATATTTCTTCTTCCACATAAACCAAGTAGGAAATTAAAGACATATGTGGAAAAGATTTCTGAACTTATTTTTAAAGGAAAATTAAGACTTTGTCAATTGACAGGAATGGACCCAGCAGAAATTGTTGTACCTTTAACTAATGAAGAAATTGATCAGTTCGGGTAGAAAGTGAAACCAAAGAGGCTGCCGTAATTTTTTGGAGATATTAACAACAAATATCCTCAAAGCAAAAGAATTGAATTTCTAAAGAAAACTAATTAGATTCTTCCTCATATTGTACGAGATAAACCAATTTCTGGAGCCCCTACATTTTATACCAATGCAAACAAATCAGGAAAGGCAGGTTACAAAACAGAACTTATAAGTAAAATGGCTCAAAGCCCTTATAATTCTGTTCAAAAGTCAGAATTATATGTTATCGTGATGGTATTATTTTATGAACCTCTTAACATAGTCACTGACTCTCAGTATGCAGAAAGAGTTGTTCTACACATTGAAACAGCTGATTTTATTAATGATGAGTCAGAATTAACTTCATTATTTATTCTGCTACAAGAAATAATCAGGACTAGAAATCATCCCTTCTATATAACACATTTTCAATCCCGTACAGGTCTGCCAGGTCCTTTAGCAAATGATAATGAGGAAATTGATAAATTATTAATAGGAAATGTACTAGAGGCCTCAGAGTTTCATACAAAGCATTATCTCAGTAGCAAAGGATTAAAAAAAGATTTCTTTATCACTTGGCAACAAGCCAAAGAAATTGTAAAAAGGTGTCCCACCTGTTCTTTCTAAAACCAAACTCCATTGACAGCATGAAATAATCCTAAAGGTATATATAGAAATAAAATCTAGCAGATGGATGTAATTCATTTTACAGAATTTGGAAAATTAAGATATGTCTATCATACAATAGACACATGTTCAGGATTTCAATGGGCAACTGCTTTGAGTTCAGAAAAGACTGATTCTGTAATCATACATTGCTAGAAGTTATGGCCATCATGGGAATACTTGTTCAAATTAAGACTGACAATGCATATGCCTCTAATAAAATGAAACAATTTTTGCTTATAATATAAAACACATTACAGGAATATCACACAATCCTACAGGGCAAGCAGTCAGAGAGGGATCAAATCAAATTCTAAAGGATATGCTAAATAAACAGAAAGGAATAACAAAGACTCCTAAAGATAGACTACATAATACTTTATTAACTTTGAATTTTCTCAATGCTAATGAGAAAGGAACAAAAGCTGCTAAAAGGCATTTGACTATAGAAAAAACAGCTGAACTAAATCAGCCTGTTTACTTCAAAGATGTACTAACCTCTGAATGGAAGCCAGGATATGTACTATGTTGGGGAAGGGGTTTTGCTTTTGTTTCCACAGGTGAAGAAAAGTTATGGATGCCATCAAAATTAATAAAGACTTGATTTGAACCAGAGAAACTTCATGAAACTAAGAATTGACAGCTCATCTACCCATATTACAATTCTTTAAGTTGTAAGAAAAAACAAAGAGTGGGGGCAGGTTTTTGTTTTTGTCTTTACAGAAAACTAGAAATTCCCATCTTTAAGAAGTTTAAAGACGTTCTGTTTTTGTCTTTACAGAAAACTAGAAATTCCCATCTTTAAGAAGTTTAAAGATGTTGGACATCTAGACATCTAAAGCAAAAGGGAGGCTGTCTAGGAAAATTTACAAGCAAAAGAATATCAGAACTATTGGTACCAGTATATTTCATAGGATAAAATCGCATTACTTAACCTATATATATTTTTTCAAGTTCAAGTCCCAGTTTAATTGTAATTTAAAGCTGACTTTAGAGTTGGAGTGTGGCTCTCTCCTTCTCTAAACTCAAGCATACTTGTTAAAGGAAAATACAAAATCTCTGTATCATATCAGAAGAGCCACCTGATATGGGACAGAAGAATAACTAAAAATAAGGGATTATTCTATTGTTACTAATCCTATGCTGGATAAATAGTTACATATTTAGCTTCCTGCACATTGTGTTGGGTCTTAGTCTCTTATCAGTTTTCTGCAGTGACTCATGACAATGCCTAATTACGAAGTATCCAAAGGGAAGATGAGGCCCCACAACAATTTCACATGGACTCTGACAAAGCCACTAGGCTGACAAACACCAACCAAAGATTACATTTGGACTACAAACTGCTCAGGACAATTTTGAGGCAGCTCGCTGAGATGAACCAGCTTCATAGACTACTATAGCCAGGACTTGAAACAAGCCATGCACTTTCCTGTAATGCAGAG
Source organism: Phyllotis vaccarum (assembly GCA_033318265.1). Taxonomy (NCBI): domain Eukaryota; kingdom Metazoa; phylum Chordata; class Mammalia; order Rodentia; family Cricetidae; genus Phyllotis; species Phyllotis vaccarum. The sequence continues at coordinate 45,261,783 of JARWLC010000009.1, read as the reverse complement.
ATTGTACAACAAATGATATAGCTATTTATTTCGGGACTTGACAATTAACAAAACTTTTATTTTCAGGATCCCCTAAAGATACCATCACGCCCCAGACAGCAGGAAGTAAATTTAAGAACATATGCCAATATTCCCAAGAGGTTGGGTGGATTGTTTTTGGTCTTTCAATGGGTTATGGATGATTGTCATTGTTTAGATAAATTGGTTAAAAATTATTAATGGTTATGGTTAGAAAAAAGTTAAACAAGAATGATTAGATTCAAGATAGAAAGAAAAGGGGGATAAAGATATACAGGTTATAAGGATAAATTATTGAATCTTCTTTTAAAAGGATTTATTAGCTTTAAATACGTTTTCAAGATCAAACAAATTTTAGATGAACAGATCTTCTTCAAACACTTTAGAGATCCATAGAATATGGCATTTAAAATACTTTAAGAACTTAGTCTTTTCTGGACAGTGAGACAGGTCTGCTCCTGGCAACATCAATCTACTTCAAGAGAAAAATGGGCATCGAAGAAACTCCATATGGAGTCTACTTTCTTTGTGGCAATGGTTAGCCACTAAACAATAACATGTTCTTGTATTGACTTCTTGACAGTACGCTGTTTAAACTGGACATGCGGGTTCCTTAGGAAAGTGACCTCTGAACTTTGACAGAACAAGCTGAGATGGTACTTCAGTTTCCTGCTTTTCAGAGAAAACTGTCAGATGTTCTTCAGGGCAGAAGGAGAAGCAACTGATGAACTATACCAGATGGGCAGAGCAGATTTCCTGCTTCACTGAAATAAAAGAGACGCTGGGCCTGTAGGCTGAAGATGGATGCCCCAACTTTATAAAGGAACGTTGGGTGACTGTCCAGGAAGATAGGTGTCATCTCTGTCATTTCTAGATTTTGGAGGTTGCTTGCACTTCCTGTTTACTTGGATAAATATTATTTCCTCCTTGGATCTGTGAGATAGTTGAAGATGGGCAGCCAGAGGTCCAGACCCACAAACCTGCCACCCCAGACCCCTTAGCTGCCTGCTGCTACTTAGTCTCCACAAAATGACTCAGATGCTTTTACTGACTTCATGCTCTTTGGCCTATGGCTCAGATGCATTGCTAGCTAGGTCTTTCATATTAAATCAACCCATTTTCATTCATCTGTCTGCCATGTGGCCCGTGGCTCACCTGTGTTCCTTACATGTTTCTTCTTGGGCGCTGGCTCAGTCTGTCTCTGATTCCACACTTCCTTTCCTACCTATCCTGATTCCCACCTACTTCTTCTATGGTGCCTGTCATGGACCAAAATAGCTCCTTTATTTAAAGATTGATATTCACAGCATACAGAAAGACATTCCCATATCAGTATAAGTTTAAGAGGCATCAAAACAATAGTTTTTAGTCAGTAATACAAGTTAGAAAGGAAATGAATTAGGTATAATCCTTTGGACTCATCAAAATAGAATAATTAATGAAATATTTTCTTTGAGTTGTCAATTGTTAATGGACTGGACATTACTCATTTATTGTTTGTATATATTGTATATGATTATTGTACCTACTGTGTCATTTTCTTATGTTAGCTATAACCTTTTTTAAAATTTTGACACAAAAGGGGATATGTGGGGATATGTTTCAAATATAATAAAAACAACCTAAGGTGTCGAGGACAGATCCACCTCTTCAGTGTTTGTTTTATTTTTCGAGGCAGATTTTTCTGTTTAACAGTCCTGGCTGTCCTAGAACTTGCTTTGAAGACTGACAGTGTGAGCCATGGCTTCTTCTGCCTGCTCTGTCTTTCTATGCTTGCCGTAAATACCTTCTTCACTCAGTTAAGTGGCACCACCACTACCTGCCTGGGAGCCTGGAACTCCTTCTGTAAACTAAAATGATCTCAAACTCTGATTTGATTGGATTAAGAGCATAGGTCTCTATTCTGGATCTTCCCTATGCTAAGATTAAAGGTGAGAGTTACCACTCTCTGATCCTCCTAGACTGACTGTGGGTAGCTCTCTCTGATATCTCTGACTGTTTTTATTATATTTGAAACATATCTCCACACTCCTCTTCCACTTGCTCCAGGGTAGAAAGCACTACATACTACATATGTATCAAATTATTATGTGAAGATACATTCAACCCCCTTCCTGAGGTCCCTGAAACTAGCCAAGGTTGACAAAGTTTCGGTTCCATTGTTAAGTGGCAGCTTGCTCAGAACTCAGATTCTGGATTAATGGCTGCTTGCTCAACTGCACACTTTGGACACACCCGGTCAGCTTGACCTTCTGGACACTAATCACTCTGAGCCGGACCACCCAAGATAAGGATGTACTTCCTGAATTGCTTGGCTGCCTGACTCCCTGTGCCTCCCATTGTGACCATTGCTCCAGGAAATGAATATCCTTAGGTGGTCCCTCCCCCCACACTGCTTGCCCAAGACTCCTATTGTTTCACAGGAAATATGTCTGCCTACCTGTCTCATTCCTAAACTCCATCCTAAACTGACCTTTGGCCCCACCCCGTTGTAACTTTCCTATCCCCTCCCCTACTCAGAGTGCGGTATAAGAATTTTACTCTGAAAGCATTCGGGGCTCTTGGCATCCACAGTGCCTCGAGCCCGCACATGTGTGTATCAGTATTTCTATCATTAAACTCTCTTTTTCTTTAAAGTTAACAGCGGTCATTTGCTATGGTCTTGGGGTATCTAGGGGTGCTAAAGTTAGGGGCGCCCACCCGTTACAGTTAGGGTCGAGAAAAATGCCGCATGAAAGAGGACTCCAAGAGATGCTTTCTCATGCAATCAAGCAAGGGGATTTTTATTCTATGTGTGTGGGACTCACTGATCTCTGAAGAACAGAGAGCCCTGACCTGAATTTGAACAAAGCTTTTATAGGGTATTTAGACAAGGAAGTTCAGGCATAGGTTAAGGTAGGATTGCTACATACAGGAATGTGGCTATGTGAAAGAATGCAGTGGGAAGATAATGTATATCCTGTGGAGTAGGTCATGGGGACTGCTACATGTAGTGCAGGAATGCAGGTAGCAGATAACGAATACCTCTAAGGTCCCTACTCGGTTTTTCATTAGTTGTACAGAGCTTAACAAGATTCTCTCTAACAAAATGTCCCAAATAAAACTTTCTTCAAATTCCCCAGGGGCTTGGTGTCTGTTTACTTTAAAAAAAAAAAAAATCTATAATTCATTGCAGCTTTATGCTATACAAAGTAAGGGTTTGCTTTTAGTATTAAAATTTTGGGAAAAGCAGATGCCTCAAACGGCTTCTTCATATACATCTTAGACATGGCCCTAGATCTCCAAGGGAACAGGTAACCTACTCTGAGAATCACAGGCCATGGGCCGCAGGAAGAGGTATCAGAGGGAAATGAGAGGGGAAAAAAATAACAGTCTGCTTGCTTCTACTCTCTCCCAATTTGTCTCCACAATCCCTGTCTCTTCACTGAAGCCTAAAAACATTGTTAACATTCATTTCTCCCAGAAAGTCATTCTTATACCATTTGACAGAACAATTAACACCGGAGAAAACAGGTTATGGTGCCAGTTTCTGACTTCACACATAGAGACTATTTTCTATGCCACGCCGGCTGCAGTTGTAAGCTTCCCCATAATGTTTAATCTAATTTAAAACTGTAATTAAAAATTGTAGTAAGCTGGTAGCTATCATATGACTGCAAGTTTTCCAAAGGCAGATAGCCAGTCTGTCAGAAACTGTATTAAACTCTTCTGTGTTATAAGGATGTAAGGGAGGGGAGGGGAGCAGAGCAAAAGGGAAGAGGTGATTGAACATTCTAAACCTCCCTGCCAGAGCCTGAGATGCTATTTGCAAAAGAAAACATCAGACAATAGGGTTCCCTCACAGTCAGCCAAATCTAATCAGCCACAGGTATGGCCTCTGTGGGGCATCCCTCACAATCTCCAACATCCCATTTCCATTATAATAAACTGTACTCCAGGGTCATTCATTCATCAAATTCTTTTCTTACTAGCATTACAGGGGCTTTTAATCTTAGGAAAAAAAAAATACCCTTTTACAACCATGTGTTAAGAACTAAGTTTCAGTTTCTCTTATAGCTTCTACATGACCCACCCCTGAGCATATTTTTTATATCTTGAATTTCTAGCCACTTTCCAGCCACCCAAAACAAAGCTCCTACCCTAAAGACCAGAAGATACTTTCTTTGACTGACTGACAAAGGCAATTTAGTTTCAAAAGATCAGTAACTGTATCTTTAAACACAAACAAAGTAGGGGCATCCATTTGGTAAATAATCTCCCTCAAACCTCTAGAAAAATAAACAAAAAAACAGCAATGTGTCAATTTTGATATCTGAACAACTGACAAACTTCTAAATTCAAGGAGACACCTAAACTCCAAACAGGAAAACAGAAACACGCAAGAAAATAACATTTTCTCCTCCATCACCAGATCTAGAAGTTCATCTTGGCAGCAACCCAAAGAACTAACGATTCCATTAGCAGCTACCAGATGGCTGGCACGAAATGGCTGTAACCTTCCCGGAGAACGCTGGAGAATGGCTCCATGGAGTTTAATTTAATGGTGGCTGCCATTTCCTCTCAGTCTCCTCTTGCACAGCATGCCAGTCCATAGTTCACAGGTCCAGCTATGCAGTGCCTGAGGTCAACACCATGAGACACGCAAGAAGAGTCGGGGGATATTTATAAGACTTTTTTTTTCCTTTTCTTTACCTTGGATCCTGTTTTGAGAAAATGCAAGTCAAATATCTGGTCCTAAGAAAATGGGCTGCCTGTGGTAGGGTATTTTTTACATCAACTTTTCTTCTATTAGTAATTAGGAGTCTTTGGAGCATCTTTTCCTGATTAATATTGAATCAGACACTATCCACAACTGTGCATCTGACAGAGCTTTGGAACAACCAACCTATATGTTTTTGTAATGATCTCCGCACAGTACATCTTATGCTGACCATTCTTTCCTGTATCCCTTAAATTAATAATGACAATGTGCTTTACCTAAGAAATATCGACACTGGGTCTTATTGTCAGTTGGTGCCTGTCACTGTCAGGTCAGTAAGACAATTGTTTGCTTCAAGGCTTCTAGTGACCTATTAGTTCAAGTCAAAAGAGATGATGAGCCTAGTCTTTATCTTATACACAGTAAATGCTTGGTAAATGCTGGATGATCCAGAATCTACTCCTAAAAGCAAGGTCATCACCCAGCCCTGGAAAATATCAGTAGCATCTAGATGGGCACTTTAGTAAAAAGGCACAGAGATCCACTCAAATACATCCAAGTGGAGAGAGAGAGAGAGAGAGAGAGAGAGAGAGAGAGAGAGAGAGAGAGAGAGAGAGAGAGAGAGAGAGAGAGAGAGCTCAAAAATAATGTGCAGAAGGCAGAGCAGAGGCTCAGGCCAATCAGAAGCAGCCCTGCCCCGCCCCTGCCTCTTTTGTGGCATCCAGTTCCACTTTAGACCATGTGCCTCATTTCCTCCCCATAAAGACTTAGTCCTTTGCACTTGGCCCACTTGGTTCAAACAATAATGGTGGTCTCTCTTTATTTCTCAGAGGAATTTTATTGGCTTATCTTGAGGGATGGAGGAGTGAATGTTTTGTTGCCTATCATCTTTATCTGAAGCAGATGGAAAAACCCAGGATTGCTGCCACAGCCACTAAACACAAGTTATGCTGGAAGATGGGAGGTCCCCAAGAAAGTAATGTGTTGTGGGGTATTTTGGTCACACTCTGACACTCTCGATATTGCCAATAAAGTTAAACCTTGAATCAGGGGTGGAGCCAGTGACTAGCCAGCTGGAATTAGCCATAAAGAAGCCAGGAATTTGGATAGAGAAGACCTAAAGAAGGAAAGGGCAGGACTACAGTTTGGTGCAATCTTTTGGTTATTCAGGTTGAGGAAGAGAGAGAGAGAGAGAGACTCTTGCTGTGGCTGTAGCCAAAAGGAAATGTTACCTGGTTGATTATTGGCTTCTCTGATCTAGCAAGTTTTCCCCCTCACATCTAACTTTCCAGTCTTAATATATTCTTAGTTTAAACTTAATCTCGCAGCTGAGGCAGAGTAGGGCCCCAGATTGGAAGGCTCTCCAGGTAGAGACCTGAATGGCTGTAGAGGCTCTGACTGGGGGACCATGAAGCCTCAAACAGTAATTAAAATATTAGTAGAAAAATGCCTTTATTTCTACAGAAAAGTATTTCATAGCTCTAGCTCACAGTAACACTGGCTTTAAAACACTTTATCCTATATAAGATCCTAGTTGGAGGCATTTCCATTTGGATTTTAATCCGCGTTGTTTCACATAGAGCAGAATACATATGAAAATACAAACACAGCTGGAGAAACAATGATTTGTACAGCAAGAGAAATGAGTCTGGAGCCACATCTTGCCTATCCTGAGGTCATAGTCTGACAACTGGTTGAAGGCAGGAAATTCGAAGGTTGTTACGCCACTGAAATAATGTCCCAAGTCATGACAGACTCGTTCATTCATTTCAGTGTGAGGAAAGCAGCTCTGGTAGCCTCATCAGATACTGTTCGCTGCTACTTGACACAAACTGTGCAGTCACATGACTTCCCAAGCCCCTGGAAAACGGGAAGAAGGCTACCAGAAACTGACACAGAAATGGTGGCAGGAAATGGAAAACTCCAAGGCACCCTAGAATCCAAAGAGCAAACACTTATTAGACAGGGGCTTTCACAACACCTGAGTAGGACCCAAAAGAGTTAGAAATAAAATGACAGCCTTGAAGAATCTTCCTCGATGTATAAAAGCAAGGAATATATACAAAATTAAGGAGGGAGGCAAAAATGAGGTAAATAGTTTTTCTTTCTTTTTTTAATGTGGAGTTTAAAATAATAGCCCCTGTGCTCCCTCAATGCCTAAGAAATGTGATATTAATTCATACATGGGCACTAACTATAAAAGGCACAAAGTAATTCATATGAAAAGAACATAGTATCTTTCCCATCCGCCAGTGATTGAAAATGTAAGAACCCTCCTGTGAAAACCACTCACGTTAGCTTCCTTCTTTATAAGAACATTCTGAGTGATCACATGCAGTGATGAGTGGACTGAACTGACATAAGCCTTCTTAAATGGCAGGAGACGGAGACCAAAATACTCTCCACCCCATCTGTTTATCTCAAAATGTAGTCTGTTACAGAACAGCCAATGTCCTAGAGAACTTGCTTCAGAATTGCATTCAGAGTCCCAACTAATTATTACAAGATTCAGAATCTGAGGGAGAAGGATTGAGCCTACACTGCACTGGAGCAGAGTTCTGGGGGTGTCTGGACAGTCTCCCCATCACTGTACAACCTTCCCTTGGAGGGCAGGCTCAGTAACACAGTCAGGAAGCTAGCCAGGTCTGTGAATGACCCTTCCCCATTCTTGTGCCTGGTGTGTCCAATAAGGCCACACTCCTGACTTTCCATTTTTCATTTAACTCAGTAAGTGACAAGTGCACTTTCATAATTTATAATTTTTAAAAACTAAAAAAAAAAAAAAATTCTAAAAAGATAAAGATTTTAAAAGATTTTTTTTATTACTTTTACTTATGTGTATATGTGTTTTTGTGTGAGTGGATGTCATATGTGTGTGGGTAGCTTTCAGAGGCCAGAAAAGGGCATCAGATCCCTTAAAGCTGGGATTAAAGGAACCTGGGAGCCTCCTAACCTAGATGTTGGGAACTGAATTTCAGTTGTCTAGAAAGGCAGAAAGTGCTCTTAACCGCTAAGCCATCTCTCCAACCCCAGATCTGTAATATTTTTATAGATATTTTATTTTTCTTTAAGTTTTCTTTTTAATTATGTGTATGTGGGGGGACAGGGGTATGCGCATGGGTGCAGTGCGTTCAAAGGCCAGAAGGGGGCATTGGATCACCTAGAATTGAAGATACACGTGATTGTGAGCCATCCTAAGTAGTTGCTAGGGTGATTCTCAACCTGGAAGTCTTGACCTGTAAGATCATTAAAGAAACACAGATATTTACATCACTATTCATAACAGTAGCAAAATTACAGTTGTTAAGTAACAAGAAAAATAATTGTATGGTCGGGGATCGCCACGACATAGGTTGGAACTATATTAAAAGGTTGCAGCATTAGGGAGGTTGAGAACCACTGCTCTAGAAGCAAGAGCTCAGAAGTACTGGCTGGCAAACATGCACGGCAAACAAAAGAGTTTGAGCAGCTCTGAATTTGATGTTAACACACAAAAGTTAGATTCCTCCTCCTCCTCTTTTTTTCCTTCTGCTCCTTCTCTGTCCTTTCCTGGAAAAATGAACGCTGCAAGAACCATATAAAGCAGCCATGTGGCCAGCCACAGTGATCGACCGGGGCTTAGCAACAGTGTGCTCCCCCTCGCACGCCCCCCCCCCACACACATACACAGAAACACACACACTTCAACCAGGCCTGTGCACTGTAGGATCTGTGCTGTGGCCTCAGCCTGCTTGGCTTACTGCAAGTTACTAGGACCCACACATTTTTGCACCAGTCACCCCAGCTTAAAGGAATCTTGAAGCAAATTCACTCACTCCCCCTCTCTCTCTGCCTCACTCTCTCAGGGAAAATGCATCACAAAAATTCCTTTCTTGCCTCGAACATGTGAAGCAAGAAATCAAGAACTAACTGGCTGATGCGGAACAGCTGCTCCAAAGATGGAGGTCAGCCAGGAGTACACAGCAAGTATTGGACCAGCCTGGGCTACAATAGTAAAACCCTATAGAGTAAATGAGTGAGAAAATAAGAAGAAAAAAAAAAAGCCAGATAATGTACGTAAATGATGCAGACTTTGGGCACATCTGAGGAACTTTACAGGTAGTGATCATAGGGTTCCACATTCGCAGAGTCTGACTTCTTGGTCTGGGGTGCACTCTGCGCTGTGAGATGTCTTCTGAGTGACCTTAATGGGTGGTTGAGGAAGACCACTCTGGTTTGATGAGCTTTTTAATCGCAGAGAGCTATATTTACTCCAACATCAGCCTCCGAGTGAAAATGCCTTGTCCCTCTCATTCGTAATAATTCTTTTGGAAAAGAAAAATTATTCCAGTGCCATTTCCTAACTGGAAAACAAGGTCAAAATATACTCTTGACTTCTACTATTCAATTTCCCTCCAAGACAACGAAGAGTAATGTGCTAAGAAAATGAAGGGAAATTATCCCAAGAGACAACTCAAACAGCTCAAATAGCTCCGCACAATGGGAGGAGGCTCACAGTGGCAGGCTTGTATGAAGTACAATTGCTTTGAAATTCATCAATGCACTAAGCAGAAAAAAATTTCAAATAGTAAACGAGAAAAAAAGGAACAATTTCCTTAAGTCTTTTCAATAATGGCCTAATTTTTATCTTAAGATGAATTCCAAATTATCACTTCCTTTCAAGTTCTCTCTTAGAGGGTGTGCATTTATATTTTGGCTTCTCATCAGGGGAAATGCAAACTAATGTCATCTAAATTTCAAACACTACTACCATCTACATCACAGCTGAAAAGCAGAGGCCCAGGCTAAGGATGTATGTAGTTCAATTGGTACAGTGCTTGTCAACATGCACAAAGCTCTGAGTTCAATCCTCAGCACCCACCTGTCACCCTAGCATTTGGGAGACAGAGGCAGAAGGATCAGGAACTTAAGATCATTTTTGGATACATAGAGAGTTAGAGGCAAACCTAGGTTACATCAGACCCTGTCTCAAGAAAAAAAAAAATTTCATAAACTATCTTAGGTCCGCCCAGTAACCTCATTTAGAGCCATTACCTCATTGCACAGTTTTTATTCAAATTAGCTTTGGAAAGATTTAAAAATGGTGTGCACAGCCATTAAATAATCAGTGGCAGAAACTGGATTTAATCCATACCAATCTGACTGGCCCCAAACCTATTTCTTTGAGCTAAGCCCACAGATAGTAAGAACCATGCCTGATATTCCCACTTTACTAGTCAAGAACATTAAAACAGAATAGTTTGTGCCACGTCACAAAACAAGTTAATGGGAGCCATAGCCAGATCCTGCCTTATACTCTTCACAATATGTTCTTGCAGAGGAACAAGCCAGAGTTTACTCGTTACCTCCCAAAAGCTGTACTGACTTCTAAGAACCTCAAACATTCATGCATATGTGGCTTAGGCAACCATAATATACAAGTGATTAGTTAAACATGGTATACATGTGGTTAGCTGACCATGGTATACATGTGGTTTGCTGTAGGGGTATTGTGTTGTTTCATGGTAAATAATTGTCCCACCCACTGGTTTAATAAAAAGTGCTGATTGGCAGGAAGTGAGGGCGGGGCTACCAGACTAAGAAAATCTCTGAGAACAGAACGCCAGAGAGAAGCCAAAAGAAGCAGAGGACAACTATGCTGCTCTAAGAAAAGGTACCCAGCCGCATGGCTGAACAAGAGGCATGGGTTAGATGAAGGGTAGAGTGCTAGCAAGTTATATGCCTGGGCCTGAGGCCAATCGGCCTCAAATTATTGAAAGCATCTGTGTATCTCTGTGGGACTGCTGGTCTGCGGGTCTGTAGGTCTGTTGGTCAATGGGTCCTAAACCTTGAGGTTAGGCCTGAAAGTCCGGGCCAGAAACCTCCTACTACATGCTGACCATGGTACAGGTATCTTAACTCCACCACAGCTCTGACTCATTGCCTTTCTATTCCATTTCTGTGGAAAGAAGTACCAGGGTAAACCTCTTTATGTGTTCCTCCTGGATCCTATGAACATTGATGCTGACAGCTGATGAGCACAAGGTGCCTCCTCCAGGCCTTCATTCTGCCATTAGCTGCCCTGACACCATCATGGGAAATCAGCAAAACATCTTGAGGAAGCATAGATATCATCTGATATGTTCTTTCCCTTTATTCACAGGATTGTAAAGAAACCACGCCATAAAATTCCAGCTAAAGAGGTCTCATCTCCATGAGTCCCATGATTAGAAGTAGGCTCTGAAGTGGAATGTTAGTCTGTGCTCCAGCAGCAAGGTCTCCACTCTGGGTCCTGAAATTTGCATCCAATAATCGTGCCTATGATGTCATTGGCCAAGAAGTGATTCTCAAAAAGTAAACATAGCAGCATCTTCCCTGTAAGAGAACGAAATAGGTTTTATCACCTAATAAACACGTCTCACCAATCAATACTTATTTGCCCTCTTTTCTGAAGCAACTCCCAAGAGTCACTTGAATTTTCTCACTATGGATAATTCTTGAAGAAATTGCATTTCTCCCTCCTAATGATCTTCAAACAAAGCAAGCACCTCATTTTATTAAGTCCAGCCACTTAGAGGAGTTGCTTCAGAGCAGAACTAAAGACTCAGCTAAAAGCAGGGTCTTAATCATTGTGAGGGGATGGAACTCTTCTGTGTTATCAAACCGCACCAAGCCAGTCTCCTGAATGCCAGTGGCAAGAACAAACAGATGTCAGGGCTATTTGTTTTGTTCAAAAGTGACAGGAAATCAAAAATCCATCAAATAGATGTGTCAGCAGCAACCCCACAAGCATATTGGCTAGTGAGATTTATATGCCTCCATTTTGGTCCATGAGAAAATTACCTTCTAAGCTTTCTACATTTTCAAATGCCCACTTGGACACATAGGTCAGAGAGTTCATGGATGTTACTTTTGATGGTAGGTACCTTGGAAAGTGTAGGCATATATTACATGAACACTCAGACAAGACTGGAAATGGAAACAAGAAACTCCCCAGATGCTCCCAGGCCTGGCATACACAGCAAAAGACCCGGACTCAAATAAGGGACAAAGTAAGAATCAATAATTCAGATCACCACCCGCTCCCTCCCTCCTTCCCTTTATCTCTCTCTCACACACACCAGCATTTATGCATATAAATGCATACATATATGCATATGCACACATGCAAAAAAAAAACCCAAAAATGGAGAGTTGAAAAATCCTAAAATCAGTACATCAATTAAATTATAAACAGTGCCCATACTTGTGGTGATACATTATGTATCAAATAAAGATTGCCTAAAGATCAGAGGACAGAGTCAGCCACAGAGGCAGTCATTGAGGTCACGCAGTGGTGGCACGTGTCTTCAGTCCTAACACTTGAGAGGTAGATGCAGAGACTAGTCTGAATCTCTGTGAGTTCAAGGCCAAACAGAGCCAGGCAATGGTGTCACACACCTTTAATCCCTGCACTTGGGAACACATGCCTTTAATCCCAGCACTAGGAAGGTTGAAACAGGAAGTGATATGGCTAGGCAGAGAAAGGAATATGAGGTGGGAAGAGACAGGAGCTCCCCCTATGCTTCCCTTCCATATTGTCTTGTGCTTCCCTCTGCTTCCCCTGTTCAGTCTGAGGATTCATGAAGACAGAATCTTCCCCTTTGGGCCTGAGGAGTTGACTAGGTGAGAAGTGGCTGTGATTTGTTCCTCTGTCTCTCTGATCTTCAGGCAATCTTTTATTTGATACACAGTATATCACCACACATGCTACAGTGACATTGTCTGTATTAACAATGCCTATATTTCTATTGCATGTGCACTGGACCTCTCTCAGAGATATCAGTGACCACTGTTGATGGAACTTTTAACTTGATTGTTGTTAGCATTTACATATCTTTTCATGCCTTAAGATAACATAATGGGAGTCTTCACTAAGTGAGGATGTTAGCACAAATGCAGAAGTGAGAAACTGTCAAGTAATATAGAGCACAGTTGTATTATGTTTCTGGCCCAGACTTTCCAGCCGAGCCCCGAGGTTTGGACCCACAGACCAGCAGACCCACAGTCCCACAGAGATACACTGACACTTACCTTAATTGTATGCCGATTGACCTAGGGCCCAGGCATATAACTTGCTAACTCTTTACCCTTAAACTAACACACAGTTCATATCCTATTCAGTCATGCTGCTCGGTACCCTTTCTCAGAGCAGCATAGTTGTCCTCTGCATCTGCTGGCTTGTCTGGCATCTCTGTGGCATCTCTGCTCTGTTCTTCCTGTTCCCAGAGTTATCTTAGTCTGGTAGCCCCGCCCATATTTCCTGTCTTCCTTTGGCCAATCCGCATTTTTATTAAACCAGTAGGTGGGACAATTAATTACAATGTAACAACATAATCCCACTACACAGAATTATGATGTAATCATACAGTTTTAAAAGGCCACATAACCACCACCACCATCCTTGATGTTAATTTATTAAACTAATTCAGAAGACAGCAAACTTTGCCCTTCTTGTTTCCAACAAACGACAAAGGGAGAATAAAATAAATAGTTTAGGCTCTAGAAACTGCAAGATCTCTGTTAAAACTATTCAAGTCTGCTGTTACAGCTTTCAGTGTAGCCAAGAGCGCAGCTGTGTTCCAATAAATCTTTATTTATAAAAAGCAGCAGCCTGGATATAGCTTATGACTATAGTTTTCTGTGGTCCCTCTTACCCATTATTACTTTTTGTTTGCTTTTTATTTTAGTTGTGTGTATGTGTGTGTGTCTATGTGTGTGCATACATAGCAATGTGTGGAGGTCACAGGACAACTTGTGGGAGTCAGACCCTCCTTCTACCCCCGAGTCCACAAGACTGAACTCAGGGCAAGCACCTCTTCCCAGTTAGTCATCTTTTAAGACATTATTTTTAGTTTTGAAACAGGTCTCACTCCATAGTCCAAGCTGCTCCTACACTCTCAGCAGCTCTGCCCCACCCTCCCAATTGCTGGCCCCTTTCCACTTAATTTTATCACTTTACCACTCAAGAATGGCACATTCCCCACCTACAACTTATTTTTCATAAAGTATTTTTTGAGAAAGGAAAAAAGTTCCACCAAGACAGAAGAATTTCAAACTACAAAACTTTGTAAAAATTGTCAAGAAAATGGGAAGGGGGAGAGAATAAGGTTCTATCTGGGCTATCGTCAAAGCCCCAAAATTTCCAAATCTGATTTGTAGTGAAGATCACAAAACTGTTTATTTATACTTCACAAAATAGTATTCTAAAACATCAGCAATTAAACCAACAGTTTAGTTGTATATAAATAATAACTTGATGAAGCTGATCTGGGGAATAGCTTAAAATATAAATAGTAGTCTTTAGTTTATAGTAATTGTAGATGCATATGTGAAGAGTATATATTCTTTCCTTCACATTTACTCCTTTGAGAAATGGGTTATGAATTATGCTAGCCTGCTTTATGCTTATACACAGAAATTCTGTGGCACTGAATGCTACTATTCTACTATTCTTCTATTCTACTCTGAAGACTTGGCACCATGTAGACCTCAACCACTTAGCTATTTGAGGAAAAACCCAAGTCATAGGTTAGTCTCACATGGCAGAGAAAAAATTAAAAAAGACAATCCCAGTGTCTCACCTCTTGATATTGCAAAAACATTATCATCTACAAAGTTCACACTAGAGAACTATGTGAACAAGTAATACACACAGGCCAAAATAATAATAATAATAATAATAATAATAATAATAATAAATAAAAATCTCCAAAGTATTCTAAATGGGGTTATTATTTTGTGCTGAGCCACACCCATAGCTGTCCTGGTCCAGTGGGCCACAGGCTGGACATAGCTAAAAGACAACAGGCCAAACTGTAATATTTTTTTAATTTATTCATCTTTAATAAAAACACTTTAAACCCAAACTGACTCAGAACTAAAAGCTGACATAAGCCTTAACTCCTCTTTTCAGGGGAATTTGCTCTAACCTGGAGTTTGTCTGCATTCAGATAGTAAACAAACAAATGAATGAATAATGCAAGAAAAGGCTTTGATGAAAAAAAAATCAGGGGAAAGCATAAGAGAAAAAGCATTCTAATAATTGATATAAAGGTAGATGTATACACAAAATTTGCTAAAAATCCCATTTATCTGCTTTCTTGGTGTCCTTGCACTGACTGTCTCCATCATCTCTACCCAAGGATGAGCTCAGAAGACACACAGCCCCCAGACTTGATCAACCAGAACTCCAGGAATGGGTCCACTAATCCATGCTTTCAAATTCTCCAGATGTTTCTATGTTCACTAAAATTTCAAGACCACTAATTCAAAGTTTGGAAAATGGCAGGCATTTGCCTTTCCAAAGTCCCTCGTGTAACTTAGAGCTGACTTGAGATCTCACTTCCTAAGTAGGGATCAGTGCCCAGGGACACAAGCATTTAGTACTTAGTGAGAGTGGGGTCTATTACAAGTGGAGGTCCCAAATGGAAGCCATTAGAAATGCCTCTACCTGGGACTACAGTGAAGCAAAGTCATTACTGAACCCCTGGAGAGATGGTGAAGATGAAAGCCACCATCAAGGCCACAGGAGTGGTGGCTCCAACCATGCCTCCATTTAAGTCTCTGGCTTGTGCAGAAAATAGGTGGATGTTGGAGAATGATAGTTAACTATTTGAGTTTTTTAATCAAGTGGGAACACTGATAATACCTTTTGTGCAAGCTACAGTTGACTTGCTTGAATAGATTAATATCTTTTCTGGATCTAATATGTGGCTTTCTTTGCATCTGTCCATAAGACCCATCAGAAGCTACTGTTTTTCAGTTGGCATCTTTTATTAAATTATGAAATGTATTTAGTAGATCTCATAATATATTATTAGATGGCCATGAGCCCTTGAGGAGAAAGGGTGAAATATTACATTTTAAGATGTCTACGTATCAGGTTGATAAAGGATGGGTGTGTGTCTTCACTGCCAGCTGACTGGATCCAGAGGTGGTAGGGAGCTACAATTCTAGGAGAATCTGTGAGGATATTTCCAGAGAAATTTATATAAGAAGGGAAGAATTGCCCAGAGTATTGGTAGCACCATGTCATGGGTTGAGATTTTGAATTATGCATAAATGGACAAATGAGAAACCCGAATGAGCATCAACATCTATGTCTCTCTGCTCCCTACTGGGAAGGCAATACGGCCAGCCACCTTACAATCCTGCCCCCACACTGTATTCCATACCTTCTTAAAACGTAAGCAAAAATAAATTGTTCTTCCTTAAAGTTGCTTCTGTGAGGTATTTTATCACAGTAATGAGCAGAGTAACTCATATAGTGAGTCTCGCAAACATGTCAGCCTAAAAAAACAGGAAGATGTAACGAAGTTCTTTATAATTTGTTTAAGGAACGGGATGGATAAAAGAGCCAACCATTTTAGATTCAAGTCTAACACTTTATGAGCACCTATGTGTCATGCCTGTACTAAATGAAATTATCTTGTTTAGCCGTCCGTTAACATTGAACTCTACTATATGTCAAGTGTGTACAGCTAAGTATTTATCAGAACAGCGGGAGTTCAACTTGCAAATAAACAGAAACCCAGCTCTCCAGCTAGTGTCTACTCAAAGGGGTGACTGGCATGCTTGGAAACTCAAGGTACGTGTATGCGAATGCTCCCATCATTTCTTTGGTTAGTTTTTCTCAGAGTCCATTGTATATCACAATTGAAATACCAGGTTGTTTATAGAAAACCATGTGTAGAGTGTCCTTTTAAGCTGGTCTAAGGTAATTTTGAATGGATAGTCTGTGCCCATGACAAGCACTTCTAATAACTCAAGGCACTCAAGCCAGAGCCCAAGAATCATTCCTAAATTCAGATTCCTTCATTCAGAACAGCACTTCAGACCATGGAAAGTATATGCTTATTGTGTGTCTCTTATCCAAACTGCCTGGAACCAGATATATTTTGGATTAGGAAATTTTTCAAATTTTTGCAATATTTACACATACATAATGAGACTCCCCGGGATTAAAACCCAAATATGTTAAATACTAAATGCATTTCCTTTTTATATAGACTGTATACTCATAGCCTGGAGATAATTTACATACAATATGTTCAGTTTACCTTGTTCGCAGTACCTTCCATCACGTAAGGTCAGGGATAAAGTTTGTCACACATCACTTTAGGTCAGCATTCAGGAAGTTGCAGATTTAGGGGAATTCTGTATTTTGGTGTTAAGGATTAGTTTCCAGACTGGTAAAATGTTTTTGTTTTAGTGGCCAATCAATACACTCCTTTCTTGTGATCCTGCCTGTCCCAGTTACAGCTTCAAGTCTCCCTTCTTATTGTTCCGAGAACAATAAGTATTTCAGTTAATCCCGAGAGCGGCCTTTACAAATCTCTGCCACCTCAAGGGCCTCAATCATGGTAGATTATACTGAACATCTTCAGCAATTTGAAAGCAGTTGTAACTCAGTGCATAGTACAAAACTGCTTTGAAAATCAGAGGACCAAACAAATAAAGCTGCTGAGCAGATAACAAAATGCCTGTGAAATAGCATTCTATGGGTATCACTGGGAAACGTTCAGCATGAATAACCCAGGGAGGCTTATTCATAATGCCAGGTTTATAAGCATGAAAACATGGCTTGAGTAAATAATTCTGATTTTGCTTTTGATACTCACTGATGATTCTTTATTCCACTAACGGGGCACCACACTGTTCCTTTAGCAGCATCTCCATTATTCTAATTCCCTATGGAGAAAAGAAAGAAAAATCAAAATGCCATCTTTCATAGACAAGCACGGTTACATTTATCACTACCTTTTCCCCTCGGGGAATCCGGGTCCCAACCATATATTCATTGAAAAAAAAAATGGGCTCAGTCATCCCTGACATTTTTGTAATATTTCACTCAGCAATCCCCTTCTGCTTTCTCGGCATGTTCTCGAAGCTGTTTAAGAGGTGAGCAGAGCAGAGTTCAGAATCTGCTTGCAACACCAGAAAACAGGCCAAGCTAAAGTAAGCAATGTCTCACAAGTGGCTCAGCTTGGCAGAGTCGGAATAATGGTGACTGCAAATGTTTGCTGAATGCTGACAACTGTGCCAGTTTCACTGCCAAGGTACATACATGCTGGTGTGGGCAGTAGGGCCTGCCATATCCCACTGAGATGCTCTCAAAGATGAAGGTACTCCCTTCCCCACCCACAAGAACCTATTATGAACTGTTACAGGCACAAGGACTCTCAGCCAAGTCAGATCATCACCTGTGGTCATGCCCCCTCTCCAGTGCCAGCCCATATCCTATGATTGGTGGATATGAAGATATAACAATTCTCTTCTCCCAATTGTCAACAATTTTGAGCAGTATTGAATCCCCATGGCTCTCTATAGCATAGCTAAGACCTGCACTGTAGCCTTCACTATTCCCCCCCTTACAGAGATGTTCCCAGAGCCCTCCAATAAACTCTCTACGCAGATCTCCACTTCTGTCACCTTGTTTGGTACAGACAAAACCATCTAATTTACTAGTCAGAACACAGATGCTCCAAGAAGTTTAAATATGTGCCCAAAGCTCTCAGGCTGTGATGCCAAGGAATGCACACAGGTACTCCTTCATCCTGGTTTCAGCCCCACATATCAGTCTTATACACTGCACGTGCTATGACTTCTCACACCACCCTGCTTACTACCTGTCCTTAAAGAAAAGAAGATGGCAGAACCCCTCTCCTGCTTTGGAGACCACTTCTGTAGACTAGAGAATAGCTTTTAGGTTGAAAGATGAGGCTGAGGCACAACTATAAGGTGGTGTCTTAAAGACTGCTCAGCTGCATCCAGAAAGAGAGGGGCCTGCTGTTCACAGAGACTCAAAATGTTAAGAATATAACAATGAAAGGAACTTTAAAATGGTCCCCAGGCCTCTCCCAGAAAGGCAGGGACTCTGGTGTGGCCCTAGAGCTTTGTATCTTTGACAACCTCTCACAAGACTCCCTTAAGATCAAGCAAGGCTGGGCAACATTGAGTTGGCCTTCAAAAAAGGGTTGGGTCCCACCTTTGATGTTTGTATGGACCAGGAGACATAGATTGGAAGGAATCAGAGGCATCAGTAGTGAACACAATAGAGTAGGGCTGAGGAACTGCATGGGTAAAGTTCTTGATGTGTGAAGATGGAGACCTGAGGTCAAACTCCCAACACATTTCTTTTAAAAGAAACTCCCCCTCCCCCAAGTCAGCCACACATCTCTATTTCCAGCACTGGGAGGCAAGGGGGCAGAGACAGATAGACGGATATATCAAATTCATTGTCCAGCCATTCTAACCAAATCCATGGGCTCCATGTTAAACAAAAGACCCATCTCAAAAAGATATGATTGAAAATGATCAAGGAAGATGCCTAACAGAAACCTCTGGCCTCTACATTCATGCCTACACATGCGAACCTTGTATGCATATTGCACGAATTCTACTAGGTCTTATTAAAAAAGAAAACCCATTGAGGAAAAGCTGAAAGATCAGAGAGACAGAGGAACAAGGTACAGTCACTTCTCACCCAGCCAACTCCTAAAGCCTCTCTCTACCCTCAGACTGAATGACTCTGAGTCCTCAGCCAAAAGGGTGTGTGTGTGTGTGTGTGTGTGTGTGTGTGTGTGTGTGTGTGTTTCCCAAGAACTGAGAACAGAGGCGTGGAATCCAAAGTGCTAGGATTAAAGGTGTGTGTCACCTCTGCATGGCTTTGTTTGTCCTTGAACCCAAAGATCCAGACAGATCTCTGCCTCTGCCTCCCCGAGTGCTAGGACTGAAGGCATGTGTCACCACTCACTGACCTCTATGGCTAATTCTATGGCTGGCTCTGCCCTCTGATCTTCAGAAAAACTTTGTTAGATGCACAATATGCACATTTGCATACACACATGAACACACACACATCTTTCACATCAAAGTAGACCAAATCAGGTCTGATTCTGAAGGTCCTACCAGGGCCATCACCACAGATAATGCTGCTGTATCTATTAAAGGATCCTTACAGAAGCTCAGAAGCATGGCTTATCAGATAAACCAGGACAGCGAACCACAGGACCAGTTAGTCATCTGAGCCTAGAGACTTGGACCCTATTTACAGCCCATAGCCTTTCCAAAGCTGGGTTCCTTAGGATGGTCAAGAAGTATCTTAGGCTTCCAAGGTCAGGGGTCTTTGAGGCCTTCTATTTCCAGCACCAAACCAACTAAGGTAGCCACAAAAGAGATTACAGGCTCCTCTGTCCCAACAGTGACTTTGATCAGAAATTCCAGGGCCAGGGCCTGGAACTGTGCATCGATAGCACTCTTTGTAAGATTCTGAAATATAATTTACAAGGGTTTGTAAATAGTATCTGTTACATTCCTAAGACCCCCATCTGGGCATGATGAAGCAGGCTCTCTGTAACCATACCTGGGGATGTTCTCTCAAACTGTACTTTAAAATTAGTTTCCTGTTGGGCCAGAGAGATGGCTCAGTGGTTAAGAACACTAGCTACTCTTTGTAGGGGACATGGGTTCAATTCCCAGCACCCATAGCAGGCAACTCACAACCTCCTGCAACTCTAACTGGTCCTACATCCTTTTCTGGTCTCCTCAGACACCTGCACTCATACACACATATAATTAAAAATAAATCTTAAAAAAAAAAAAAAAACTGGTTTCCTAAACACTGGGTAAAAAGATGTGGGGATTAGGAATATGATAAAATTTACCAGATCAGAATGATGTTCACATCCATTTTCATTTATCCAACAATATATCTGACTAACATTCATTATGTGCCTGCTATGTGCACTGGATATTAGATGGTGAACAGCTAAAGAAAATGTCCCTGCCCTGGTAGAATTTATAAGGCATTTTCTTTCTTGTTTCAAGTTTTTCTTGTTCCAAAAATCCCCTAAATATTTAAATGTCCCCTTGTCCTCAGAAAGAATGAAAACTGCCACATGAATTCTTTTTTCAAGCTTATATTTTTTTGGAGTAGCTGTACACTTCCAGATGGTATAGCCTCTTTCAAACAAGGAGAGCACATTCTTCCTTGGGAAGAGAAAGCTAACCCATAATTTGTCTCATATGTCTAAATTAAGCCCTCCACCACTTACCAGGCTGCTAATTGACATAAATAAAGATTCCAAGGTTTGCCTTGGGAATTCAAAGACGCTGTTTATTGAATCAATTAGTTTCTCAATGTGACAGTTGATTTTTCTCTGCCTCTTACCCTTCTCATACTACTTTACTTTAAGAAGAATGGTTATATATAGGAAGGAGAGAATGAGACAGGAAAAGGCTTATAAAATAAATTGAGAAACTGAAAAATTCAAACAGCAGGCCAGCCATTATTTGGCACCTTTCTTAGTAAGCAGGGACCAAATCAAAGCCCAGCCTAAAGTACTTTCAAATAAAGTTCATTCTAACACTCAAGTCTCAACCCCAAGGAAGAGACTTAAATGTATACCCGTATCATAGAATGAGGCCTGCATACAGAGTAAACATTAGGTGCATCCACCTTGCAGATAAGCTTTAAAAAGCTTTTGGGACTGACAAACCATAAACCAGCTTGATTTTATTATCTTTCTGCCCTCAGAATGCTTTTTCCTCTATTACTAGACCATCTTTCCCCCATTTGTCAATGCACAGGCAAGTAAGCCATCCACCTCAGGACCTCGAGTCCCTAATGTCAGGACATCAATGCTGAAAGGTACTTCCATTCTTTAGTCTAGGAGTCTTTCAAGTTCAAATCCTTCACAGAGACCCTTCTCTGTTTCTGAGAAATCACTGATCATTACTGTAAGACCAAAGTGTATCTTCAGGAGAAGTAGAACCAAAGATGGCTAGATAGTGGGCTTATTTTATAATCAAGTTGACACTCCCTTAAGAAACATCTGATTTACCTGGGAGACTTCAAAGGAAGTCATATTAAACCTTACAAAAATTACAGACACCAGAGTAGTTCCCCAAAGGCATACCGATGCAAAGCTCTTAATAGGAGAGCTGCTCACTTAATTATCACAGTATAAAAAAAAAAAAATAGTGTTAAAAACCCCACTGAAAAAAACTCCCTTCTTGTGGTTCATGGCTTTAGAGAAAATACTGTAAATTTTTGTCGTCTTGACACAAGACAGAGTCATCTGAGAGGAGGGAGCCTCACTTGAAAAGAATGCTCCGATAAGATTGGTCTGTAGGGAAGCCTATGGGGCATTTTCGTGATGGTTGACTGATTGATGGAGAAGGCTCCAGCCCATCATGGGTAATGCTATTCCTGAGCAGATAATACTGAGAAAAAAAAAAAAAAAAAGCAAACTGAATAAGCCATGAGGAGCAAGCCGGTATAAGGCATTCCTCCGTGGCATCTGTTTCACTTCCTGCCTTGAGTTCCTGCCCTGACTTCCCTCCATGATGGACTGTGGTGTGGAATTGGAAGCAAAATAAATCCTTTCCTCCCCCAAGTTGCTTCTGGTCAATGGCACTTTGCCACCAAAATAGAAAACCTAATTAAAATGCTGCCACTGTGTGCATGAGGCGTCAGCCAGAAGCACAGAGATCCAGCAGGACGTGATGTCCTCACTCAGAGGTCATGGTCTCATGGAAGAATGGAAACCAACTGAAAGGCAAATCTCGGAAAAGTAACTTATAGAAGGAAAAGTGTAAGAAAGAAGAAGAGGAGAGGCCAGGGATGCAAGAAGACAAGTCGGAAGAACTACCAGAGGAAGAGAGATGTGAGTCAACTCTAACTGGCTTGCTTACGAGTCACAGACACTGGAGAAGGTAAAGAAGGAAGGTTAGGAAGAGGCTTCAGAGCAGGGAGCTGCACACAGCACTCTCCCTGGTAAGCAACTACCACAGGAAGCTGGACAGATAAAGAAGGAGACAGGAGTTATACATCCCATCTCTCAAGCTCCTGCTTCCCCACCCGTACCCATACACTCCCTCCTCCTTAGCTTCACTTCTTCCTGAAAGAGACAGGATCACATAAAACCTCCTATGTTGTCAAAAATGGCACTGCAATTGGCTGACTCCATTGGAGACTTTTAGGTCATATTCAATCTTGCTATAAAACTTGGTGCAAAATTTAAAATCCTTTATAACTCAACTGCCTCTTCTTTGAATAGAAATGGTGACACTGGCATGTTTTAAAGTTTGGGTAAATCATGTCTATTCTGATTACCATAATTCCTAGTGTTAAAATGCTAGTTTATGGTAGACATCCTGCAATTAAATAGCTGTGTTTCCCCTAACTCTTCCTGTAGTCCTGTGAGGCTGGAGACATAGCAATTAAATAGCTGTGTTTCCCCTAACTCTTCCTGTAGTCCTGTGAGGCTGGAGACATAGCTTCACTGGTTCCCAGCATGGCATAAGCTACATGCAGTGGCATATGTCTGTAATTCCAGCATTCAGGAGGCAGTGAAAGGGGGATCAGAAGGTCAAGGTCATCTTTGGCTCCATGGCAAATTCAAGATCAGCCTAAAATACATGTATTTCATGAGATCAAAGAAAAACTCATTGAGTGTCCACTGCTGATTCCCACCTACAGGAGAATCCAATAGTATGGGCATCATCTGTGAAGGAAAAGGGGAGAGAGGGAAATGAAGGAAGGGAGGGATGAAAAGAGGAAAGTATCCGTATCTCAAAATATGAGACACACCAAGCAAAGCTCTCCAGAATGAGCTTTGAATCTGATGCCCAACTCTTTTCAATTCAGAGCTGCCTTCACCAACAAAACTGGAATAGTACCAAATAACAATGATAAAAAAATTTATTAGCTCACGCAGTGTGCCAAACACTGTGTGAGAACCTTCCCAGAGCAGAGCTCCCCTACCTTCCCTCTGCACTGAAGGATTGTTATTTGTGTTTGGGGATGAAGCCGAAGCTCAGAAACATTAAACATCCCACCTGAAACCACACACTAAGAAACGGAGCCTCCATTTGATTCAAGGCAGTCAAGCAGAGGAGCCTGGAATTTGGCTACATTGGAAGTTCTCATAGGAGTGTGAAGCCCCTATTACAATGCTGGATGTGTACCAAGAGCTCTTCTCCCATCCCTGTCAACAATGGCTCAAAATATCTGATGAACACATCAGATATTTTAGTTCTGTTCCCAAACAAAATGTCATGAATTTTAATGCCCAAGTCAATATCTAATCACATCTACAAATTATTTCAAATACAATACTTTTCAAGTAGAAATGGCCAGATACAAAATACAGCTCTGATATCATTTCCCCAGTAGTAGTTGATACATTCTTTAGTGAGATTCATTTTTCTTTTCATTAATCATCCCAAATCTTTAGGTGTAACTGCATGACATTAACTGCCACAATGATTTGGATACCTCTGCTTCACATTATTAATCTTCTTCCTGAAGGAGGATATTTAATTCTCACATTGCAACAGAAAATAGCATGTCCCCAAATAAGAAAATCCAACACTTGGGAAAGACCTTGTGTTTTCTAAACCAGAAAGAAAACCTTCAACAAATAGTTGAAAGTGACCTGTTTGATTTAGAGAAATCAGCAGCCAAATACCAGGAGCAAAGTTGGTACTGTCATTTTCACGGCCCCCTGTCCCCAAAAGCCTAACTGACAAGCACGAAGCCTCTGGTTTGCCCCTGTTCTCATGTCCTTCCTTCACTGTCCAGCATGACTTGATCTGTGTGTTTTGACTGTCTAGAAAAGCAAACCTGTACATGGTTTTATTTCTCCTGACTTGAACTTCATGTGAAACACAGCTTTTCTTTCACCATTAATGAAGGCAAGGCCAGTCTCTCACAGAGAGCCATACCCCAAGACCATCAGATACTGAACTTGGGGATCTGCCTAGACATCTCCATCCACGGGACACATTTACTGTTCCTCACGCCATCTGTGTCGGCCCTAATGACAAAGCATTCTCTCGTATCCTCCAGCAGAGCAACTTCAGTGCCTAGCACCCGTGGGCCCCATGACCTACCCTCTTTGTGACAAACTGAAAAGTACCAATACTTCTATCAATTCCCTTTTAGCAGAGTTTTTTTTTTCCCTGTTCATCAAACTTAAGCCAAAAATAGCTTCTTCATTTTCCTTCCTTACTCTGAGATAAACCCAAAGTGTCTGCACATTTTGTCAATGAATTGTCTCTAACAGAATGCATAAAACCTCATGGCTGCTCAGGAAATAATAAATCCAACAGATTCCTAGGTAATTCTCCTTTTGTTTTATTTCCACCCCTGCCTATCATCATACTTCTCTGTAAGCCAATAATATTTGCACACAAGTCTTCAAATCGGGTGTTTTCTTTGAACAAAGTGTCATTTTCTAAACCCATACATTAGTAAAAAGTCCAATCCCCAAAGTCGCAGCAGCATCAGTGTTAATGCTGATGTGATACAGGCTGACTGCAAGCCTCCATCTCACCCACAGCGTTAATGTTCTCAGCAGTCCTATGAGGTGAGCCTGTTCCACTCTCATCATTTCCAGAGAAGGAAGGACTCTCGGAATAGTGAGAGCATAAGGCCACATGGTTAGAGTGGCAAGCCCGTTTGTGGGATTAGCACTTACCTCAATGCATTCGTTTGCTTGCCTGGGTAGAGGGAATAGAAGAAGCATTTTGTGTTGCAGTGTTATCTTTAAGAATTAAATGAGACATCTAAAGCCACTTGCATACAGAACATTTATGTTAATAATGTTTAACATGCCAATCTCCCTGTGGCCTAAAGACAAGTGCTGACCCCTGCAGACGAGGAAGGGTGTCTCTCACCACAATGCCCTCTTCAGTCAATGTCTATGACCCACAGAAAATGCCACCAGAGACCCACCTGGAGCACCCTTACATTCACAAAAGTGTATTTCCCTTGTTCATTACATCACCTCAAAGAGACGCCAGTGCTTCTGTGATTGCTGACACACCAGACAGTGAACCAGCCTTAGGTCACAGCGCTGGTCCACATCAGGAAAGCAACTAGAATCTGGACAGGTCCTCACGAGGCAGACAAAGCCCTCTGCTGTGCCATGCTGAGCACAAAATACTCCTGGGCTCATCAAATCCTCACGCCCAGTCTATGAGCTAGTCACACTGAAAGTGTGTCAGTGGTGTGCCTGGCTAGAAAGCAGCAGAATTTAGAGCGATTCTCTCAGTATACTAACACCTTTAAAAAGTGTGTTCACAGCCTAGGATGGTGGTACACTGCTATAATCTCAGTGCTTGGGAAGTAGAGGCAGCAGGATTAGTAGTTCAAGACCAGCCCCCACTTCATAGCAAATTTAAGACCAGTCTGGGTCCTTAAAATACCATGAAAGGGAAAATGGATGGAATGGGATGGGAAAGGATGAGGAGGGAAAATGTTTTGTAGTGTTCACATTACATTATCTCACTTACTTCCATCTGCATGTATATGTGGTTAAATTTAGGAGAAGAGAAATGAAAAGAAGGGGGGGGGAAAACCTAAGCAGTGTTTGCAATATCCTCAGAGCAAAACATCTCACCATAGCTCCAATAAGTTTCCTATCAGAGGTGTCTCACCCTTGGGCTCTAGAGAAGCCAAGTACACCCACAGGAAGCATTTTGTTCCAGTAAGTTATCTGTACAGTGTCTTGGCCAGCTATCCAAGCAACATTTTATTTCCCACTTGCACTGGTGACTTTTTGTTGCTGTCACAAAACACCATGACCAAAAGCAGCAGAAACTTTGATGCTTACAGATCCAGAGGGAGAATCCATTGTGGCGAGGGATGCGCAACAGAGCAAGAAGCTAAATAAATGATCACATCTACAACCTCATGCAAAAAGAAGAGAACTGAATGTAAGCCTGGCCTCAGGGTCATGCATCCTCCAGCAAGGCCTCATCTCCTAAAGGTTCCGTAAGATCCCCCAAACAGTGCCACCCACTGATGACCAAGTGCACAAATACATGAGGCTATTGGCTATCAGAAGGATTTCTCACTCAAAACACCACATCAGTAAAGGTCTTTTGGTGCTAACCATGCCCATCATTTTGGGGGGACAGAAAATATAAATGAGCAAAGTGCTAAGTGCCTTTTTGGAGCTACCGTGCTATCATTAACAGCAACGTACTCACAATGGTGGCCTTGATCAGACACTCTATAGAGGGGCACATAAGCAATTCATGGAAAGTTCAAGAAGCAATCTTTTTAAAATTCTAAGTATTTCACATTCAAAAATTAGCCAACTTAGTTAGAATAAAGGCAACACTTAGGAAAGCCACTAAACGATAAAAACAATTTTTTTCGTACCAATTTAAGGTGAATGACTACTAACTTCAGTTGTCTAGCTAGCTAATTGTCTTTTTATTTGTTTATTTATTTTTGTTTTGTTTTATTCTGGTTTGTTTTGATTTGGTTTTGATATAGGACCTTGCTATACAGTCTGGTTTGGTTTTAAACTTAAAATCCTCCTGCCTCAGCCTCCCAAGAGTTGGAATTATACCTGTATATCACCACACACACCTCATCTCTTGCTTTCAAATCACAAGAGTCTGGCAGTGCTTATACAAACAGATATTTTAAAATCCCCAAGTCCTGTTAGAAATTAATAAGTGATTATAAAAAAAAAGTCGAAGAACAGGATACAATGGTGACAGGCTGACAGTTTTGAAAAGTCACTCCATCAAGTCAACCAATTAAGCAGGCAATGTTTTCACTGGTTAATTCCTAGGGTCATATCTTCTGTTTAGTCTTAGATATATCTCCATGGATTAATAACTCCCACATGAATGGAGCTCTAAACCTGTCTTTGATATAAAAAGTATTATAAAATCCTTTCCTTTGATTAAAAAAAAGTATTATAAGATTCTTTCCTTTGATATAAAGGTATTTAAAGGAATTATCTTTAAAAGCAAGCATTGAAAGCAATTCCAGCTCTTGTAGAGAAACTTCTTCCACCTATTTACCTCATTTGGATTCAAATGGACAATTCAGCTTCTCTAGGGGAATGGCAGACCTAAAGACTTGGGTTGCTAGGAGCATAAAATGGGGGAAAAGGTGGTTATCTTAAAGCCACTTAGCCTAGGGCTGGGAGAGTAGCTCCTTGTTAGAGCGCTTGGTTGGTAGGAGGCCTTGGGATTAATCTCCAGCACTGTAAACTCTATCCTGAGGATAAGGTAGGACCTTCCAACTGGATGTCACTCAGCAACAAATGTGAGACTTTACAAAGGCCACGGAAAGAATTGCATATGTAGGAGTTCTTCCTTTAATTTTTTCTAAGACGGTATGACAAACATGAAGGGTTCTAGCTTCCAGACATTTCACCTCGTGTCAAGCTGTGACACTGTAATACTGAATGACATTGTGAGCTAGAAATAACCTCAATGTTCAGTACTAAATAGCAAAGAAAGTTATAATGACTTAGTGAAACATTATGTAGCAATGAAAATGATGGTTTTGAAATGTATGTAGTATAAAAGGCATTGTGATGAAATGTTATTTGAAAAAAAGAGGTATAATTGTACTAATAATATTGACATCAATGTTTGAAATACGCAAATAAAGACTAGATGGAAATGTACCAATTTGTGCTGTTGGCTTGTTTTTCTGCTTTGTTTTGTTTGGAGGTTTTGTTTTGGTTTGTTTTGGTTTGTTTTAAGACAGTCTTATAGGCATAATTCTCCTACCTCAGCACCCCGAATGTTAGGATTACCTGCATAAACCACCAAGCCTGATTCCAAATTATGCTTTCATGCAAAGATGACAATGATCCCTTATGTTGTGCTTCCTGTATGCCAACATATTTTACATGCTTCATTACACTTGCCTGCGATTCTCGTGCTCACAAAGTAGACAGCATTATTCAAATGTTACCCAGAGAAAGACTGAGCTACAAGACGAGGAGGGGCTCAGACTTAAACCTAGGTCAGGCTGACTCCAAAGGCAGACTCATTATAACCACTAAACATTGTCTGCAATGCTAAATGGGGAAAATACATTTGTGCTTTTAACTTCCTTGCACTTTGCTTTTTAAATAATGTCAACACAACAACCGATCATTTGCTTTATGCTGAGTCCTGACCTGGGCTGTTTTATATAACTCATTTACTCCTTCCAAGGGCTCTAGGAAGTAGGAGCCAATACAATCTCATTCTGCAGATGAAGAAAATGAGACGCAGATTTTAATGGCTTGTCCAAGGTCACAGAGCTCTTCTGGACAGGGTGTTGCCACCAATGACTCTACAAACAATCTAACTTAAAACATATACCAGTTATTCAGAAACGTTTTTAAACATGCCTCATAAAACTTTTAAGATTTTAAAGGGTTTTGGAAGAAGACTGTCATAAACTTTTTAAAAACTTTTAACCATTTCAGATATAGCTAGAAGATTAGAGACTAATAAAAACAGTCAAACTCTTTTTGTCATTGTTTTTTGCTTTTCAAGACAGAGTTTCTCTGGGTAGCCCCAGCTCCTGAAATTCACTCTGTAGACCAGGCTGGCCTCAACACAGAGAGATCAACTCGCCTCTTCCCCCGCCCCCCCAACCCTCCCTACCCCCTGCCCCGAGTGTATACCACCACTGTCTTGCAACAGTCATGTTTTTAATAAATGCAAGTATACTTTAAAATAACAAAAGCTGCCAGGCAGCAGTGGTGCAGGCCTGTAATCCCAGCAGTCAGGAGGCAGAGGCAGGTAAATCTCTGTGAGGTGAGTTCCAGGACAGCCAGGAATACACAGAGAAATCCTGTCTCAGGCCTTTAAATTCTATAAATTCTATTTAGCCTGGGAGTCAATATGAAAAAAGTTAATTAACTGCAAAAGATACCATTTTCCTTTGCTCAGGAAATTTGGAGGAAAAAAAAAAAAAAACAGTTAAAGACAAAGTGCAGTGGTTCCTGCCTGTAATCCTAGCCCTTGGGAGGCTGCGGCAGAAGGATCAAAATTAGTTCAAGGCCACCCTAAATTCCAGGCCAGCATAAGGGACACAGACACGGTCTCAAAACAAAACAATAAGGACAACAAAATGCCAGAAAGAACGGGGAAGAGCACTGAAGGCTGAGAGGGAGAGAGGAAGGACTCTAGGCAGGAAAAAGGGAAGAAAGAAAAGCAGCTTAAAACATCTCTAAAGAAGAATGATAGCCAAGGACTAAGGTGTCTCAAATGACAAATCCCAGACAGCAAGAAGAATTAAAAACAAGCAACTTGAAAATGGCAAAAAGATGTCTGACAAACTCAGGGTCCCCTAAACCCCATACTCCTTTCCTCTTAACAGGCAAACACCGAAGCCTCTTCCCATCATCACCATTGCCGAGGACCCTCAAGGGGTAGGCATAACAAAGGCAGCAGCAGATTCACTCCTACCCCAGAGGTCTAGATAAGAAATCACGCCCCCATCCCCAAAAAGAAGAAAAGTACTCAAAAGAAACAAGTCCACACATCAGGGAACCCAGGGAGCATGTCACAGGTGCAAGCACACCATGCGGCTGGACCACTGCGCCTGCTAGGAAGAAAGTGAAGCCGCCAATCCAAGCCATTCCTGCACTTCTGAATTTAACTCCCAAACTGAGACTGACTGATGGGATTTCCCGGTCTTTTTGGTCAAACTGAGAATCTTAGTTTAGTGCAAAGAGCCTAGTTGAGGACAAACTGAAACTTAGAAGCGACCTTTTTGATCCACAGCAAATCTGTACCTCAAAAGCACTCAGTCCGCACAATGTGTGTGCATAAACCCTGTTCTCATTTTCTCTTTTCTTTCCTTCTTCTTTTTGAATTTGCCAATGTTGCCGCCGCTGCTGTCTCTTGGTGCAGCCCATATCAGCTTTAAGGTCTATACCTGTCTCAGCTTTATAGTGACTAGGTAAAGATTTATGGCAGCCACAAATTCCTGTTTCCATTGTCTTGACATATTTGAATTGTGTACAACACAAAGAACAAGCTTGGAAAACCAACACATTGGTGGGAGATTTGATCCAGGACAATGACAAGAACTCAGCTCCCACGAGTCCTAGGGCCCGGTTGAGTAGAACAAAGAAACAATAGAAAAAGGTGTCACGCCAAGAACGAAGTCAGCAAGGACACTTGTCACACTAAGAACTAAGAAGGCAAGGACACTTGCTCTACAGTCTAACAAATGTCTACTTCAAGGTCCTTGGAATACTCGACGCTGTTGGAGTCAGGTCATTCTCTTGTCTAATCTCCTCATCTAGACGTCTGTCTTCACACTGGCAGCTGAGAGAGTGGGCTTGGAAATCGCACAGCCTGGACTCCAGTAGTTTGCCCCATGCCCATATCCCTACGAGGGGAAGGAATAAATAACTGTGGCCTCCTTTCCAGGCTATTGGGAGGTTGAATGTTTGAGAAACTATGAAGTGTTTAGATCATAGTGTGCAGTTGCTGATTACAACTACTATCATTACTCTCTTTGGTCTTTCCTAGAGTTTCTAAACTGCATTTATGCATCAAAGATAAGCCATCTTGCTCTATTACTGGGACCAGCATTTCAAAGACCTACAAATATTTATAATATGCAATTTGACTCTTATGGACAGAACTGTGATACAAAATTATAAAAACCCTACTACATATTCATTGCCTCTTTTACTAACCAGCACTTTATTAATATGATTTTCATTTTTAATATTTTATTGTCTACTACACTTAACCATCTGCTTTTTAAATGAATTATCTCTGATGATCTTTAATCCCCAAATAACTAAAATTATTTGATTCTTATGCATGCTTCAAGACTAACCAAAATATATTGTCCAGATACAATGGGAACTAGGAGAAAATGAAAAATTCATATAATTTAAAATGATCTAATTCAATCCAATTTTACCAAAAGAAATGATAGTTTAGATCAGAGAAGCTGATCTAAACATGGCTATCTATCAGTTTGGTTAAAACAGGTCCTGGGTTTCCCAACTCATGGCAAGATCAGCATATTCATTGCCATATTACGTAGACATGGTCTCTACTACCATCATACGAACAATGACCCACACACACATCTGAACCTCAGGAAACCACTTCTTAGCCTTTCAGACAGAGCTTATATACCCAGATTTCACTTGTTTCAGAGAAAACACATCTCAAATTTCAGCTGACTGACTTAAGGGATTCCCAAAAGCTACAGCATGGCGTGGAGCAAAGTGTATGATAAAAATGACAAAAAGATAAATTCAAATGAGCCATCCGGGGATTTGGGATTTCTAGGCCTCACAGTCAAGGGAAAACCCAGAAACAAAACTACGATGACTCTCAGATCTCTGACTCTGAGATGCTTTCCTCAGAAAGACTGAGTTTCAGAAGACTAGAACTCTATTGACAACAGAATGAGCAGGTGGATTGGGAGAGTTCATTCAAGAAGACAGAACTATCTAGAGTAAGTTATTAAGAAACAGCATCCTTGGTATTCTCATGATACCAAATGAATCAACTACGACCTGAATCGGTCTAATTAAGCACTCAAGAGTGAGATTCAAAAGCATTATCGTCAGACAGTAAGAGTTAAGAAGAGGCTTCCAGAACTGAAGAGAGAGTATATCTCATCTGGTCTTTCAAGTGGTTCAAGTATCATAAAGAATCTTGAAGGAATGCACATGTGAAATGTCCCCAGGCTTCAGCGTATGTGCTAGAACACAGGTGTCCTCATGTCATGCCCGTAACTTTAACTTACACTGTTGAATGATGCTATTTTTTTCTTTTTTTTTTTTTTTTTGCTCTGTTTCTCTTTCTTGGGGGGGTACCGACTTTAAAACATCCACATTTTTAGAATTGTGACTACCCATGCAAGTGGATACACGGAACACACAGTTCTCACTTCAGGAAGGCAGAATTCACACAACACCCACATCATACAACATAATAGCCCAGAGGGAGGAGAGCTGAGGCCAAACAACGTGACAATGGCAGAATCAGTAACCGTTATCATTTCCAGAGTAGATAATCAGAGGGTTGGAGCTGGCAATTTTGCTTCTGCTTCACAATCCTATAACTAAAAATAATCAGCCCCACAGTCCTAAGACATCAAGTCATTCTTTCAATTCAGACCAGCCCAGTGCTGAACTGGAGAAGAAACTATAAGCTGGCAGAATCGTTTTGGAAAGCAACTTGATAATATACACAGAAGGTCTTAACCCAAGAAGCAATCAGAAATGTACAGAAGTACTTATACTTGGGGATTTGACTCAACACAGTTTCCATTAGTGAAAAAAGTAGAAAGATAATAAAGGCAATTATACAGAAAGAATATTATGCAAACTGTCAAACTTTCAGGCATATGCACTGTCTAGATGGAGCCATGCACACCTGCAATCCAGTGCTTGGCAGCCATGGTGAAAGATGGAAAGCCCCAATCCATATGAGCCATGGAGGGTCTGAGGCAGCTTGAGCTATTTGTAAAAATGTATGTCAAAAATGAAAGAACAGAAAACACAGAAATATGTAATGATAAAAAAAAAAAAATGCTGACTGCGACCATAAATGAAAACACTGGGTTGAGTAATTTCAACTTTTTGAATATAAAAGCTATTCACTTATACATCTGCAAACACTCAGAGACACACAGAAAGAGCTTCATCAACATGTTAAAGGGGAATACATTATTAGAATTACAGTCTAGATTTCACTGTACTTTAAGAAAATATTTGTGTTTGAAAAACATGATTAAAATGTTTTTGGGGAAAAAAAACCAGCACAAACTTTTCCTTTATTATTGTATAATCTAAAATCTTATTTAAGGCTGGGGACATAACTCACTGAAAGAGTGTTGACTGACCATGGGCAAGGCCATAAGTTTGATCTCCAACGGCAAACAGACAGACAGACAGACAGACAGATAGACAGACAGACAGACACAGAAGAAAGGATGTAGACAGTCTGAGTAAACAAGTGGTATTTGGCATGGGCACAGCCATCACAGGACACCAATGCTTTAGACCCAGGGGAATGGCAAAGCCTTCTCTAAGTGAGGCTCAGAAAGATGGCAAAGCCTTCTCTAAGTGAGGCTCAGAAAGATGGCAAAGCCTTCTCTAAGTGAGGCTCAGAAAGATGGCAAAGCCTTCTTTGGATCTCAGTGCACATGCTGACAATGTGTGAAAAATGCCCACCAGTGTTCTTCTGAATGTTTAAGGCCTGGAGACTGCTCCCCTACAGAAACTGCTCCTACAGAGATTAACTAGATCTGCCTCTTTGTTCAGCTGTCTATAATAAACCTGCCTCCTTGCTTATATTTATGTAATAGCCCTGCATTCCTGTTCGACTGTATATAACAGATACACCGAGCTCCCAGGGTGCTGTGGCTTCTTCATTAGAGAGCCCAGACCACCCGATCCCAGCTTTTCTATATCTGTTTGTAAGTCATTTTTCCATTTCCTTGTTGCTCCTAGACAGGGTGCTGGGACCCCATTCAATACTTAAGCAAAGGGGGGAACCAATAACACCAAGAGCCAAGATCAGTTTACTCTCAAAAGATTTCCAAAGGCAACTAAAATGTCATCTAGGTGGGTGATGGTGATCCACACCAGTAACCTGCACTTGAAAGCTCAGGCAAGAGGATTATGAACTTCGGGCCAACTATCCTACACAGCAAGTTCCAGCCAGGGATCCTACAACAGAGATTCTTGTCACAACAAAACAAAATAACAACCACAATCTTAATCAAATAAGCACTTAAAAGGCTATTTACAGGGCTGGAGAGTTAATTCAGCTGGTAAATTACTTGTCTTGACATCATGAGGACCAGAGTTCAATCTCAGAACAAAAATACAAAGCCAGGCATGGTAATCCCAGAGCTGAAGCTGGAGGCGGGGGGTGGGGGGTGGGGAGGGTGGGGGGGGGTGTTACTGTAGATAGGTGGATAACCCTGCCATTCACTGGCTTGACAACCAAGCCTGCCCAGAGAGTTCCAGGTCCCAGTGACAGATGCTATGTCAGCCAACAATGGTATCTGAGGTGTACCACCAGAGATTGTCTTCTGTCCTCCACACTCATGCATATATATATAGTGGGATATGCGTACACAGTGCAAAGATGTATTGCTGTGATTGGTGTAATAAAAATCTGAATGGCCAGTAACTGGGCAGGAGGCACAGGTAGAATTTCTGGGAGGACAGAGGAAGCAAAAGGAGGAATCTTGGTGCATGAGGGAGATGCCAGGAGACACAGGAAGTGCAAGATAAAAGAGGGGTAATGCCACATGGTAGAACAAATATTTATATATTATATATAGATTATTATATATTATTATATGGGCTAATTTAAGTTTTAACAGCTAATGGGACAAGCCTAAGCTAAGACCGAGCTTTCATAGTTAATAATAAGAAGGCTCCATGCTGTTATTTAGGAACTGGCTGGTAGGAAAGAAAAAGAGTCCTTACATATATATGTGCATGTGTCTGCGTACTCTCTCTCTCTCTTTCACACACACACACATACACAGTGAGAGAGAGAGAGAGAGTTCTTTACCTACAACTATGCTTCTTTCAGGAAACATTTTAATCCTAGTAACTAATGAAGTTTAATATATACCAAGCATGCTCACAGATTTACTAAATCCTCCCAAATCCCAATGGAATAAACTATGATCACCTCCATTTTATAAAAACTGAGGGTCTGGGTTGTAAAGTGTAACATCTAGAATATCAGAACAGTGGCCAATGAGTCTTTCTGTAAAGCTTCACATTCACTCGATACATTGAGCACACGCTCAGAAAAGTCTTTGAAAGCACAGCACACTCTTTTAGCTCAGGAGTTGATACTTGTATATGGTTATGAGGGTGTCTACAACTTGCTTCCAAGCACCTCAGCATGCGCAAGCTAGTAGTATGGCATGTACGTGTTACATCCTGTCATATGCTAAGGACAGCCAGTGCCCTCCTGAGGGCTACACACTCCAGAGGTTGTGATTATTCTAATCAGCAATCTCACTCTAGAAATTCCAATTATCTTTATCCTTGAAAGGGAATTAGCACAAGCAATGTTAAAACTGAATTTTCACCGGTGAAATTTGTGGCTTATTAACTATCATAGCACACATTACGAAATAGACTCCCATTAACAGAATAAATGGGACTTAAGATACAGGAATCAGCTCAAAATTCTAGAGATTTCCCCATCCTTGCCTGACCATGGAAGCTATACATCTCAATTAAAACCATTCAGAACCAGCAAGTCCTGCAGCAGACCACTGGTTCAGAAGACACTGGCTGCCTCACTCTTATCTGCTAACTGCTCTCCTTGTAATGAAATTGTGATGTCACCACCTGAGGACCTGTGTACATACATGGACTATAACACACACACAGAGAATACCTTTGGGCTTCCAAAACCCACTTCTGCCTCTTATTGACAGCATTCTATTGAGAAAGGGCATCTTATACGATAATGAACTTGATCCCAAAGAGCTTTGCTTCCACCTCTGCACCTGCTTCCCCACCCCCCACTTCCAAAATGGCACAAGGCAAAAAGGCAAACTTAAATCCAACTTTGGGCAAGCTGTTCCCACTTTCCTCTGAAGCCAAAATTCACTTTTCACTTCTCCACGGAGACTCGGAAGATAATGTGGGTGATAACAATCTTGCCATGCAGTATGCTTTTTTTAGCCAGTTTGTCTCCGTGGTTAGGAATGACTACAAATGCCGAGGAATGCAGACTTCTCATTATGCAACCACACAGACGTGCTCTTTCTTTAAGTTGGTGAAATACATTTTTCAATGTGTGATAAAATAATTTGTTATCTCAAACACTCTTGTAGATGGTCTGTTATTAATGCCGTCATTATTCTCCTCACGCTGATCGGAAGGCTGAAGCAGAAATGGAATTCAACTGTGTGTGAAATATTTGTTACAGAAACAACTGTGGGCAAGTCAAACCATTTAACAGTCTGGCTTGGGCATGCTATGTCTAAAAAAATCTGAGCATGTCAGTTTAGGGTGTGGTGTTCTTAGTTACAATTTTTTTTTTTTTTTGAAAAATTTAGTTTGATGATGGATAATAATTCCCTACTGTCAAGGAAAATTTGGTCTAATGCATGTAATCCAAAATGACATTTGAAAAGTCCTAGATAGGCTGAGTATGGTGCTGAACACCTTTAACCCCAGCATACAAGAGGCAGAGACAGGTGGATCGCTGTAAGTTCTAGGGCAACCTTATCTGTATAGTAAATTCCAAAACAGCCAGAGTTATGTAGAAAAGAAAAAAAGGACCCTTGATATATCTGGCTGGGTAGTGTTTTTCAAACCCACTCAATTGGTTATTTATTGCTGTATAACAAATTGCTCCAACTTTGCAGATTAAAACGATATGTAGCTACTATCTCTCTGATTCCGTGTGCCAACGGGCTGTGCTCAGATTCCATTACACATCTATGTAATGCCTCTCAAATTGAGGAACATACTACACAACACACTCTCTAGTGCTCACTGGCTGAGAGATACCTACTAATGGAAAAATTACAGCTGTTCTGCATAAAGTTGTATGAGAAAAAAATGAACTATCCTTACCACTTCTATTTAGATTACTAAAGCCTAGCAGTTAGACAAAGAGGAAGCAATAATTGTCACTCAAACAGAAAAGGAGGGAAAGTGAGGTGTGTGTTTGTCAATGGCATGACCTTACCATATGAAGATCCTTAATAGATTCAACCCCCCCCCCAAAAAAGTTAGAATTAATAAATTAAATAAAGTTTCAAGGTACAAAGTTAGTACACAAAATGATAATACTTCTATAAATGGGCAACTAAGACATTTTGTAAAGAACCATTTACAGTAAGTACAAAGAAGAAAGTCACATACAAATAAATTTAACCAAAAAGCTCAAAGATCATGTGTGAGTTTGTGTGTGTGTGTGTGTGTGTGTGTGTGTGTGTGTGTGTCTGTCTGTCTGCCTGCCTGCCTGTATATCTATGTCTATATATGTAAGTTTGTCAATTTGTCTGTGTCGGTGCATCTCTGTGTGTGTGTGTGTCTATGTGTGTGTGTGTGTGTGTCTATGTGTGTGTGTTTGTCTGAATGTGCATGTTGGTATCTGTATATGCCTGTGCATCTCTGTGTGTCTATGTCTGTCCATCTGTGCCTGTGGCGTGATATCTGCGTATAAGTGTTTGCAGATGTGTGTACATGTGGAGTAAGAAATGAACTCCCAGTGCTGTTCCTCACAAGTTGCCCATCTTAGTTTTGAGATCACATCTCCCATTGACCTGACGCTTATTGGGTAAGCAAGGCTGGCTTGCCAGCAAGTTCCTTTTTGGCTTCCTCAGCACTGGGGACTAAAGCTCAGCTTGTTTACAAGTTCTGGGGGTTGAAGTCAGGTCCTCATGTTTTTGTGGCAAGCACTTTATCGATTGAGCAAAGGCTATCTGCCCCTAAAACTATAAAAATGACCAGCCCCCTATTTCTCCACTCTGCTCCACGCTCCTCCATTATAACCCCCTCCCTCTCTTGCATTCTCATCCTCGCTGTACACATATGTTCTTGTTCTGACTTATCCTAAGCACATACACCTGCCCCCTGCCCCCAGCACACACATAAATTAAGCGCAGAGATTATAGGTGAGACAAAAGAGACAGAGACAAAGAGCATGCTCTGGGGTCAGACAAGCTTTGGATCACATTCCAGTTATCTGACTTTCTAATTTAGTAACCTTGAGAAAACTGTTCAGTCACTTGGGACCTCAGTTTCCCTGTGCAAATAAAAGAACAGTGATTCCCAACTCACCAAGTTGCTCCAAGAAGCGAACAAGGCAATGGATGTGACAAGCACAGGGCTTGTCACCTACAACTATCACATTGAGGAGCCGCCTTCTTGATATGCTCCCCGGACTCAGAGTACTGAGCCTGAGTACAAAGCCTTGTTTGTCTATTTCCTGCATCAGCAGATGTTTAATCATTGTCTACAATAGTTTCCACCCTCAGCAACAGGCCCCAAAGTAAAGCTGCACAAGGCACAGTCTCCATCCTATGAATTATGTCTCATCTCTATGAGTCTCCAGCACTTGATCTGATGGCCAACACACAGTTCATCAAAAAATGCTTATGGGGCTGAATATAGTTTAAAATATAGTTGTGTGTATGACCCATGTTCACATGATAATAAGAAAGCATGACAGATAAGCATGTGATATTTTTATGACTTAGAAGCAAAAAGACCATGTCTTTATATGTGATCTGACTATTTCAACTTTAAAACTCCCATAGATTTTACTCATATCTTTAGAAATGCACAAAGGTCCCTCTTTGGGGCAATCTGCATCATCACACACTCACAGCTGGAGACTCCAAAGCCTTCTGGTCCATAGCTGACTAAGAGGTGAGTTGCACTTTAGCCCCCAGACCAAGAGGAGACCAGGTCTCCAAACCCTGGCTCTGGGACACAGTCTCCCACCCCCAACCCTACCTCCCAACAGAAGAAAAACCAAAGAAAGGAAATACATACATGCTACCACCAAAAATAACAGGAAATAACATTCATTGGTCATTAATATCTCTTAATACAAATAGATTCAATTCACTTATAAAAAGATACACCCTAACACGATGGATACAAAAGCAGAAGCCATCCTTCTGCTACATACAAAAAACACACGTCAACTTCAAAGACAGACACAGGCTCAGAGTAAAGGGTTGGGAAAAGATTTTCCAATCAAATGGTCCTAAGAAACAAGCTGGTGTAGCCGTCCTAATATCTAACAACATAGACTTCAAACTAAAATCAATCAAAAGAGACCAGAACGGACATTACTTATTCATCACAGGAAAATCTACCAAGATGAAGTCTCAATCCTGAATACTTATGCCCCAACACAAGGGAATCTACATATGTAAAAGAAAAACTACTAAAGCTTAAACCTCACAGCAAACCCCAACATTAATAGTAGGAGACTTCAAAACCTCACTCCCACCAATGGATAGGTCTACCAGACAGAAACTTAACAGAGAAATAAGAGATCTAACAGATGTTAGGACTCAAACAGACTTAATAGATATATACAGAACTTTCCACCCAAGAACACGCACACAAAAAAGTACCTTTTTCTCAGCTCCCCATGGAATTTTCTATAAAACTGACCACATAATCATAAAGCAAACATAAATAGACACAAAAAAATGGGAATAACTCCTTGTATCATATCAGATCACCATGGTCTAAAGTTAGAGTTAAACAACAACAAAAACCACAGAGAGCCTACAAATTCATGGAAACGGAACATCTCTCAATTGATCCACTGCTGGGTCAAGGAAGAAGAAAAGAAAAATTCAAAGACTTCCTAGAATTCAATGAAAATGAATCTAGAACATACTCAAACTTATGGGACATGATGAAAGTCATGTTAAGAGGAAAACTCATAGCACTAGATACCTATATGAAAAACCTAGAGAAATCTCACACAAGAGACCTAACAGCACAGCTGAAATCTCTAGAACAATTAAAAGTAAAATCTCCTAGAAAGAGTAGAAGGCGGGAAATAATCAAACTCGGGGCTGAAATCAATACAAGAGGAACAAAGGGAACAATACAAAGCGTTGGTTTTTTGAGAAAGTCAACAAGATAGATAAAAGTAACCCAAAAGCAAAGACAGAGTATCCAAATTACCAAAATCAGAAATGAAAAGGG
The DNA here is from genome assembly GCA_033318265.1 of Phyllotis vaccarum. Classification (NCBI taxonomy): domain Eukaryota; kingdom Metazoa; phylum Chordata; class Mammalia; order Rodentia; family Cricetidae; genus Phyllotis; species Phyllotis vaccarum. The sequence goes on along the minus strand of JARWLC010000009.1, from coordinate 45,221,565 downwards.
GGACATAACAGCAGACACCCAGGAAATCCAGAGAATTATCAGATCATACTTGAAAATCTACCCTCCATTAAAATGGAAAACCAAAAGAAATGGACAGCTTTCTGGGCAGGTACCACTTAATAAAATTAAAGAAAGATCAGATTAAAGACCTAAACAGAACTATAACCCCAAAGGAAATTGGAGCTGTTATTAAAAGTCTCCCTAGTAAATAAGCCAAGGACCAGCTGGTTTCAGTGCAGAATTCTAGCAGACATTCAAAGAAGAACTAATACCAATACTCCTCAAACTGTTCCATACAGTAGACACTGAAAGAACACTGCCAAACTCTTTATGAGGCCACAATCACCCTGATTCCCAAGCCACTCAAAGGTACAACAAAGAAAGAGAATTACAGACCAATCTCTCTCATGAACATTAATGCATAAATACTCAATAAAATTCTGACAAACTGAATTAAAGAACATATCAAAAAAAAAAAAAAAAAAAAAAAAACCATGCGCCATGATCAAGTAGGCTTCATCCCAGAGATGCAGGGCTGTTTTAATATATGAAAAACTGTGAATGCCATCCATCATATAAACAAACTGAAAGAAAAAAACTACATGATCATCTCATTAGATGCTGAAAAAGCTTTTGACAAAATCCAACACTCCTTCATGATAAAAGTGCTGAAGAGCTCAGGAATACAGGGAAATACCTAAGTATAATAAAGGTGATATAAAGCAAGCCGACAGCCAACATCAAACTAAGTGGAGAAAAACTCAAAGCAATCCCACTAAAAGCAGGAATAAGACAAGGCTGTCCTCTCTCTCCTTATCTATTGAATATAATTTTTGAAGTTTTAGCTAAAGCAATAAGAGAACAAAGGAGATTAAGGGGATAAAAACTGGAAAGGAAGAAATCAAACTATCTCTATTTGCAGATGATATGATCATATACATAAGTGACTGCCAAAATTCTACCAGAGAACTCCGACAGCTGACAAAAACCTTCAGCAACATAGCAGGGTACAAGATTAACTTAAAAAAATCAATAGCCCTCCTATATACCAAGGATAAAAGGGCTGAAAAAGAAATAAGGGAAATATCACACTTTATAATAGCTGCAAATAGCATTAAATATCTTGGTGTAACTCTAACCAAAGAAGTAGCAGACCTGTTTGACCAAAACTTTAAATCTCTGAAGAAAGAAATTGAAGAAGATATCAGAAAACAGAAATATCTCCATAAGTAGGATCAACATAGTAAAAGTACAATTTTACCAAAAGCAATCTAAAGATTCAGTGCAATCCCCATCAAAATCCCAACACAATTTTTTACAGACCTTGAAAGAACAATACTTAACTTCATATGGAATAACAGGAAACTCAAGAGTGCCCAAAAAAATTCTGCTCAATAAAAGAACTTCAGGAGGAATTACCATCCCTGACTTCAAGCTATACTACAGAGCTACAGTAGCAAAAAAAAAAAAAAAAAAAAAAAAAAAAAAAAAAAAAAAAAAAAAAAAAAAAAAAAAAACACCCGCATAAAAACAGAATCGAAGACCTCAACATTAATCCACACATCTATGAACACCTGATTTTTGACAAAGAGGCCAAAAATATTCAATAGAAAAAAGACAGCATCTTCAATAAATGGTGTTGCCATAACTGGATGGTAGTATGTAGAAGAATGCAAATAGATCCAAACTTATCACCCTGCACAAAACTCAAATCCAAGTAGATTAAAGACCCCAACATAAACCAAGCTACAGTGAACTTGACAGAAAAACAAGTGGGAAATACCCTCCAACACATTGGCTCAGGTGATCACTTCCTAAATATAACACCAGTAGCATAGACACTAAGAACCATCAATACGTGGGACCTCCTGAAACTGAGAAGCTTCTGTAAGGCAAAAGACACAGTCAATAAGACAAAACGACAGCCTACAAAATGGGAAAATATATTCACCAACCCTACATCTGACAGAGGTCTGATCTATAAAATGTATAGAGAATTCAAGAAACTAGAGACCCAAAACCTAAATAACCCAATTAAAAAATGGGGTTCAGAGCTAAGAAAGGAATTCTCAACAGAAGAATTACAAATGGCTGAAAGACACTTAAAAAATTGCTTAATATCTTTAGCCATCAAAGAAATGCAAATAAAAACAACTCTGAGATACCATCTTATACCTGTCAGAATGGCTAAGATCAAAAACATAGATGATGGCCTGTGCTGGAGAGGATGCTGTGGAGCAAGGGGAACACTCCTCCATTGTTGGTGGGAGTATAAACTTATACAGTCACTTTGGAATGCAGTATGGCAGTTCCTCAGAAAACTTGGAATAAATCTCCCGAAGGACCCAGTAATACTATTAGGCATATACCCAAAGGATGCACATTCATACCCCAAAGGCATTAGGCTCAACTATGTTTATAGCAGCATTATTTGTAATAGCAAGAACCTGGAAACAACTTATATGCCCCTCAACTTAACAATGGATTAACAAAATGTGGTACATCTACACAATAGAATACTACTCCACAGTAAAATAAATGAATGAATGAATGAATGAATGAATAAATGAATGAATGAATGAATGAATGAATGAATGAATGAATGAATGAATGAATGACATTCTAAAATTTATCCACCTGAGTGAAGTATCACAATCCCAGAAAGATAGGCATGGGATGTACGCACTCATAAGTGAACTTTAGACAAAAAGCAAAGAATACCAAGCTACAAATCACAACCCCTGAACAGCTTGGGATCAGAAGGAACTTAAGTGAGACATCAGAGATTCCCCTAGGAAGGAAGAATAGAGAGGATCACCTTAGCAAATTGGGATCATAACGGGTTGCAACCAAGAAGAGGTGAGAACAAATCATGAGAGGAGGAGATTGTAGTAGGAGGTTTCTAGCCCGGACTTTAGGGCCTAGTCTCAAGGTTTAGACACATAGACCCACAGACCCGTAGAGACACACAGACACTTACTATAGTTTCCAGTTAATCGGCCTAAGGCCCAGACATACAACTTGCTAGCTCCTTACCCTTAAACTAACCCATGAATCATCCTGTTCAGCCATGGGGCTCGGTACCTTTTCTCACAGCAGCATGGCTGTCCTCTGCTTCTTCCTGCTCCTCTCTGGCATTCTGCTCTGTGCTTCCTGTTCTCAGAGTTTTCTTAGTCTGGTAGCCCCACCCACACTTCCTGCCTGCCTTTGGCCAATCAGTGCTTTTTATTAAACCAGTGGGTTGGACAATTGTTTACAATGGAAGGAGGTAAAAAAGAGATGGTTATCTTAATAGAGGAAGTCAGTATGGGGTCGGAAGTGCTGGGGAAGCCTCCAGGAGCTTTGGGGACGTCCCTGGCTGGGTCTCCAGATGCGGGGGGGGGGGGGGGGGGGTGGGGGGGGCGTTGCCACAAAGGGACTTTCCCTAGAGTCAGGTGAATGACCATCCTGGGTGTCACCCCAAGAGCCTGCATCCAGCAATGGATGGAAGTAGAGGCAGAGATCCGGAGATCTGTGGCTGAGTGTGGTCAGGCTGGGGGGGGGGGGGGGGTCCTGTGTGTAGAAAAGTGGGGATGGGGATTGTGGGGGGAGGTCCAGTGGAAATGTCTGGTGGACCTCTGGGGAGCTCAGTGGGTCGAGAGCAACCACTGAGGAACCATCAGGAAAGAGGGGCTTAGTCCTCAAAGGGTGGGCAACTGTTGATTGGCATGGGCAGTGAGTGGAGCCCTGAAGGATGGGACCAGACTGTGTTCCTCTGTGTGGGCTGGCACCTTGGAGCCCACTCCCTATAGAGGAATGCCTGGCCCAGTCTTGATGTTCGGATGGGGAGTTCAGACTTGCTGGAGTGGATACACCAAGCTGGGCTGGCCCACCTTGAGACTTCTTGCCCTTTTGCGGGAAGGTATGGGGGACCAGGAAGGCTGGGCACTAGCTGGGAGGTATTGGGAGGAGGGGGGTGGGGGGAGCAGGAGGATACATGGAATAAAAGACTTTTTTATTTAAAAAAAGAAAAAAAATCCCTCTTTGATGGATGATCAGTCTTGGGCAGAGGGACTGCTGCCAGGTCCCAAGGGTGATGGAAGGGTACACAGCTGCCCACCTGTATACAACCTGTCTCACAGCAGGGGCATGCCTGGGACATGATGCCCAAGGGAAATCAACTACCTGATCACTGCTGCATCTAATCCAAGAGGAAGGCAGCTGCTGACTGCTGTGTGAAAGTCAGCGTGTGTGTCCAAAAAGACCCCAATCACAAACTGCACTGGAATAGCAAAGGGAAAGGAAAATAGGCAATTGAACAAGCCCCTGGAGGCCCAGAAACACGAGTGACCTTACCTACAGCCCCACACCAACAGCCTGGTTTTAATTTACAAACAGAGAAAGTTTGAGTGTCTAGTTTTACTTTTACTAGGGGAAAAAATAGCTATCAGATACCCCATTTGACGCCACTAAGTAAAGCCTCAAGGATAAAGTCTAAAAATGAAAAGAAAGTCACCTAAAACCTCTGGGATGAGCACTTGGGCAGAAGCTGTTTTGCAGACCCAGCTAGGAGGTTTACCAGGAAGGCAAGCTGGCCGTAGAAAAGAGTATCACATGAATAAGAGGTGGAAGACACTTAAGCATGGATGCCTTCTAAAATCAAAAGGCTAATTAAAGTTAGGCTGTTAGAAAGCCAAGTTAGAAAAGGTAGCAGGAAAAATATATTCTCTTTCTTCTGAACATAAGCAAAAATTAAATAAATAAATAAATAAATAAATAAATAAATAAATAAATAAATAGGGGGTTTGTCAGATTAAAATATTAGAGTCAGCTGGTTTTGATGGTTTTGTTCCTGTAAATATTCATAAGAAGCCCACAATGCACCCCTCTGCATTCTATTTCTTGCCTATTCACCTCCACATTCGCATACATACAAGGCACTCTGTCTACAGTATCACAGGTGAGAGAGCAAACAGGATCAAGACTAAGAAAGCTGGGCTGAAGACATGCCTCAATGAGCAAGCATGAGGACCTGAGTTCAGATACCAGCATCCGCATAACAACCTGGCCACACACACACAGACACACACACACATTCTCGCCTAGGACTTAAACTTTGTAGGATGGTGGAAGACAAGAGGATGGCTGGGTTCAAGTTCAGTGAGAGACAGAGTAAGACACATAACCTCCTCTTCTGTTCTGCACAGCATGGGGGTGGGGGTGGAGGGAGAGAGATAGGGAGGTGCAGACAGAGCTCTCTCTCTCTTCTCTCCTATTAGAGTACAAAGTCTACTGAGAACATGGTATAAACAAAAATGCTTTGGGATTACCCCACTCCCCTCACACACACACACACACACACACACACACACACACACACACACACACACACACACACACACACACACCACCAGGCCTCTCTCTGAGAAGTGACCTCAGCTCTGATCCCCATGCTAATGGCAGAGAAGAGGGTCATGTTTGTACAGTTGTCCTTCAACACTCTAGTCCTGCTTGACCTGTTTGGAAACAGGGGACTCTCCTTCCAGAGACATTAGAAAAAAGAAGAAATAGTCATTTTGCAGACAGAAAGAGAGAGAGAGAGATGTAATCGGCTAGAACTCTATTCAATATGTACACCTGGACAGTGGAGACCCACATCCCACTAAACAGAGAGAACCAGACTAGAGGAAAGAGAATCATGAGGTACACACATCTCAACAGACCACATGGACTGCGTTGGAGAAGGAATCATACAAAAGTGATCTGAAGCTCCCACCTCAGTGCAGCTCTTCCTGAAGCCAGCAGCCAGCCTCAGGATCCCTGTAGCATTCAAAGGCCAACCTAAAGTGTGTTTTGTCACTTGTAGCCAATATATACAAGGAGTATAGGATACAACACAAGTCTGTCCCAGCACAGCCACTGATGTGAAGGTCACTGCGTTGAGAAGTTTTACATCATCTACCTCATGCCTCAAAGGAGAGTGAACACTTGTTAGTCAAAGATGAGATGTGACCTGGTGCATGAGCTGGCTTTTTGAAGCCCATTACCTATTGGAAGGACAACTTGCATAGCCTTGACGCAGTGGGGAGGGGCCTGGACCTGCCTCAACTGAATGCACCAGGCTTTGCTGACTTCCCATGGGAGGTCTTACCTTTTCCATGGAGGGCATGGGAGGTGGGTTGGGAAGAAGGCTGGGGGGTAGTGGGAGGGTGGGAGGAGGAATGAGAGGGAAATCCGTGGTTGGTATATAAAATGAGTAAAAAAAAAAAAAAAAAAAAAAAAAAAAAAAATTCTTAAATAAAATAAAAGATGGGCTATAAGTCTAGAACCTATTTTTATAACCAAATCAATACATTTAGCCCCTGTCTTAGTCGGGGTTTCTACTGCTGTGAAGAATGATCATAGAAATTCTTATAAAGGAAAAACACTTAATTGGAGCTGGCTTACAGTTTTAGAAATTTAGTCAATTATTGTCATAGTCCAAAGCATGGTGGCATGCAGGTAAACACTAAATGCAGGAGAAGGAGCTGAGAGTTCTACACCCACAGGCAACAGGAAATGAGTCCCACACTGGGCATAGCTTGAGCAACGATACCTCAAAGCCCACCCCCACAGTGACACATTTCCTCCATAAGGCCACACTCTTAATAATGTCACTCCCTATAAGCCAAGCTTTCAACCATGAGTCTATGAGGGCCATACTATTCAAACCACCACACCCACATTTCACACAGTGCCTAGCACAAGGCAGATGCTCTCCTGTAAGAAGACAGGCGAGATGAGAAGAGTCTACTGGGCGCTATAGTCTCTAAGAGCCACACTCTCTGAGCTCTGATGTCAGGCCACGCCCTGTAGTGGATTTATGATGTTACATTGTAAATAATTGTCCCACCCACTGGTTTAATAAAAACACTGATTGGCCAGAGGCAGACAGGAAGTATGGGCGGGGCTACCAGACTAAGAAGTCTAGGAACAGGCAGAACAGAGCAGAGTTCCAGAGAGAAGCCAGAAGAAGCAGAAGACAACTATGCTGCTCTGAGAAAAGGTACCGAGCCCCATGGCTGAACAAGATAAGAGTCATGGGTTAGATTAAGGGTAAAGAGTTAGCAAGTTATGTGCCTGGGCCTTAGGCTGATCAGCCTAAAATTATTGTAAGCGTCTCTGTGTCTCTGTGGGACTGTGAGTCCATGGGTCTATGGATTCAAACCTTAAGAGTAGGCTAGAAAGTCCCGGCCAGGAGGCTAGGCCAGAAAGTCTGGGCCAGAAACTTCATACAACAATGCCCTCCCTGACCTCTGACATCAGGCCCCATTTAAAACAAGGTTTCCATCTCTCTCTCTCTCTCTCTCTCTCTCTCTCTCTCTCTCTCTCTCTCTCTCTCTCTCTCTCTCTCTCCCCCCTTGTTCTTAGGATCTCTTATTTCTCTCTCCTTCCTTTCTTCTTTCTCTTCTTGCTTTCTCTGCTATTATAATCATAATCTCTGTCAATCATAACCAAATTCATCGGATAATAAAGCTCTTTTCTACATAGGCAGCCATTAAGGGCCTCTTGCTATCCTCCCCTGCCTTTGGTCTCATTCCTGCGTTCCCACCTGCATCCGTAGGGATCGGCTGCCAGATAACTGGGTATATGTCAACCATGCCAAAATACACCAAAATCCTAACACTAGGTATACTTATCTAATCACCTGTCATCAAAAAACGGGAATTTCAGACAACTTTATGTATCTTACACGATTGCGATGTGATTAATAACTATTAACAGGTTTGAATTGATGACAGGTGAACTACAAAATCTCTTGGGTGAATGGACAACATGTATTTATCTAAAGTGAGGCAAGCCATAACTTCCGGGATAAATACATTCTGATATCTGTTTTCACAAGAGACCACTGGATAGAATTTTATTTTACAAATGACTATGTGTAGCCAATTTAATAATAAGAAACCTCAACTCAACTTTTAAATATTATCTCTCCCAAAAGAGACTCTGTCCTTTTGATGAATAGACTTGTGTGCAAAACAATTATACTTAATTATTATTATTTCAGCTTTTTTTTAAATACAGGATTTAATAGAGGAACAAGGAGTCAACTCAGTCAGAGGCACAGTGATAAAATTAATTTTCTCACCAGGGGCATTATTTTGAGATTGCAATTTTGCAGATAGAAGGGTGATGATGGTATTTATTTTTCTTTCTTTCTTTTTTTTTTAAGTGCACATATTGTGGTCTAGCAGAAAGCAAGCACAGTAATGCTTCAGTGAGTAAAAGTGACATCAGACCTCCTAGAATTCACCAGCCAAGGCTAAACCAGTCTGGATCCATGACAGAAGCTCCCTCAACCAGACCAAGAACACATTATTAATCTCAGCAGCCTACTGCAGCACTTCTTAGAACACATTCAGACTGGTTTAGCCTGGTTAAATTTTGGGTTTACATAACAATTATTAAGAGAAATTTTGTGGATACATTTAATTATTGACTCCTTTTTTAAAAAAATCCATCTGTTTATAACATTCTTCTACTATATCCTACTCAATACCCAACTGATTCTTCCATATTTTCTTTGTAGGGAAAAGTGGCCAGCCAAAGACACCCACCCTAGCCCTGAAGTCAAAGCCAGTGAAAGAAATGTGCCCTAGCCCTGAAATTAGAGCCCCAAAGCCCAAAAGAGCCAGTGCAAGAAACATTTTGGCCCTGAAACCAAAACCAAATCAGGGTTTGTTTGTTTGTTTGTTTGTTTGTTTTAAAAAAAAAAAAAAAAAAAAAAAAAAAACCCTGACCAATCCCCACCCGAAAGCTCTGCCACCCACACCCAAGAAGCCCCATTTAAGCCTTCCTCTTGCAGCCCTTTTCCTGCTGTCTTCTCCCACCTCGGGTTGAGGCAGGCACACTTTCCTAGATTCTTCCCTCCCAATACATTTCTTGAATGAGGTTTGGGTGAAGATCTTTTGCTGGAGCAGCAGCAGTGGAGCCTGGGGAGAGCAGCAAGCAGTGGCAGGAAAGCGAAACATAACAGAAGAATCCTTCTCCCAACAGAGCCCACTCTGGGCAGCTGGAGCAGAGCTGCTAACATTGGGGAAGCCTTTCCCTGAAGCAGGGCTGTAAGCTGCTTACTGTGGCCTATGTTCATTGGCTCCTGATGGTCTGAATACTACCCATCGAGCTGTAACACTCAGTATTCATTGGCTCTCAAATGCCTGAATACTGAGCCGCAGCGCTCAGTATGCCTGGGCTCCTGGCTGCCAGGATCTCTTTCCATGGGAGCTGCACAAATACCTACATTCTTAAAATTAACGTTCAAAGTAGAAGCAAACTTACCTTCTGAGCTCCTTGTCTTAAGAATGCACTAGCAAAAGTTTCCAAAATATAGTTGAGAAATCCAGCCCCTGTGATTGAAATTCTGCCTCTTTGAATAAACTCCGTCCTGGAAATAAAAAAAAAAAAAAAAGAATATATATAGAGAGACATATAAATATAGATGTGTATATATATATATAAATTATATATATATATATATATATATATATATATATATATATCATACACACACACACAGTGAAAATTCACCTCCACGGCTATCTGTATGAAATGAAGGAAGGGAAGAAGACCCTGCTGGAGTGAAAGCAGAAATAGGAAGGGAAACGAGCATTAACATGATCCCAATACCTGAAATTGTTACAAGTACTCATCTTTCATGTTACTTTGCATTTGGATAAATTATAGACACTTTCAGTAGCACAATTATCATTTATAATTGATGCAAAATAATATCCATAATAATTGAGTAATTACCTGTTAAAATAGTTTATACAGTAGAAACAACAATCGTTTGAATTAAAGAATATTCATTTCATGATGCAAAATGCTTCTTCAAGAAGCTACTGCAATCAATTTGCTAAATTGACATAGTTTCCAATCACCTTCCCAATGCTTATTTCTTTTGCCCATAGATTAGTGTGGCTCTCATCCCTTACCAAAGAAGCTTTCCCAGCAGATGGAGGCTATCTCATGGAACCACAACTGGCCAAGGTGTAGAGAACCAGTGGCTGTGGAGTCTCCATCTGTACATGGAATATGTATACTAGAAGCCTTGTCCCAAGGCTTGGGATGCACCAAGAAGAGGAGTAGAAAGATTATCAGAGCCAGAGGGCAGGGGGAACATTGTGAAGATGAGGCACCCATGAGCCCTCAACAGCGATGGCTGCCTACACAAAACCTGCACCCAACCACACCAGTGAACATTCCAGCATGAGTGGGGAAAGAGCACATGCGGCCCCAACCCTAGTGGACAAGCAAGTGATGATCCATGGCTTCTGAGAGAGTCAGTTTTCTTCACAGACAAGCCCCTGCTGGGTTGTCCAGCCCCAGTGGTCAGCCATATACCCATGTGCATATGGCAACACTAATTGTAGGGCATGTGTGTACATATATATACATATATATATATATATAATTAGAATTACAGATGAGAATATGAAGTTGGCAAGGAAGAGGCATGAGAGGAGTTGGGACAAATGTAGATAAGATTAAAATGCATTGTGTTTCGTGCATAAAATTCAAAAATTAAAACAATTTAAAAAGTTTAATTATCACTCTTTGGAGGAGGGGTTCTGTTTTTCTCATGACAGATTATGTAGCTCTGGCTGTCCTGGAACTCTGTAGACCAGGTGGCCTTGAACTCAGAGAGATCCACCCACCTCTACCTCCCAAATGCTGGGACTGAAGCTGTGCATCACCACCACACCCAGATAGAAACTATCACTCTTAATTTGCAATTGAGGGGTCTCCAGTTAACATCTACATACATTTATTTCATGGCAATCAGGACCAAGAGCCCCTTTCATTATATGACTAATATGAACTTCTCCATGACAATAAATGCAGTTTGTTCTTATGCTTAAAAATTGAACCTGAGGCCAGTTTCAGCCTCCTGACCTAAAATACATGAACTTCTCCATGACAATAAATGCAGTTTGTTCTTATGCTTAAAAATTGAACCTGAGGCCAGTTTCAGCCTCCTGACCTAAAATAAATTGTTTACTTTTTATAACCAATTTTCTCACATGTAAGTGGGATCAAAATATCATCTATTTACAACTATTATAGTAAAGGGGTTATGTATATTTTATACACATATAACAGGGATGGGAAGAATGATTGACAGGTGCTAAGCATTTGCGAAAATGCTAGCAACAGTTGCTAAAGAGAAGCAGGCAATCATGGAGACAGCAAAGCCAGAAGTCAGAAGCAGGTACTGAGTCCCTGATAGGGGCCAGGGATGACAGGGAGCAGACGTGTTACCATTTCTATCATTTTAATTGCCAAAGTTCTACCAATATTAATCATCTCCATCTCATAAAACAGAGATTTGGGTTACACTTGAGAATGATGTAAGATGGCTGAACAGGAAGCCTCCAGCTTTTACACCCCACCCCACATGCCATAAAGACAACGATTTAACAAAATACACAAACAAAATTGCCTTTGTGAGACCTCCTGAAACCAATTAAGAGATGGAGTACACCCAAGTGAGAGTAGAGCTAAGAATAGTCATGTCAAGTAAAGAGTGCTGCTTCCACTCACTGTAGGAAGAACATTCTGTTGCTGAGACTGAATTTCCACAAAAACTGCTAAAGGGAAGAGAGGTCTCGACTGTTCGCTGGTGCTGTTGCTTCTTGTGAGACCAGGAGTCATGACCCAGGCTGGCCTCAAACTGTGTGGTAGGGACTGGTCTTGACATTCTCATCTTCCAAGGGCTGAGGTATAGATACACACCATTGTGCCTCACTGGAAGAGAAGTGCATTTCAGTCCTGGTTCATGGTGTATAATCTGTCATAGGGGTAAAAGTCTGGCTGCCTGGCCACCTCGGGTCCATGTCATTGGGAAGCTGTTTGCTCACATCACAAAACAAGAAAGAAAAATCCAGGCACTCAACTGGCTTTCTTCTCCCCCCACCTTCTTTTTTTTCCCCTCCAGTCCAGAACCTCAGCTCAGGGGACAGTCCCACCCATATTCAGTGCATATTTCCCTCAGATTAGCTTAATCCAATCTGGAAAAAACCCTTCCAAACACATTCAAACCTGTGCCTCAGTACTGTCCTAGGTGTTCCTCAATCCATCTAAATTCCATCACACTCCTTCCAACTAGCACAGTGGGGCAGAATGGGGGGATGGGGGGGCGGCTACTAAGGCATGTTTCTCCCACAGAAGAGAAAGAAAGGAGATAGATAATGTGCATCAATACTGTAGCTTTAGCTGGCTTTGCCTGAAGACATGACTTCAGGGAAGGAAACAATATACTTGGACACTTGCTGGTCACTAGGAACTAAAGCCAGCACAACAGACTGGTCAGAAGCAGGTACTGACCTAGAAGTCTGTAGTACCACAGACAGAACACCAGCAGAGATGAAAAATTGCAGTCTCAGCTCCTTATGACAAGGCAGACTTCTGCATCTGGGAAATCACACACACAGTCCCAAAGGGACTCAGAAAACTCTGCATACTCTTGGGGCTGGCCTGGGCTGGTAGGGGAGTCTCTTCCGTGGAAAGCCAGCCCCTGACAAATGGAAGAGGTGGTTACTGTTTCATAGACCCAAATCTCCCTGAAAGATCATAAGACACACACAGAGACACACAAGGGGGGAGGGGTCATCATAAAAATTCATCCCAAAGAAACAGGTATATGAATTACCTCACAATGAATTTGAAATAATTATTTTTAAATTGTCCAACTAGCCATCCAAACAACTAAATGCAAGAAAGTGAAGCATGAAGAAGATGAGAATATTAACATAGACAAGCTACTTAGGAGCAGAAGGCAACAGTATCAAGGAACATGAGGGCAGGCTGCTCAGGGAAGTGAGTGAAGAAGCAGGTGAGAGCTTCTGAGGCCCGTGGCTGTTGTCAGGTGGGCCCACTCACACACGATGGGGTCTTAAAGGAGAAATCAGTGAGCACAGAGAGGAGAGATTATGTAAAGCAATAATGGCCCAAACTTCCCAAATCTAAAAGAAAAGAAAATGTGTGTACCAATTCAAAATCTCAACAAAACTCCAAGTAGACAACATCTAAGGAGACCTACAGCAGATGCCTTAGACGGTGTCAAGAATCACAGGGGGAATATTGAAAGCGCCGAGGGTAAAGTAGCCTGCCCTCAAGGAGCTTCTGGGAGGTCTGCAGTGGGTTTTCTTTTTGTTCATCAGAAACTTTTCAGGCCAGAGGGAATTAGGTCAATATATTCAGCACACCTAAAGAAAAACTATAAACCAAGAATTCAGCAAAACTACCTTTCAGAAATAAAAAGGAAATTAAGATTTGTAACTATACAAAAGCTGAACATACGAATCTCCTCTAGAGATTTGGGCTACAATTAACCTGGCCTAATAACTCACTTGTTGAAAGCAAACCACTGACTGCATGGTTAGTATATGCTATTTATATATAGATTCTAAATGATCTATAATATATAACATATTATATATACATTTATAACATGATATAACACACACACACATCTATTGCAGAGCTAGTGAAATGACCCAGTGGATAAGAGTGTTTCCTGGCAAGCATGAGGACCAGAGTTCAAATTCCTGGAACCCACATTACAAAACTAGGTGTAACCATGCACACCTGTCTGTAACCGCAAACCTACAGCAGGTGGAGACAGGAAATCAGTGGGACTTGATGGTGGCCGGCCCAGCTCCTGGTTCAGTGAGAGATCCTGTCTCAAGGAAATATGGCAGAGAGTGATCAAGCAGACACTCAGCGTCTTCCTCTGACCTCCACACACACACAAATACACACATACACATCACACATGTATATACTACATATAAAAATGGCAGCTTTGAATTTTGGTTTTATAAAAATGAAACATTTCTCTTTAAAACATCAGTGGTATAAGAAACATTTTCAACTAAGGCACCTGCTGACTTTGGGCTCATCCTTCACTCGAAATCTCCTAAGTCATCACTTAGTTTTCTTTTCCCCACACCATACTGAGAATGAGAGGCTCTTCCAGGACCTTACTGTTTAACAGGAAATGCAAAGGAACAAGTAGGCGAGTGTCAGAATCAGCTGATTAAGGCCAAGCATCTCCCCAAACCCCCAAAAAACAAAACAAACAACAACAGAGCATAAGGGCCCAGGCACAAAGCAACAGACAGTACATGAGGAACGACAGCGGCCTAGTTTGCTTCCTATTGCTATGGAAACCATCATTACCTGATGTATTTGGCTTAGGCTTCCACACAATAGTGCATCATTGAGGAGAGTCAGGGCAGGAACTCAACACAGGAATTAGGAGGCAGGAAGTGAAGCAGAGATCATGGAGGAGTGCTGCTCCCTGGCGTGATCACCTTCCTTTCTTATACCACCCAGGACTATCAGTCCCAAGGAGATACCACTTAGAGTAGGCTGGGCCTTCCCACATCAATCAGGAATCAAGAAGATGCTTCACACATTAGTTTACAGTCCATTCCCATGGAGGCATCTTCTCAATTGTGGTTCCTTCAGGACTTTATCTTGTTTCAAGGTGATAAAAAACTAACCAGCACACATACACACACACACACTCTCTCACACACACACACACACACACACACACGCACACAAGCACATGCGTGTGCACACACATGTGCACACACACTTACACACACATATATACACATGCACACT
>JARWLC010000009.1:45051907-45204407 GCA_033318265.1 Phyllotis vaccarum | reverse complement strand
AACTCAGACACCATAGCATTTTCTCCTGTGACAGAAGACTATTCCAAATGTCTCTTGTAAGGACAAGCTTCAGTTTAAATACCTCTGAAAAGCACAGATGGTTATGCAGCGTAGTTTAACATCAGCTGTTTTCTCCTGCTTTGTGCTAATTTAAAAAAATAAGAAATAAAGAATTATGCCTGAGTAGATAGCTTAATGCATAAACGGCTTGTTACACAGTAAAAGCACCTAAGTTCAGATCCCATTCGTGTAAAGCTAGATGTGGTAGATTACAGATTACCAATGCATCTGTGGTGATGTCTGTAGGGAGATTATGTTGTTCCATTGTAAATAATTATCCCCGCCTATGAGTTTAATAAAAAGTGCTGATTGGCCAAAGGCAGACAGGAAGTGTGGGAGGGACTACCAGACTAAGAAGACGCTAGGAACAGGCAGAACAGAGAAGAATGCCAGTGAGAAGCTAGTTTCTCCATATAAATATGAAAAAACTGTAGTAAAGAGATATTGAACAACTTACCCAAGGGCAAAAGGGTTGATCCCATGAAGATCTGTTACTCACGACCTCAAAACTTTCCCCTTTCTCCGCCCCGACTTACTGACACTAGTCCAGAAGATCGTCATCCACAAGTGTTCCAGTTCCAGATATCTCACCAGTCTCTGAGATGGTCAGTTTATGTCAACTGACTCTTAGTCAGCCATGCCTTCTCTCCTTATCACTGCTACTGCCTGCTTTCTTTACATCCAAGGAAACTGCCTCCCCCACTGGGGTCCTTGACTCTAGAATGGAGTCCTCTACTCCACTCTGCTCAAAATCAGTGACCACATCTGAGGTAGGGCAGATAAAGCCAGAATGCTCATATATTGACTTACATGTCACTAGCAGTCAAATATGTTACTAGAGAATACCATAAAAAAACAATTGTAATAATTAGTATGTGGTTAAAAAAAATCATTAAAGTGCATTAGGAAGGAAAGGGGAGGGCAGGAAGGGAAGAAAGGTGAAGAAGATGAATTGTAAGCCATTTGCTAAGGTCCGTAGAGGGCAGCCTTCACCAGCTGAGGGACAAGCCAATGGTAACATGTGTGTACAAAACCAGCTCAGGCAGTCCCATGGTCTGAATTACTTTTTATCCGTACATAGACATCAAACACACACCCACTACAGTCCAAATCTAGGCACTCTGAAAACTAACAGCATTTAAACAACAACTCTTGTTTTGACTGAGCTTCTTTTCTCTAAATTTGGGGAAATAGGAATCCAAGGAAAACATGGATAAAACTAATCCCCTTAGTATAGGGCCGCCCGCCTACTAGGAAAGCTCAAGATTACAGTTTCCAGAAAAGCAAAGTTTCCTGATGAGATCGGGGCCCAGATTACTGGCTGGCTAGGTGTGACAAATCTTGACTCATTATCTTCATGATGGAAATTTGACTAAAGTGTCTTTGAAGAGAGGGAAAAATGTTTCACTGGCATCATGATGTGGTCTCAGTTCCAATCAGAGTTTAGGGTCTTCTATACCCACACAGAAAGAGGGATGACCCAAAGGACACAGGGTCTTCCAGTCAACATGCTCTGTCCCTGGATAATTCCTGACTCTAACACTGCTGCAGAGACCCCACTCCCACCCCTGGGGCTAGCTTGTGCCCATCACACCAGATCATGTGATCTCTCCCATGCTATTTGGCAAAACCCATTTTTGTAACCATGATCCCTGAAGAACCCACACAACCCACAGAGCTCTCAAATGCAGAGCTTCTAGCCCTTGAGTGCCTACTAAAGTCATATTTACAACTGTGGTATAAATTAAAATGTAACATAAGTTAGTATACAGGCTATGTCTACCAACTGGACAGGCAGGCAGGCACAGCTTCAGGACAGGGATTGGTGAGGTCACTCCTGAAATCAGACCTCTTGGATCCTCATCTCACTTTGCATCCCCATCATATAAATCAGTCCCTCAAGCTTCACCTCCTCTGTAAAATGAGATTAACATCTGCTACTTGAATTGTCCCAAAGTCGAATTAAGGACAAATGTATAAGGTGCTCTAGATGACATGCACTGGCTCAGATCCAGGAACCACCTGCTTAGGGGATGGTATCACCCACAGTGGGCTAGGCCTAGCATCAATCATTGGTCAAGAAAATGTCCCTACAGATTAACTATGGGCCAAACTGATGGAGGTATTTTCTCAATTCAAGTTGGCTCTTCAGGTTGTCAAGAAAGAAAGAAAGAAAGAAAGAAAGAAAGGAAGGAAGGAAGGAAGGAAGGAAGGAAGGAAGGAAGGAAGGAAGGAAGGAAGGAAGGAAGGAAGGAAGGAAGGAAGGAAGAAAAAAAAAAAGAAGAGAAAGGGAAAAACAAAACAAACAGACAAAAAAACACTAACCAGTAGACCTTCACTACGGGTTGGTTATGGAACATTCCTACAAGGCTCATATGTAGAAGGCTTGATCCCCAATACAATATATAGAGGTGGAGATTTTTGGAAATGATTTCACCATGGAAAGTTTGAGCTAATGAATGGATTAATTCCTTGATACTTAAATGGATAATTGGAAGGCCAATGGAAAGGAGGAAACAGAACATGGGGGTGAATATAACTAAGGCTCATTCTCTCTCTCCCTTTCCCCTTCTCCTTCCTGGCTGATGTGAGACAAGAGGCTTTTCTCAGCTATGCCCTGCCTCCACGATGTCCACACCCTGCCACAAGCCTGATTGAAAGCAACAGAACCAGATAGCCATGTGCTGGGATCCCTGAAATGGAGACAAAATAAATGGTGCCTCTGTTGAGTTTTTCTTCTGGTACATTATTGTCACAGTGACAAAATAGAATCCAGCTCTGATGATAATCAAGCTTCCAGGCTGACGAACCTCCTGACAGCAGAGGAACATCTGAGTCACCACATTCCTCTTGATTGGCTTGGGATCTGTAGGTTCTGCACTACATCACTGCATGCCTGATAAAACACTATCATTTTAATATTCTAAGTATTTAACTTATTATAGATGCATAACTACTACAAAAAAGTAATTCCCCCCGTGATGTGTGCTCCCTAAGAGCAGATAATACCGTACGTTTTCTTATGCATCAGACTCACTGAAATCTCACCTCTTCACTCCTTCCCTTCATCAGTCATTCCTCTCACATACCTTCAAGAGGCTGCTGAGAGTTTCCTATGCATTTTAGTGGGATGTTTTTACTGGGAAATGTTTGCTGTTTGCTGGAGAAGAAAATTATCAACTTGTTACACTTTACAGGATTAACGAGAACTTGGCAAAATGGGGATGGAGTTCCAAAGGGGTCCAGGCTCTGCATCTGCTTATCAGTAATGCCATAGGACACTGGCTGGTTATCAAAGTTCCCAAAACTACTGGGCAGATTCACCTGGAGGCTCTATAAAGCTAGACTCACTGCAACACATCTGTACTTCTTAATTCCCCTCTGAACCTTGGAGTGAGTCACAACTCTAAACCAATGCGGATTTAAAAAAAAAAAAAAAAAAATCAATGATGTCCACTAAGATACTTCAAAAGCTTTCACTTGTGAGTGCCACAGAATACTCTCTTGGCTAAAAATCATTGTTTTCATCTCAGCTATCACTTCTTTTTTTCAATAAAATAGCTTATTCTGCCTTCCAAACAGCCTTAAAGGTCGTCTTTTAAGAGCCATGGAACATCAGAAACATTTACTCATTTATTAGTGACTATAACTTGCACTCACTCTCCAAGTGTGAAGCAGTCCCACTGAAGATCTTACTAAATCCGCATATCACCATGTCAGGTAGATCAAGCCACCTTTTCCCAGAGCAATGAATACCAATGAAAGCTTCCCATATCAGTGCACAAGACTCCTACCCAATCCCATCAGAGCTTCCCAAGTTCTACCTGCCCTCTGCCCAGTATTAGCCCTTCTGCCACTCCTCGTTTGGACCAGGAGTCTCACAAGCATTAATCATTCATTTATCAAAGGACCAGGAGCACTTTCTGTGTGTTATGTATTGTGCTTGGTTGGTTACAGAACTTCAAGCTCAACCCTCACAAGATTGGAAGTACAGGCAAGGAAACCAGGACAGACCCTGACAACATGAACACAAATATCAGAAGGTAAACAGGGTCCTTTATGAGGGCAGTCATTCTGAGCCCAAGTAAGGCTCTACCCAGATGTGGAGTTTGAGCAGAAAGGTCCTTGTGGCTCAGTTTGTCATAAGTGGTGATGTACTCTGATAATTGTTAGATCACCCTCTGGTGTCCTGGAAATCAAGGTCAATATGTGCAGGGGGAGCTGTGTCTGCAGCTGAATACAGGAGTACACATTCAGGCTACTAGGTAATAGCGCCCTCAAGCCCTGCAGCATCAGGACTGGGTCTTAGAAATAATTGCCAATTAAATAGAGTCAGAAGGTGCTAATACTTGGGTAATCAAGGGCCTAAAAGAAATCGACTGAAAGATGGCAGTGCTAGCCTTAGTCTCACAGAAGTCACCCACCTGCTACATCTGCCACTGAAACAAATATAAAATGACTTCAGAAAAAGAGAGATGCAAACAAACTGCCCAACAAGTATCTCTTGAAAGATACACATCATACTATGTATGATTTGTTAGGTGATTACTTGAAACGTGGTACTTTTAGCCAAGAAATCTAAAACTGAAAACTTCAAAGGTTACATACCTACTTATTAAAATGAGTAATATTTACCTAGGACACCTCTATAAAACTATGAAACTAGATGTTCAACCCATTAATTTAATCTGTAAAATTTCACGTGTGCTTTCAATGTCTCTTGTATTCTGTTCTAGAAGTGGTTTCACTGAAATTTTTATTGAAAAAATGAACCTTTAACGTTCTTGGCATATACTCAGCTGAGCATTTTAAAGTTGGATGTGTGGTCTTATACCATCATAGCACAAGGATGGAGTATTGGACATGAAAAAGTTCAGATATGAGCCACTGAGCTGTTAACACTGAGTCTAGAAGAATCATCACCTCACTCATAGGCAAAAACTCCACCATGGAAAACCTGGAGAGACAGTTTAACTATCAATAAAAAACACATCTATAGGTGGGTGAGGAGCAGAAGGCGGAACTCCTTAAAACTGTTATCTAGAGGTGTGTTACTTAGGTAAAGTGTCAATCACTAAACCCAAAGCAACTTACATCTACCATAATCTACACAGTATAATAAAGGTCTATTATAAAGAAAAAAAATGTACAAATAAAATTACTCAAAAGTAACTGGGTGCAGTCAAGGACTCACAGAAGCTGAAGTTAACACTCCATCATGGGAAGGGGGGGGGTCCATGAAGTTCCGCCCCCCCCCCCCCCAGGATGCACTGACATAAAATGATTATCAGACATGAAAGACACATTCCTCAGCACATCCTATGCTGGAGCAAACAATCCTGATTTAATTTGATCATACACACACACACACCATGAAAGTGGGAGGGAACTCATCAGGAAGAATGATTTCAGCAGGAAAGAAAGTAGAATGAGAGACAGTAATGATGCGTGAAAATGACCAAAATTCGTTAATATTCATATAACATAATACTAAAGAACATTAACAAAAAATAGAACCAAAATAAAGAGGACAAAATGAAAGACTTACTGGGCATGCAACCAGACAATGCCATCCTTTCACTACATCTGCATGCCAACAACAGAGCTCTGTTCTCTGACCACAGCTTTTAATCCCAGCCATCCATGTCCTCTGTCAGCTCTGAATACCAGCAAAATAAAATCTATGAAGCCGTGGATCTGTCTCTGATGTGAATGAGACATGCTTCCTTACTCATCCAGTAAGTGTTGAAATATCTTGGCATCGAGTTTACATGATTCCATGAATGCAGAATGGATCCCTGTAAGCCTCGATGGACACAGGGAAACATCAGCGTGAGATAAAGAAGGAAACTTGGTTCAGCTTGAAATTGTGAGCCAACACTGATTCAAACTTCTGGAGCCTGGCACCAGGCCAGTTTTCTTTAGACATATTTAAGTTTGGTACAATTTTGGAAAAAAAGTTTCCTCGTAACAATTATCCAAATCCCATGTGGACAATAAAGTTTAAGATGTGACTACATAGAAACTCTCTTGCAAAAAATATGCATGACCTCTACCATGAAGATGGATTCTAATGCTTAATGGCCTAGGATCTGGTGTAGACTCTAACCAAGATAGCATAAAGGTTAGCAGTCTATAAACTACATGTGACATCTTCCTGAGGATGTGTTCTACTGACTGAGAAACAAAGCTAAAAGACTAGGATGGGAAAGTCTGGGATTTCTGGGACATTTGGGTGAGATCTGGCCCTACAGGTAAGTCACCAAAAGTTGCCAGGTAATTAACAAGATCCACTCCCAGCCTTCTGAGTGGAAAACATCTATTTCATTGAGATAATCCTACATGACTAACATTCCTGGTTTCTCCAATGCCTTTCAGTAAGCCCCCTTACACACCATAGAATTCACTTACCTAAAGTCACACATTTCAGGAGGACTTAGTATGCCTGCAGGATTAAGCAGGAACTGTGGCAGTAGGGACACAACCGTATGTCACTACTCAGAGAATTGTATGCCAAAAAAAGCAAATTTGGTTGTTAATAGATAATCTTGCAACAAATACAACACTTAAAATTTTCACTGAGTGAAACACTCACCTATCACCTAAGAGTCATATTCAGAGGACATATAACTCATAGATATTATATTCTCCCTTACAGCAAAGAGAAACTAGATACCATCAGAGTTATTACCATAGTGGCAGTAACTAAATAAGATGTAGTAAAGTTGAATTGCATACAGAGGAATAATCTATCTCTACATATATCGGATAGGTAAAGCTCAGAAGCAGTCTAGAAACATAAAAGATACGTGTATAAAAACTTAGATGGCATAAAAAACATGTGTGTAAAAAAGATATACAAACTAAACAGGGCAGGTGAGCCTGTGTAGAAGCCCCGCCTTAAGCCTGCTTGAATGGACCAGTGCTACACAGGCCTACTGGCAGGGTCACGAACATGAAAATATCAAACAAAATATTTTCCTTTTTTAATTCTGTTGGATACCTGTATTGCCTTTAAAGGTCCAAAAGAATATTCAACAAAATTGATGGCGTTCATTGCCTTTGGCAAGATTAAGGAAAAACCAGAATTTGGAAGGTACTTGGAAAATATGAATTCTGTCATATTTCCTCCCAAAGAAAGTATATTCATCAATTATTTACATGATTAAAAATAATGTGACGTACGTGTGTACCAGAGACCATAAATATGAAATCATATGTTGTGTATGGATCCTCATACTCAACACACAGAGACACACACACCACATACACACACACACACACACACACACACACACACACACAGATGATCTTACCAATTTGGATTTTCCACACTTTCCTGGAAGACAGACTCTTCCCTCATGGATGCATACTGTGTCCACGTGAGGCAGTGACTCCGTATAGCCATGTTCCTTTCCTGAAGACTGAGCCACGATTCTTCCTCAAGGCGAATATCAGGTACCTTTAAAATACTAACCTGTCCAACAGAAAGAGAGAACAGCATGCTCAATGTAGGAAGAGCAAGGGACATGAAGACTCTGCCTAGAGTAGATCTCAGCCTTGGATAACAAAGGGGACAAGTGTCCTGACATATGGCTGGCACTTCAGCAACAGTCCTCAGTCTCTGCTAATCAGGCACACTATGGCCTTACTACATGCTGTCCAAGACTTGCAAATGCTCCAAGATTGATGTAGGCCACTAAACAAATTATCTTCTGCTTCGTGTGCCCTCTGGGGCAGGCCTTCTTGCACTGATGGATTCTCATCAAGTTCACCTACACGCTCCCATGCAGGGCAGTATCAAACAAAATATTTTCCTAGTTGTAATCTCTGTCCAGTCACTAGAAATCAATGCTTTCCCGGGTGGAGAAGACAAGGAAAGCTACAAAGACAGACTTGTACAAGTCAGACCCTTAAATAATTTAAGAATTGAGATACAAGACGAACTTGAATGCCTTTTTAAATAATAGATTCAAAGTGCGTATATAGGGCAAAAGCGGCTATGAACTCTGGAAAAGCCAGTGATAATTTGCTGCTGAAGTGCAACACAGTTTCCCATCTGCAAGTCAAAAGAAGTTCATTTTCTTTGTGGTTCTAGCTTTCTTTCCACTGAGGGAAGGACAGTGTTTTAACCCACAATGAGGAATGGATGGAAGCTACCATTTTTCCTAGTATAAGCACAGTAACTTAATTTGCAAGCTAATCCACAGTGCCTAGATTCAGTCTGTATCACTGGGAAACCCAGCTCAGTGTTGTCATTTTTTTTTAAGTGCCAGTCAAGATGTTCTTCTCTTACATATTAAAAGACAGCCCCCTACAAGAAACCCTACATTGTGAATGAAGAGCTTCATAACTGTTTAAAGCACTGGGAATAGATGACAGCGAGGACTCAGCCATTGATGGGACATCCAGGAAACATGGTGGAAGAGAGGAAAGAAAAAAAAAAATGCAGCCCTGCACTCATCAGACTAAGAGGTGAGTGACACTCCACCTAGCCCAGGCAGAGATCCCAGTCTCCAGGACCCTGGCCCTGGGACACAGCCCTTGGAACCCCACCCCCACTCAATTCTGCCCTAAATCCAGGCCAGCAGGGAAAACTTCTGCAGATGGGAAGCCCCAGTAAAATCCAGCTTGCTGGACACCCCCAACTACAAAACCCCGCCCCACAACCCCAACCCATTCCATCACCCAGTGACCTCAACAGCAACTGGAAACCCACAGATCCTCTGCACTCATCAGACTAAGAGACTAAGAGAGTTCCTCAGTTACTACTGAATCAAGAGCAGCTACCTGAGACCCTCAGTTCCTTAGCACCTACTGGATCAAAAGTGCCACCTGAGACCCATAGTGTGCCAGCACCTATTGGCTTAAGAGGGGTCACTGTGACACAGAATACACTACCTCCAAGTGGACTGAGAATCTTGATTTATCCAAGAGAGGCTTTCAGAGACACATCCAGAACACACTGCACCAAAATCAGCTCCCTGAGATACAGATAAATCCTGCAGTAATCCAAGAAAGCAATAGGCAGACGCCAATGCAAGAATACATATAGCAACATAAATAACAACATGGCATCACCAGAATCTGGTGGTTCTACAACAGCAAGACCTGAGCGTGGCAATGCAGAAGAAGCAGAAGGAAATGACTTAAAAACAAGTTTATAAAGAAAATAGAAGCCTTAAAAGAGGATACAACAAGTTTCCTTAAAGAAACAGAAGAAAAGACAAACAGAAAATTGGAAGAGAACAACAAATCCCTGAAACAAAGTAAAGAAAACAGAGAGAAAAAGCAATCAGACAGGTAAAGGAAACATTTAAAGATTTGAAAATTGAAATAGAAGCAATAAAGGAGACACAAACTGGGGCAATGCTGAAAATGGAAAATCTGAAGAAACAAACCAGAACTACAGATGCAAGCAAAGCCAGCAGAATGCAAGAGGTGGAAGAGAGAATCTGTGCAGTGGAAGATTCAATAGCGGAAATTGATATGTCAGTCAAAGAAAATACTAAAACCAAAAATGTCATAACACGAAACGTGCAGGAAATCAGGAACACCAAAAAAGACCAAACCTGAGAATAATTGGAATTGAAGAAGGAGAAGAATACCAGCTCAAAAGCAGAGAAGACATATACAACAAAATCATAGAAGAAAACTTTCCCAACCTAAAGAAGGAAATACCTATAAAGATACAAGAAGGTTACAGAACACCAAATAGACTAGACCCCCAAAAATCCTGCTCAGCACATAATAATCAAAGCCACTAAACCTACAGAACAAAGAAAAAAATACTAAGAGCTGCAAAGGAAAAAGGTCAAGTTACCTATAAAGGCAGACCCATCAGAATAACACCAGACTATTCAGTGGAAACTATGAAAGCTGGTAGGTCCTGGTCAGATGTTATACAGACACTAAAAAGGCATGGCTGCTAACCTAGAATACTATACCCAAGAAAACTATCAATCACCATAGATGGAGTAAACAAGATATTTAACAACAAGACCAGATTTAAACAATACCTATCCACAAATTAGTCCTACAGAAAGCTCTAGAAGGAAAACTCCAACCTAAAGAAGCTAGACACACCCACGAAACCACAAGCAGTGGATAATCCCACAGAAGAAAAACCAAAGAAGGGAAGCACACATACACTACCAGCAAAAATAACAGAAAATAACAATCACTGGTCATTAATATCCCTTAATATCAATGGATTCAATTCACCTATAAAAAGACACACCCTAACACGATGGATACAGAAGCAGAAGCCATCCTTCTGCTGCATATAAGAAACATACCTCAATTTGAAAGGTAGTCACTGGCTCAGAGTAAAGGATTGGGAAAAGACTTTCCAATCAAATGGACCTAAGAAACAAGCTGGTGTAGCCATCCTAATATCTAACAAAATAGACTTCAAACTAAAATCAATCAAAAGAGACCAGGATGGACATTACTCACTCATCTCAGGAAAATCCACCAAGATGAAGTCTCAATCCTCAATATTTATGCCCCCAACACAAGGGCACCTACATGTGCAAAACATTGCCAAAGCTTAAATCTCACATCAAACTCCACACATTAATAGTGGGAAATTTCAATACCTCACTCTCACCAATGGATATGCCTACCAGACAGAAACTTAACAGAGAAATAAGAGATCTAACAGATGTTATGACTCAAATAGACTTAATTGATATATACAGAACTTTCCACCCAAACATGCACACGTGCACACACACACACACACCAAAACAACTTTTTCTCAGCTCCCCATGGAACTTTCTCTAAAACTGACCACATACTTGGTTATAAAGCAAGCATCAATAGATGCAAAAAAATGGGAATAACTCCTTGTACCCTATCAGACCACCATGGTCTAAACTCAGAGTTCAACAGCAACAAACTCATAGAAACTGAACATCTGTCAGTTGAGCCACTGCTGGGTCTAGGAAAAAGTAAAGAAAGAAATTAAGACTTCCTAAATTCAATGAAAATGAATCCACAACATACGCAAATTTATGGGACACAATGAAAGCAGTACTAAGAGGGAAATTCTTAGCACTAGATGCTTACATGAAAAATCTAGAGAAATCTCACACAAGAGACTTAACAGCACAGTTGAAAGTTCTAGAACAATTAGAAACAAACTCTCCCTAGAGGGAGAAGAAGGCAGAAAATAATTAAACTCAGGGATGAAAGCAATAAAATTGAAACAAAGATAACAATACAAAGAATCAATGAATCAAAGAGTTGGTTCTTTGAGAAAGTTAAAAAGATAGACAAAGCCTTAACCAAAAGGCAGAGAAAAAGTATCCAAATTAACAGAATCAGAAATGAAAAGAGGGACATAACAACAGACACCCAGAAAATCCAGAGAATCATTGGATCACACTTCAAAAATCTATATTCTACTAAATTGGAAAACCCAAAAGAGATAGACAGCTTTCTAGACAGGTATCACTTACCAAAATTAAATCAAGATCAGATAAATGACCTAAATAGACCTATAACTCCCAAGGAAATTGAAGGTGTTATTAAAAGACTCCCAAGGGAGAAAAAAAAAAAGCCCAGGGCCAGATGGTTTCAGTGCAGAATTCTACCAGACATTCAAAGAAGAACTAATACCAATACTACTCAAACTGTTCCTTACAATAGAAACTGAAGGAATATAGCCGAACTCTTTCCATGAGGCTATAGTCACTCTGCTACCCAAGTCTCTCAAATATGCAACAACAACAAAAAAGAAATTACAGACCAATCTCCCTCATGAACATTGATGCAAAAATACTCAATAAAATACTGGCAAACTGAATTAAAGAACATATTTTTAAAAAAATCATCCACCATAATCAAGTAGGCTTCATCCGACATGCAGGGATGGTTCAACATACAAAAAAATGTCAATGTCATCCATTACATAAACAACCTGAAAGAAAAAAAAGCCACATGGTCATCACCCTAGATGCTGAAAAAGCTTTTGACAAAATCCAACACTCCTTCATGATAAAAGTCCTGAGGAGATCAGGAATACAGGGAAAATACCTAAATATACTAAAGGCAATATTTAGAAAGTCAACAGCTAACATCAAACTCAAAGCAATCCCACTAAAATCAGGAACAAGACAAGGCTGTCCTCTCTCCCCCTATCTATTCAATATAGTTCTTGAAGTTTTAGCTAAAGCAATAAGAGAACAAAAGGAGATTAAGGGGATACAAATAGGAGTGGAAGAGGTCAAACTATCTCTATTTGCAGATGATATGATCATATACATATGTGACCCCCCCCCCAAATTCTACCAGGGAACTCTTACAGCAGATAAGCACCTTCAGCAATGTAGCAGAGTACAAGATTAACCAAAAGAAAAAAATAGTCCTCCTATACACAAATAATAAAAGGGCTAAAAAGAAATCAGGGGAACATGACCTTTTACAATAGCTGCAAATAGCATTAAATATCCTGGGGTAACTCTAACCAAAGAAGTGACAGACCTGTTTGACAAGAACTTTAAGTCACTGAAGAAAAAAACTGAAGAAAATGGAAAGATCTCCCATGCTCCTGGAGAGGTAGGATCCACCTAGTAAAAATGGCAATCTTACCATTACCATTTTAAAGGAAAACTTTTTAAATTAAAAAAAATGGGGAAAAAATGTAGGAGAGGCGTGCTCTCGAAGGCTATCTTCCAGACACGGTGTGGCTGATGCACAAAGGAACTCACAACAGCTGTGCTTACCTGCATAAGACCTGCATAAGATCAAGCCAACTAAAAATTCCAGCATAGAGAGCATGGACAGGGGAGGACCTAGCTGAGGAGTTATTGCGGTCGATGTCTGCCAAAAAAGGAAGAGCCACTTTTCTTTGAAGGGGTGGGTACCCAGGCCCCAAGAGATGACTACAAACTATCCCAGCAGAGATGGACAACACAACTGGACTCAGCGATTTAAAAATAAAAATACTAAAATAAAACTAGGATAACATGAAGTTGGGAGGGAGATTCTGAAGGGAGTTAGAGAAAGAAGGGGGTAGATAATATCAAGACATATATGTGTGTGTGTGTGTGTGTGTGTGTGTACATATATATGTATACATGCACACACATATATATGAAATTTTCAGAATAAGTAAAAACATTTTTAAATAATTCTACAGCTACGCACGGTGGTGCACACCTGTTATTTCATACTTGGATTGCTGAGGCAGGAGTTTGAGGCCAGTCTGGGCTATACTGTAAGTTTCAGGCCCACCAAGGCTACGGAGTGAGGTCCTCTCTCATGAAGAAAAATCCGTATATGGTTCAAGCCATGCAAATGATGTTTTCAACTTACCTCTGGCCAACATAGAATCATCAGAGTGCTTAAGGGTTTCAAAGAGAGAAAAAAATTTTCTATCATGAAGATTCCAGCATCAGTGACCTTATTTTACAGAAATACACACTAGAGGGCTTTCATAGAGCACTAAGAATATTAGGCTTTCAGAAATAGCTGTTATTTCTGATAGTTCATGACAAACAGAAGTGTGGACTTCCTAACCAAAGATGAGTGTTACAATAAGGTTTTTAGGTAATGTGGGAATGTCTTTCTGTATGCTGCGAATATCAATCTTTAAATAAAGGTGCTGTTTTGGCCATGGCAGACACTATAGAGGTAAGCAGAGGAAAAGGAGCATAGGTACGAAATAGAGGGTGGAGTCTGCCCCAGATCAAGCCAGATGCCCCCTCCCCCCCCAAAAAAAAACATATAAAGAACACAGGTGAGCCATGGGCCACGTGGCAGACAGATTAATAAAAATGGATTGAGTTAAGATAAAAGAGCTAGTTAGCAATGTGCCTAAGCCATAGGCCAAACAACATAAACTTAATATAAGCATCTATGTCATTGGGGGGGGGGGGGCCTAAGCAATGGCAGGCAGTTAAGCAGTCTGAGACTGCAACTCTATAGGTCTAGACTCTGGACAGACAGGGTCAAAAAAACCTCATTGTAACAGATGAGACTAACTTACTTCTCACTTCTAATTGTTCTTACCTATTGCTAATCATGGACAGACTAGAAAAGACATTTTATTCAAAATGCCAAAAGTATCCACAAAATAATCATCAAATCTCCCCCATCCATTAAGAGCCCTTCTCAGAAAGAATAGAGATGAGACAATCCAGAGGCATCTCCCAAAACTGGGAATGGGCAATACTTTCTCTACAAAACTGTGAGATTGGGAAAGTGGGAAATTCTAAAATAGGATCGGAAAAGGCTCTGTTCTTCCGGCTAATAAAATTCCTCAATTTTATACCCACTGTGATTAGACTCTGAAGGGAATTTACCTTTCTTAAAATTTCTGGGACCACATTCTGACAGATAGCAATCCTCTTTCTATAGATGACTCCTGTTGATTCATCTAGAAAAAGAAAATTTCATAGCCAAAAAATAATTAGGGAAAAACATATTCTTATCTAAGAGTCCATAGAGGTTTTTAGCCCAAATTCAATTTTCAATATGTAGAATTCTTATAGATAAGGCTCAACACAAAATTAAGTTTTCCAGGGCCTGGAGAAATGAGTCGGTGGTTAAGACTGCTTACTGCTCTTGTAAAAAGTAAGTTTTGTCCCCAGGACCCACCTCAAGCAGCTCACAAATGCATATGACTTCACTTCCAAGGGATCCAACACATCTGGTTTCCTTAGACACCTACACGCTGGCACACAAACCCCACAGACATACACATAAGCATAATATAAAATAAAATTTAAAAACTGTAAAACTTTCTCTTTTTTCTGATCAGTTTTCTAGACCAAATCACAAATGCTCCGGGGATAATGGTAAAACAGCTCCAAACACAGCTGCTAACATCAGACAAATGAATCATAAGTGGGCCAGCATTCTGGGCTATCAGTGTCAAGCATCCAGTGGCAGTGGCCATTCAACAACAAAGAGAATGATAACAGATTCTGCCACATCCTGGACCACACCGTCATGCACAGATTTCTGACTGTATCACTTAAACCTGTAACTAATCAACTCCGTGAGTCACATTCATAAAGGAACAAAACCATTGTGAGCAGAGCATTCCTGGAGGAAAGTTAAAACTAGTGATAATAAGAAGTGTAAGTTAAGATGAGAGGAAACAGAAAAAGGTCAGACTGGAATGCTGTAATTTCTCTAAGAATTACGAAGGCTCAGACATAGGCAAGGTTTCTCGGCTCTCTGACTACAGCTCTCCTAAACCCTGACAAAAACACTATGATCACCAGGATCCTGCAGTCGGGAAACAGATTCTCTTCCCCTAGCAATCTTTTGGTTGCCTCAGACAATGTGAGCAACACGTGCATTAAAAATGGAGTCTCTTCTAGGCATGGTGGCACATGCATTTAATTCCAGCCCCTCGGAGGCAGAGGCAGGTGGCTCTCCTTGAGTTCTAGGCTAACCTGATGAATATAGCAAGTTTCAGGCTAGCTGGGGTTAAGTAGTGAAATTTTTAAAAGTAGAGGCAAAGATGACATCTTGAAGTAAACAGAATTGTTTTACCATTTGATAAATAAAGACATTAGGCATTTTAAAAGTTAGGTCATAAGAAAATTAACAGAATTGGGACACAAAATCAGATTTGTCTCAGGCCAGAAAGCAAGCTTGTCCCACACTACATACAGGTACATGAGAAAAATGCTTTTACAATCTATTCCTATAGCCACAGATATATAGAAAGCGGCCCCATAAATACAACAATTTCATGTTTATGTAGCACAAAGAACACTGCAGCCATATAACCAACAGCAACACCCATGGTTTCTGGTTTCTAAGGCTTGTGCATCAAACGTGCACATCAGCAGAGCTCCTGGTACTGCCCACTCCTCGAGTCCTAACATTAACAGTCACAATGTTTCCCCTGAAGAAGAGAATGAAAAGCACACCGAAGATCCCAGAGGTGGAGCATAGTCGACATTTTCTGAAAGGGGTCACGGGGTATATAATTTATATCTGTGGGTCAGATGGTCTCTTTTGCAAATATTCAGCTCTTGCTGTAACTCAGATGAAGCAACCACTGATAACATTCTGTAACAGGAGGTTTCTGGCTCAAACATCCCCATGGTTTAGACCCTCCTGCAGCTGCTTTTTCCTCCCAGAATGACTCAGACACTTACATTAATTTCATGCTGTTCGGCCTATGGCTCAAGCATATTGATATCTAGCTCTTTCATCTTAATTCAATCCATTTCCATTATTCTATCTTGCCACATGGTCCATGGCTTACCTATTTCATTACATCTTGCATCATAAGTGGCTGGATTACATACATCTCTTCTGACTCTGCTCCGATTGTCACCTGCCTACTTCTACAGTGCCTGCCATGGCCAAAACAGTTCCTTTATTCACAGCATTCAGACAGTCCCACACCAGCATACAGATAAAGGGAGTGTCCAATGTGCAACAAACCTTGTTTACAGAAACACACAGCATGAGCCATAATTTGTGAAATTACAGTTAAGGCTCCACAGTCTAAGTGATTTACAGCAATATCACTTCTATCTGCTATTTTTTTTAATCATCTGGGCTGGCCTGGAGTTCCTGATCCTCCTGCCTCTATCATTCAATGGCTGGGATTACACACGTGAGCCACACCATGTCTGGCTTCATCTGTGCACTCTCTACAAATTGACATGTGTAGAGATACAGCCAAATGAGCTTAGACAGGTTAGTGTCTCTGCGCTAACCTCCTGCAGTGAATAGGAATAACCATAATCCCTACCTCAGACCTTATCCTAAAAGTCAAACGAGCTAATGAAAGTAAAATGTTGGTACCTGTGAAGTACTTCACCATGTAACCTGCACAATTATGCCTAGCCTCAGTCTTACCGTCAGCTATAATTTAGAAAGCAACAAGAGCCCTAAGATGTAATAGATATGCACACAGACACTCAGACATGCACACACACACACACACACACTCCACATAAATACATCCTTTACAAAGTCAATATACGTCTTAAGTGTAATTAAAGTGAGGGCATATTCAGAGATCTTACCTGTCTTTTCTTCCACGGTTTTTACAGAGATGACATTTTTATCCATAGGGTTGGGATACTAAATGAAAACACATGAAGAAAAGTTAGCATTCTTTTTGTCAACATGAATTAGCTGATAGAAACGACAGGTGCCCACAGAAACAGTAAGTATCTTCCAAGAAACCTCGCAGTAAAGTCCGGCTTTAAGCCAAGGATCTTGGTCTTAGCACGTGGACGCAGAGAAATGAGGCAGCCTTTCATGAACTCCAGGGGCGGTCCATCTAATTGGGGGAGGGTCTTGCCTGCATGTGTATGTGCACTGTGTGAGTGCTTGGTGCCACAGAGAAGATAAGAGGGCATCAGACCCCCCAGAACCGGAGCTATGAGTGACTATGAGCCACCACATCAGTGCTGGGAACTGAACCCAGGACCAAGAGCAATGGGTGCTCTTAGCCAATGAGCCATCCCTCTTTCCTGGGAAAAGCCTTCTTTAGATCCTATCTAAGCCCTGAGGGGAGATGAGAATGAGGTTGAAGTAAATGAATGAATGAATGAATGAATGAATGAATGAATAAATAAATAAGAGCTAGGCTAACATAAACCAAGAATGTTCTTGGAGCCAGATCTGTTCTAAATGACTTAATTATACCAGCCTCTCTAACTCTAACAGCCATTCCATTGGGAAGGAGTTACATAGCATTATAATCCCCAATTTTCAGAAGTAGAAACTGGATGAAGACTGCATTGACTCAGGAATTAAATAGGCCAGTGCAAAACAGAGAGAATTCCTTTACTACTTACTGCCCTGGACCATGGCCTAGTGACTGTTAGTCAGCACAAGCAAATAATCATAAAAGGATAGAATGTCAGGCACATAGGAAATAATCAATTTATTTCTTTTACTAAATTGTTCTAAAGGACAATTTGGATACACCAACACTGATAATAGCTACCACTTTTAACCTACTCAATTTACATACATAGTCTATTAAATTCTCAAAAGTATGCATGAGGTTATGTTTTTTGGTTTGTTTGGTTTCTTCCCTCCCCCCCCCCCATTTCCTATATGGGCAATAAGGCTTGGAAAAACTAAATACTCTGTTAAAATAGTTAATACTTACTGCACCTGGGATAACGAAACTTACAACAGATATGGTCTGTCTGCCTCCACATCCATTGTGAAATCATCTCTGAGTTATTCTAAGCTAACCTTTTCTTTCCATTACTCAGATGGGGAGAGAGAGAGACAAAGATGAATATGAATCTCTCAACGCCAACAAATAAAGTGGCTTCTAATTGATGTTCTTGGGCTAGCCCCTGCCCCTCCTCAGGTTCCCAGCTTCATCGTGTGATCAAATGGCATGACAATGCAATGAGCAGAGGCCAAGTGCACTGCCCAGGCTGTGGTGGGAAAGGGGTTTTCTTGCCTGGAGAACTTGAGGACTCCCAGATCCTTAGAAATGAAATATAAAACTCTATCAGTACAGGTCTCAAGGAATAAAAATGGAGATTCACTCAGTTCAGCTCTAGACAGAATGGCTCAAAATTCTAATGACTGACTTCATGAAGCTTAGCCCTCCAAAGATCCATGCTGGATCCACATTGGTAGGAGAAGGATGGACCGAGGATTCTGTTCCTCTAAGAAGTCTTCCTAGACAGAGACATCCAAGACACACACAGCTCCCTAAACCGTAAGGACAGCTGTGTGAATTGACCTTTTTACACCAGGGTAAAATGAAATTGTTGCCTTTACCGCATTCCAGCGTGCTCATTACATGTCCACAAATGCATTTCAAATGTTAAAGTCACACTGTGAGTTGTAAGGAGAGAACTAAGCTAAATTATGAAGAAAAACAGAACGCATCACCAGATAAGCACAGTAATAAAATTTTCTCAGTTTCAATTACTTCACTAAATTGTCAGTGAAATTCTTTCAGCTTAAACTATACCGCTTCACACTTCCATTTAATTTTAATTTTACCTACTAAGAAAAAGGATGCTCATTTAAATAACAAGGATGCTCTTCATCTATTTTATGATGAGATAGGGAGGAAGATGATAGATAGATAGATAGATAGATAGATAGATAGATAGATAGATAGATAGATAGATAGATGATAGATAGATAGATAGATAGATAGATAGATAGACAGACAGACAGATAGATAGTCAGCCAAATACTGTTCCAGACACTGAGGATGTGGTTGTGAAAAACCATTAGTCTCTTATAAAATCCATACATTACTTGAAGAAACAAGCAAATGTAGCAAATAAATATGTCAGAGCTGCTTAAGAGAAAATAAGGCAGGGTGATGGATAAGCATGGGAGACAGGAGAAAGTACTGAGGGGTCACTCATTTTACAATCCTTGAAAACAGCTCTAGCAAAATGGAACTTTTAATAGCTGAACATGAGGCCACGAACTATTCACTCTAATAAATATCATTTGCAAAATCTAAGTTGCTTTCCTTCGTGAGTCAACAGACATAAACCTCAAGTTTCCATAAGAATGCCAAAGAAAATTAGAGGTTTGTGTGAAACAGCTAAACACCATGACATGGACAGCACAAATTTTAATGCTTCTCAGAAATTAAAAATGTATTGAACCAAGGTTCTCTCTCCCTGGCACTACTTGAAATAATAGAATGCCATCTTGTGGTAACCTACATATTCATGTTTTAATTCTTACACATGCAATATATGGAAATTCTGATGCTAAGGAATTAGGAGAGGAAAGGCTCCTTGGACCTCATCCTGGGAACCCTTTCCACCAGCCTAGGAATACCTCAAGTACTACTCATGATTTCTGAGCATCTATTCAAATATCACATGGAACTAATCCAGCCAGATCCAGATCTACACTGTGCCCACCCTGAGTGTGTTACACAGCGGCTGTTCTAGACAATCCCGTTTAGTTATCTTCCAAACAAGGAGAAATACTAATGAGTATTATGATATGAACTCTCCCTGTTAGAAGTCTCATGTATAAAGCCTGCATGTGAACAGAGATGGACCTACCCCTCCTCACTCCACGCCAGACACTTCTGGAAGCAATGTGGTCTGTTGACCCAGTTTCTACCAAAAAAGCTCTTCTCTTTCTTGAGTCTGGTTCAGTGGCTGTGTACACATACCAAGAGCACTGTATTTTATCAGTGAGTCTGGAGATTTCTCAAGGTATGTTTGGCTTCATTTTTTATCTTATTTATGATTTTACTTCCTTCATAGAATAATCAGACTAACTCCTTTCCTTTCCCGAGATTCATGTCTACTGCAGCCCTAACAAAAGTAAAATGTACACTTGTAAGGTTATCATTCATCCCTTTTCATTTTCCTTTTTACATATTAAACGAGGCTAGAAACTATTTGAATGGCGGAGATATCTTGAATGAGTAGATAAAGCTACTTCTAGAATCCTAAGGCTATCAAATGAAAATCCCATTTCCAGGGATGGGCTACCTCTCTGCAATATCCCTCAGGGGCTTTCAAAATAATACAGGTGATTGCCACTGCTGTTGGCTGCCCACTAGAACCAGATGGTAAGACCCTCTTGATAAGGACAACACATGCGCTAGTCTAGGGACACTGAGAAATTAAGCTAGAAGTGAGCTGGATGCTCCCTCCCTGATGACTGGCCCTCACAGTGTCACCATGCTACCAGATTGCTGTAAGGAAACTATCCCCAGTTATCTGTCTTAGCTTTGGACCCTGCAAGCTATCTTGCTGAACTGCCAGGAAGATGTGCCCACTGGTACAACAGTAGCAAGTCCATGGAGTAACCAACCACTTTCCAATTGTATTTGAGATCTGCTTCACAGGAAAGAACTAGTGCTCAGTACAGTAAACCTGGCCAAAGCCCTGTGGCTGGGGAGGTCGCGGATCCTAGAGGGAAAGCTACCGTGTTGTTTTACTAAATAGATACGCTGTGTCCCTCAAATTGGCTTCTAAATAATTATATTTATTCCCATAGATGAATGTTGCTGTCATCTCTGGGCAGACACCCTTCTTTTCACAGTAAGTAGTGGTTACTAGGGAGACATACTGCTGGTCCAAGTGTAAAGAGTAAATGACTGTCGAACGCTTAGCCCTAAATAGGACATCTATATCACCCCCTTCAAGGCTCAGGGAACACTGAGAAAGATGAGATTTAAGGAAAGCAGAGCAGGAGAAAGGGGTGGAATGTTGTAGAACAAGGTCCCCAAAGTATAGCACAGCTGTGGCACTATTAAACTCTCAGCAGCTGCCCAAGATTGGGCCTATCAACACCATTCCATGAAGGGGCTGCACTTATCCATCCCCTGGGGATTTCTAGGTAGTTAACAGTTGGTAGTGGGGTGAAGCTCACTCTTTCCTCTCTGAGGATCTATTAACAGTTTATGGTTGTTAGAGGGGGTGAAGGGCGATGTTTTCTTCAGTGGTGTAGCTACTGGTGAGATATCTAGACTCCTGTAGATGGGCCCTATCCATGCGCCTGAAGGCACCCAAATGAAACTCATTAGCCACCTCCCCCCCCCCCCCCCCCCCACGCACACACACCATGAAAGGGGAAACTGGTCGGGAAGAAGAAGGTTATCAGCTGGTATGGGAGAAAAACAATAGAGGGTAATGAGTTTAAATATGACAAAAACACATTATATGTGTACAGAAACATAATGCAACCCCTCATTACATATAACTCATATATGCTAATAAAATGTTGTTTAAAAGAGAGGTCCAAAAGCCACATGATGCCGAGTTTGGAGAGTGTACGCTAAAGCAAAGACATAATTATTAAGGTGAGAGGCCAAGAAATTGAGTCCATCTGTTATAGGAATACTGTTTAGTGCACTTTTAGGTGGAACATTATGAAGCTATAGCCTCTACTTTGTTTGCTAAGGGAAAGTTTATCATTCAGAAAGTATTCTCTTAAGAGCAGGAAGTTATTAAAACACCAGCTATCTGAAAAGTTCAGAAGTCAATACCTGCCTTTTGAAATATGGCCCTTTCTCATAGTGTCTTCATAGGAATCACTGTGGACCTGCTTTTGAATAGGGTTATCTGAGAAACCACAAAGAATTAGGATCTGTATTGTGCCTAGCCAGGGGATGTACTGCCCAGCTGCTTCCAAACACATACAAAGAGTCTTGTGTATTCCACTACAGAGATATCACCATATACTGCCCAACCTTTTCATTGTCTCCATAAAGTAGCTCACTCTGGAAGAAAAGCAAAGTTGGCTTATTACCAAGATCAAATGAGTCATCAGTTAATCACCACCTCATTGATCGGCCTGGTATGATAACTCATGCCTGTGAATTGCAGTAGTACAGCCACTGGGGGAGAAGTACCAAGTGCCCAAGGCCAGCCTGGGCTACAGAGGAGGATATGATTTTAACAAATGCACTTTACCCCACATTATACATCTGTATATACCCCTGAGAAAGCTTGGCACAATAATAAATATGTTCCTCTCTGCTCCCCCCGACAGAGAGCACCTTCAGGACAAGGTCATGTTTTATTTATTGTCAAAGGATGCACAGACTTACCATGAATAACAATTAATAGGCATATAATGAATATGTAACTATTAGTCCTTTGATAGATAAAAAATCTTCTTTCACACACTAAGCCACAGCCTCTACTGGATGAGTTACTAAGCACACTTTAAAATTTAAATTGCACTTAAAAAATAATTTATCATGCAGATGTGCACCATTCTTCATGCTCACCTTCTCCCTTATTGTTCTAAGTCGGTAAAGATTTCTGCAGACTGCTTTCCCCAGCTTTTTAGTCTTACATTCCTGAACAAACATAAAGATACCCAAAATTTATCAAGAATTTGGAAGCACTTACCATGCCCCAGCACTTACATGGAAGTGCATAGATTAATTAATATTCCCCTCACACCTTAGAAGATGGCTATTATCCTTATTCTGTAAACTGGGGCACAGAAAGGTGAATTGACCTGTCCACATCCCCACAACTGTGGGCACTACAGCCTTACTTGAGAGCCAGGCTCCTTATCCCACCTTCTTCATGCCATACCTCAGCATGCAGGAGAGCCTAGGAATGGAAGGTGAAAAGTGCCACCCAGCACAGGGCATAAAGATCATCTCTAGGTTCTGCTTGACTCTGAGGCCTAACATCTAACCAAACACCAATTTCAGGGAATGCAGATCCTCCTAAATACTTGTGGAACTCCATGAAGAAAGATGTTCCACATGTGTAAGTGTCAGGTCTGCAAGGGGGTGAAGATGGGATCAGAAGGAAACATTATTAATTACCCAATCAGCTTTCTACTCTAAATGGAAATAGCCATTCATAAATCTCCTTTATGAGCTTAAGGGTAAACACTGATGCATTCCATGCAGCATGTCACTGCAATAAATACAGCCTGAGGTCACAGATGAAAGTAAAAATTTATTTTACTCTATTTTCTTACAGCATTCCAGGCATGTTTCTGGACCCTGTGTTCACTTTCATGTGTTAGGATTTTGGTTTTGGTTTATTTTGTGAAATGGACAGAGGGTATTTCAGAATGTTGTCGGATCTGATCTCAATCTTCTGAGCTCAAGCAATCCTCCTGCCTCAGTTTCCCAAGTACTGACTTTTGTATAAAATGACATACTGTGAACCACAGGAAGGTGAGCTTTCATCATGGATCAAAGTTTGTTGAATGTTTCCTGTTTTCTAGAACCTCCGTGGGTACTCGGGAAGCAGCTGACACAAATCTCCAAGGGTAAGTCAGCCTGAACAAGCAAGCCTACAGTGAGACATCTCAAGCTCTCTGGACTCATTTGGGCAGACATGAAAATCCACTCATCACCACAGTTCATTTGCATCTTTAGGAATTCCTAGCAGATGATATGTAAGAAATTCTCTTAGCACCCGGCACACAAGACACGCCCATCAAAAAGGCCTCCCTGAGCCTCCACAAAGAAATATCTTCTACACAACATCCTAATCAAACAGAAGGAAAACACTCTAGAATGAGTTCTGGAAAGGTAAGAATTGTACAGCTGGGCACTGCACACCTTTAAAGGAGGATCTCTGAGTTCAAAGTCAACCTGGTCTACAGAGCAATTCCAGCACAACCAAGGCTAAACAGAAACCATGTCTAA
This sequence comes from Phyllotis vaccarum, assembly GCA_033318265.1. Classification (NCBI taxonomy): domain Eukaryota; kingdom Metazoa; phylum Chordata; class Mammalia; order Rodentia; family Cricetidae; genus Phyllotis; species Phyllotis vaccarum. The sequence goes on along the minus strand of JARWLC010000009.1, from coordinate 45,180,262 downwards.
GGGGGGAAAAAAAGGATAGATAGATAGATAGATAGACAGACAGACAGACAGACAGACAGACAGACAGATAGATAGATAGATAGATAGATAGATAGATAGATAGATAGATATGGATATTAAGAAGGGAACTAGGGAACCCAGTGACATAGTGAGGCCACTGATCCTGCAGTCATCACAGAAAGCACAGCATCTGATAAAAGAGCCATGCTGGGTTCCATTGTGCTCTTCCAAGAAGAGGCTAAGGAACACTATACTCCACAAACAGATCTTGTATCCTTTGTTTTCTAGGTACCACTCATCTTTGAAAGCATGTGGCTAATGTTTTGCCTACAGCAGCCAACAGACAGGTGTAAGGAGATCAGATAACCTTCAAGTTTTAAAAATAGTAATGAATTCAAACTTGGAAGGAGAGTCTGGACATACCAAAAGCCACAGATCAGTAGATTCTATTTAAATCACAATGTCCTCAGTTCTAAAACAGCTTCACCCACCATTGTGCAAAATCAAGATTAAATGTCCCCAGAGCTTCTCACGTGACTGTCCTTTCTGCCTACTGTTTTGCTTTTTAAAAAGGAAAAAAAAAATTAATTATTTTTTCAAAAAATCATCATCATAAAGACTAAAAGAAAAGTAAAAGCATATTTTGCCCAATATATCTGTTTCTATTCAAAGCTTTATGAAAAGCACATGCCTGTCAAACTTACATTTTTTAATCCTTACAACCAGCCTAGAAGGGAGTGGTGTCACTGTGAGAAAAGGAGGCTGTATATACAGCTGAGCATGCTGCTTACTGCACAGGAGCTCCCAATCAGGCAAGTCAGTGGACCATATCCACCCTGAGGAAGCAATTCCTTTTTTAGAAAATAAATATTTTTCTAATTCTCTGAGACCTTCTATAATGTACTTCGATCATATTCACCCCGACTCCTCCTCCTCTTAGCTTCTCCATAGCTAACCCATCACCCTACACTCAAGCCTGTGTCCTTTGACTATTTAATATCCTATCCACTTTGACTATTTAATATCCTATCCACTCTATGTTATGTCCTCCACGTAGTTCTAGGTGTGAGGCCATTCACTCCAGTACAGTAGACTTACCAGAGCCACACCCTTGAAGAAAATTAACCCTCCCTCCCTGAGAAGCCATAAACTACTCATGGGTAATCAGTAAGGGAGGGTCATGAATCCCTTCCCAATCCATGCTACAATGCTGAGTGTGACTAACAGCACTCTGACCCCATCAGGAAAGTTTTTGTGAAGTATGTGGTGGCTAACACAGAAACTCACAACTAGTCAAATTGCAGAGCATAAGGGACTGTGGAGTGTGCATCAATACACAAACACACCCAAAGCTCAGAAACACCATTCAAAGGGAGAATGGGAAGACTGTAAGGCCCAGATGTCAAGGGGACCCAAAGAAAACAGTGTCTTCTGGATATAACATGAGTTTCACTCATAATTCACAGCAGCTATGGTTACCTACAGGAATTCCTTTTATTGATACTTTGGGTTGTTTGGTTTGAGGTTTTCTGGGACAGGGTCCAGCTAGGTAACCAGTGGCCACAAACATGTGATGATTATACTGCTTTAGACTCACCATTGCTTGGGTTATAGATATAAATCACCCACCATACCTGAGTTTCTCCATAGTTCTTAAACATGCCGAACACTTAGCTTACTGTCTTATAAGAATTGCATCAACTACCGATTGAATGTACTTATATAAGTAACCTCAGCCACCCCACATGACACACTAAATCCAACCACAAGAGCTCAGTCAACCCACAGAATCACCAGAATTAAAAGCTTGTCACTAGGTAAAGCCACTAAGTTCTGGAGTGATTTGTTGCATAATAAATGACTCACAACCACTGTGTCCTACCATCACACACTTAAGCTAAGCTTCATATTAGATATACTGGTCCACCAAGAAGAGCAGACCCTGAGAGGAAATGAACCAAAGACACTACACCCAGCAAAGCTGAACCTTGATGTCCTTCCCACATGAGTGGTCACTGTGTCAGCGCTGGGAGCACAAACTGCTGCTGAGACACAGACTTCAAATTCAGATGCGTAAAGATTCTCGCTCTCCTACCTGCTAGCTGGGGAAGCTGGAACAGGTACTTAGACTTCTCTGAGCCTCAGTTTCCCCATGATGTGAACGAGTCACATGATGACTTCTTAGGCTACTCAGAGTGGATGGCCACATGCATATGCATACATACATATATGCATGCTCATAGACACACACACATAGAGAGAGAGAGAAAGAGGGAGGGGGAGGGAACAAAGGGAGAGAGGGAACACTTGTCTAGAAAACTCCTATCCATGTTTCAGCAAATCTTTTATAGATGTCATTTTCCAAAAAGCCTCACTAAAGGCCTCCCCACAAACCTGTATGCTCCTTGTGTGAAATCTGTATCACCCACTGAAATTATGCTAAAATCATCATTTATTAATGTTGGTCTCTCTAACAACCAGCACCTGTACCTGAAACCGACATGCAGGAGTACACTACAAAGAAAGGTGTGTGTGATGTCATGTGCATGGTTTTGAGGAGGGTGCTCTGGCCCCAGGAGACTTGAAAGGGGAGAACAAAACACCCAGAAGTAACCTCTGACCTTCTAGATGATCAGTGAAGCCTAGACAAAGCATCCCTCCCATTCTGAGAAGGCAGAGGTCTACTTTTCATGATGACAATTTTTCCCCAAGGGGATGTTTTCCTGAGTTTGCACTTGACTGATCTCCACAGGCTATGTGTTAATGGACTGATCCCCACAGGGTATGTGTTAATGGTTAGGTTCCAGTGCAGCCCCAGTGGGTGGTGGTGGACTCTTGAGAGGTGGATAATTATGGGATGAGGCCCTGAAGCATTGGGTATATGAAGCCATTCACCCTTTTCTACTTTGCTCCCTGGCTTAGACCCAAGCAGATTTGCTCCACCATGGGCTCCCACCATAGATGGTGCCCCTCCACAGATCCAGAGTGGCAGGGCAACTAGGCTGGTTATTTTTGTTAACTTGGCACAAATCAACATCACCTGGAAATATGGAGTGTCCATTGAGGAATTTCACCTTTCAGAATGGCCTGTGGACATATCTAAGGGAGAATTTCTTGGTTAATGATTGATGTGGGAGGTACCATCTCTGCATGGTACCTGGTCTGGCTAAGCAAGGCATGGAGAATAAACCAATGAGGTGCTTTAGTTCCTGGCTCTGGGTCCCTGCCCTGAGATTCTGCTTTGGTTTCCTTCAGTGATAGACTGTGGCCTCAGAACAGTAAGATGAAATGAATCTTTCCATTCCCTAGTTACTTTCTGGCCACTGTTTTATCACAAGAGAGGAGCAAGCTAGGACAGAAATTGGTACAGAACAGTAGGAATATCTCTGTGATGGACCTGATCATGTTGTTTTGCAGAGAGAATTGTAGAAGGATTTTTGGAGTTTGGGGCTGAAAAGAGTAGAATGTTCAGAGTTTTATGAATGGTAACAGGACCCTGGAAGAAAGTAAGTTGAGCAAGCCAGAAAAAGTAAGCCAGTAAGCAGCATTCCTATGGTCTCTGCTTTTTCTGCCTTGTACTCCTGCCTGGACTTCGTGTAATGATGAAAGACAGCCTGTAAAATGAAATAAACCCTTTCATCTCCATGCTGCCTTTCACCAATATTTTATTACAACAGAGAGCAAACTAGAACAGGTAATTATGGACCAGAGCCTTCATAAGAGTGAATCAACATATTGCAAGTTCATTATCCTGGGTATTTCATCACAGGGGGAAAGTGAGCAACAAAATGCACTGGGGAGCCACACTCCAATCTGCCAATCTGAGCAAAAGGAGTATCAGCTGTTCCTTTTCTGTGCCTAGAAGCCTGACCTAAGACAACATCTACATCAGACTCATCCATTCTTTCATTCACATCCGTCAGACTTTTGCTGAGGATCTGACAGGTACAAGGCACTAGCTTCCAAAGGTCAATGAACTCAGTGAGCTATCCCTCAAGAAAGAAAGAAAAAAGGGAGGGAGGAAGGGAAACAAAAGAGAGAGAAGAAAAAGAGAAAAGAGAAAAGAGAGGTCTCCATAGCAACACTGTACTGAGTACCCCACTCAATCCTCACTAACTTGGGTGCCCAGCTGTGTCTCCTCAGTAATGGAGGCCCCTCCAGTAGTGGGGGATTGAACCATTTTCTCAGCAGCCCGAGTCTAACTTCCAGACTATACAGATTCCAAGGGCAGCTGCAATCATTCCAAGTCTTGATCAAGACCGTGAAGCTGGAGGGACTTTGAACATATGGACACAACTCCTCATCTTACAGACACTAGATGTTGGAGACAAGACCTCTAACCAAGGTCACCCAGAGACCTAACTAAACTGGAAACAGATTAGTCCAGGGTCTCACCACACAGGTCTGGGTGACAACCATTCTCTGATCTTTCGCTTTACTATTAATCCTGAGGCACAGTCCTAGGATTTTACACAGCAGTATTTTAAAGACCTTATAATCATCAATCCTTTGATGAACACTCTTAAATAATTAATTTTCTCATTCTCATTTCTCTTCATGACAACACTAGGAATGTGCACTGTTTTTCTCACACTACAGATTAGCAAACTAAGGTTCAGGAGAAAGTGAGCTCTGCAGGAAGTTCCACGGCTATTTAGTAAAAGCGAAAGTCTTAAAATAGTAGAGTGTCACTGAGTCTACCAAGATCACAGCTTAAAGGGCATACATTAGAGTTTAAGGAGTGGATCATGAACTGAAAAGCCGAACTAGACAGTCCATCCAGGGAGGCCACCCAGAGCCCACACGCCTCCGCCTGAGCGAGCAGGATGTGGACGTGATGCCCTGCACGGCACCCTCCACTCTTCCCTGAGAGCAGCCTTCGAGGAATTCCGCATCCACCCTCCCCTGGGCATCCCGAGAGTGGCACGTGCGCTGGAGGGGGACCCGGAGAGTGGCTTTGGATCCCTAAGTTTTGGGTCCCGTCACTGCGCGACGGGGGGGGGGGGGGGGGGGGGGGTTGCAGTTCAGGCTCTCAGCAGCGGGCGCACAGCCCAGGTCGGAGGAACTGGTACCTTTCGGAGGAAGCAAGCGACCACCTGCTCGAAGGGATACTGGAACACCTGGTGAACGTCCACGGTGACCCCCATGTCGTGCACCCTTCTCCAGGCGCCTCGCTGAGCTCCGACCACACCCCGTGGCCAAAGGGGCGTGCACTTTCTCTCCTCTTTTCAAACTTCTCAAACTTTATTGTGCCCCTCGGAGACAAGGCTGTAGGTCACACCTACATCCCCTTTCACTTGTGCCCTATAAAAATGCCACTAGAGACGCCCCTGACCCCAGGGACCAGGAAGCCAGTCTCAATTCACGGTCCCTCCCTAGCCACGCCTGCAGATAGTGCCCCGCCTCTGAGCCACCCGGTTACACCCTACAACCCTGAGCTTTGCAGCCAGAATTTTAAGCCATCACTGCCGGAGGTCACAGAATTATCGTTTGTTAACAGAACCAAATAGAAATAGGGTGTAATAAATAGGCATGTCTCTGCCCTGAAACTGTGGGCGTGTGTGGTTAGGGCCCTGCTCAGCTAATTCCGGGGAGACAAAGGCCAGCGATTGCACACTTCACTGATCTGGATGGTTGCCTGAGACGTAGGGCTGGGCCTCTGGCGGGAAGGAAACAACCCTTCTCTCAGAACAGTCTAGGAAAGAGTCCAAACTCTAGGAAGTTCCTCGGCTAAGGTTAAGCGCCAGCCAGCAAGAAAAGAAATACAGAAGAAATGTTTTCTTTCCTCTAAAGAGCAGTTGTTACTAGAAGCAAATGTTACATTTATTCGCTAAGTTATTCACCTGTTTCTGCAAATGTGTTGTGTGCCAGACACTGTAGACACACAGCAGCGAATTCAACCTGTCCCTGCTGTTAGGTAAAATGAGTGAGGCATGGGATTTTACACCCACTCAATAATGTAGACAAATAAAGTCCCAGGGCCTAGACATGTTGGTAGTAGGTTGAACCGGACCATTCCCTGAGGTGCTGACATTCACATTTGCCTTGGCTATTCTGAGTCACTCTGGGAGACAAACCTTGTTGTCTGAATTCAAAGCCATCAACCTCAAGGGGTCCTGGTTTTTCTTTCATCCCTTTTTTGTTTGTTTAATTTGTGTGTATTTGTTTTGTTGGGTTTTTCTCCCCACACTTGCTTTTTTTGAAAGGGGGTGTGGTCATATAACCTTGCAGTGGATTACCTTGAATTTCTGGTTTGCCTCCACCTCCAAAGGTTATTCTTCCAGATATAAACCAGCACACTCAACTTTTTATATGGTGCTGGGGATCCAGCTCAAGCCAAGCACTCTTCTAAGTTATACACCCTCAGCCTATTCAAGGGGCCTTTGAATAGTGTCAGACCAATGGTCTCTCAACACAAACTATCTCCAAACTATTTGCTCTCTTGCCCTCCCATCATCTCAGGCCACCACCACCTTCTTTCCCTGCCCAGTTCCCAGGCCATAACCTGGAAGTCCTTCTCACTCAGTAATAGAAAACATTTCACCTCTGTCCTTGGGAGTAAATTCTCCACACTTAGCTTAGGGACAGTCTGTACTCCTGGCTTCCAAATCCAGACTGCACAGACAAATACTTAACAAATCACCCTCTTTTATAAGGCAAATCAGAGTCTTTTCTTCTCAAAGTTGCCAATTCTTGTGATGAGAATACTACTGTGTTTAAAGCTAACCTCACGATGGAGTTGAGAACAGAGCACAAGACCCCAGAATATCTCCACCGTCCATATAGGGGTGTTAAAATATAATGTCAATACAGATAATGAGCAAAGTAACATCATTAAGAAGTGCTGTGTCTTTAATACTTACCACCCTTTAGAATATAATTTCTTAGCCAGGCAGTGGTGGTAGATACCTTTAATCTCAGCACACAGGAAGCAGAGGCAAGTAGATCTCTGAGTTTGAGGCCAGGGAAATTCTAAGAAAGCCAGAGTTACACAAAGAAACTCTGTCTCAGAATTTTAATTATAATTTTTAATTATAACTGTATAATAATTGATATTTAGTAATGGCTATGTTTGTAGCCAGCCCCAGCACATCACTGAGAGCTCCCTCCTGCTTTCCTATTTGAGAGCATCCCTCTAGCAATGGTCCTTTCTTCCTGTATCATCAGCATGCACATCTACAAGATCATTACAGATAGCACACTAGAATACGGTGATTTCTTTCGCCCTAAAACAAAATAAAAAAGCATCCTTAACTCCCAGTTCTTCTCCAAACAGCTCCATTCCAATTTCTCTTCTAGGGAGAGAGGCCCGTAATATTCTGAACCTTCCTCAGAGTTCACAGTACCAGGAATGAATTCCCCTCCTATGAAGCAGGTCTCACCTATAATCAGTAAACAGTTGGTTATTGCTATAATAGTCATGCCATTATTACACTAGTGGGTGCATCTTGCCAGGCAGGTACACCTTATGGGGTGGGTACACAGCTGGGTAAAGCCATTGATGACTTTTCACCACTAGCAGCCTACATAACACCTTCCAACACTACAAAAGCTAACCAGCACAGAAGAAGCTTCCAACGTAGGTCAATCATGATTTCTCTATAACCTAAAATCACTACACTTTCATGTAGCATATACATATGTTAGTTTATATGTCTATATAAAATCTAGGAACCATATAAGATCAAATAAATGTAATCTTCTAAGGCTGGTTCAATTCACTTCTAACAGTTATCTCCTACTGCATCCATTTTCCTACAGGCAACATAACTATAGTCTTCATTATGACTAGAAATAATTCCAACACCTATATACATCACATTTTCCTTATCCATTCCTCTGTTGATGGACACCTAGGTCAGTTCCATAACTTAGGTAGAGTGGAAAATGCTGCAGTAGACATGGATATGTAAATATCTTTGTTGGGTATATTGACTTGAAGTCTTGGAGTCAATCCCCAGCAGTGGTGGTTCTATTTTTAGTTTTTGAGGAACCTTCATTCTGATTTCCATTGTGACTTGACTCACACACACACAAACACACACTCACAGCAACAATGGTTAATTTTTAATCCCCGTGTTACATAATTGTTCCTTGGGACACATGAACAAATATCTGTTCGCTTCATGTAGGGCACCAACAGAAGACAAATGCCAGAGTAAACAGTTTTACCAAAACCAGCCTGGTGAACCAATTGGTTTATTGCAGCATGCGTTATGACTAAGAAGCCCACTCAGAGTTGGTGACAACTCCCAGAAGCTCTATTTCCAGCTCTCATTCTGCAGGTAGTAGGCAGTTCCACCGCAGAGTCCTCTTTCCCTGTGCCATTGCTTGCTGTCTATGGGATCTGGAGACAGATCCTGAATCTTGTGGCTTTCTGAGATTCTTGACTTTTGTTAAGTTTCATTGCTTCCTGAGTCTTACGACCCTCCCTCTAAAGAGAAATATTTCATTTCAGACTAAATAGCTACAGAAGCCTCACCTTACTAAACCTCTAACCAACATTTCTTTGAAATGCTGAATAATGAGTCAGTCAGGTGTCATAGCTCCTACTTGTGATGAATGTCTTTATGGCAAACTTCACAATATCACCAACCCTTACTTACGGGGGGGGGGGGGGGTGAGAACATCTCCCAGCATACCTATAAATCCAGAATTTGGGCAGTGGTAGCAAGAAGATAAAGTGTTCACTACATAATACTCTGTCACACACACACAAAAAAATCATATATAATGTTATTTTAGGAGCCTACACAGAGCCACAAGGCAAAAATCATTTGCTTGAAGAAGTGTATTGTATTGTTGTATTGTTGAGAATGATATCCCAGAACATGATAGGCTTGGGCATGGTGAGCAGTCTAACTGAAGAAAAGGAAGACCTTAGCAGTAGGCTCAGAACCTCACCTCACCTCTTCCCAGCAGGACAGGAAAAGGCTTTCTGTTTAGTTCCTTAAAGCACTAAAGATGAAGTGGTAGCCCTCTGGTCTCTACCTGGAGCTTTCATTAGGTCAACTTGTAAAGCAGGAAAAAAGACTGATCTAGCAACATGATCAGACAGGCCTTTTCCTCCCACACCATTGTCTTCTATTTCAGTCTCACCTAATATCCAAAAAGAATCCTTTTTAGTCTACTGTATGTTCTGTAGGCAGAGTGGACTTTGACCCTGGCCATGGGAGTTTCTCTAGGCTCATTTGCTTCACTGTGCCAACCACTGCTGAACCTGAAATCCCTGTTTGCTTTATCCATTGCTTCCCTCTCTGCCCCGTGGAACAGGAGGAGTATCTGGGTGCATGAATAGGAGAATAATCATGCTGGGACAGGGTTATTTCCACTTCTGTGATTTTTCTCCTTTCCATGTACATATGTTTGTATCCTTTTCTTCCTTTTACCTTCCTGGTGTGAGTTCATTTTGAGAAATCTTCAAAGGATAGAGGGTAAAGTTCCCTTAGCTCTCAGAATACTCATGTCTTTCTGTTACCACAGGATGAGGGCCTTGAGTCTCCCACCACTCTGACCACCAGCTTCCCCCAGAATATGCTCTTAGGGAGCTGCTCACCAAGATCTGACTAAGTGACCACGAAAGGCCAAAAGTATGTCCTGAAAGGTTAAAGGACTCAACTCTTTTTGGCACCAAGTGAGGTTGATTGGTTGAATGGCTGGTCTAAAACCAAATGCCAGCTGCCCATTTTAAGAACATCAAACGGTCTAAAGGTAAAAATGTATGTCAAGCTTTCTGGAGCTTATTCCCTATAAAGGAATGCCTTGCTTTGCTCAGCCTTAACGTAGGGGGAAGGGGCTTGGTCATTCTCAATAGACTTTGTTGACTCCCCATGGAAGGCCTTATCCTCTTTGGGGAATGGATGGTGCTGGGGAGAGCTGGAGAGTGAGTGGGAGGAGGGGAGGGAAGGTGAACTGAAAAAAAAAATGCATGCCTAGCTAGACAGCTTAAGGTTTGTGTCCATGCAACTTAGAGTTACTGCCAGTCTGTATACTAGAAATCTTCATTGCTGAGTATGCCTCCCAAGGAAGAATAAAGGACTATGAAACCAATTTATTTTGTAATTTATTTAAACACTTGTTTGGGTCTTAGTTACTTTTATATTGCCATGACAAAACACCACAACCAAAGCAACTTATAAAAGAAAGCATCTAATTTGGAGACTCACAGGTCCAGAGGGTTAGAGTCCAGGATCACCATGATGGGAAGCACGGTAGCAGGCAGGCAATCATGGAGCTGAAGCAGCAGGTAAAAGCTAATATCTGATCTACAAATATTAAGTATGTGCAGAGAGACAACTGACTGGGAAAGGTACAGACTTTTGAAACTTCAAAGCCCAACCTCAGTGAAATAACTCCTCCAATGAGGTCACATCTCAGAATCCTTCCCAACCAGTTCTACCAACTGAGGACCAAGCAGTCAAACATAAGAGACTGTATGGCTACTCTTATCCAAATCACCATAGGTGGTCAACCTTGTGTGATCTCTGTGACATCAAATAGTTCACCAGGGAGATTTTATGAGATACCAAACTCACTTTTTCTCTCTTCCCCATGGTTCATGTTTCCCAATTTTTAATTGAGATTTCCAGGGATAAGGTTTAGCAATCACATTTACCCCAAACATGTAAATGAATTTCAAAGAGTCTATCTTGGGGGAGAGAAACAGGAGAAAGTTAGGAAGTCCCTAATCCTTCAAAAGTTTAAAGTACCTAGTCCTGTATAGCTTCCAAGGTCTCCTAACTCCTTTTTTCCTGGTTCTAGGGATTAAACTCAGGACTTTAAATGTGCAAGCTACCACTTCTGAGATATGCCTTCTGCCCATACCATTTCTTTTAATACAAAAATTCTCAGAAGTTGGATGTTGCGGTGCACACCTGCAATCTTAGCAACTATGGAAGTTGAGATGGGAAGACAGCAAAGCTAGCTTGAGCTACACCATAAGACTTGTCTCAACAAATCATAAATAAATAAAAATAAATTCATAGCATGCCACAGCACCACACGTTGGAGTATAGTTTTCTAAGATTCAACAACTTACACTTAATCCTAGCAAAATCATGCTGACTGCTTTCTTTATGGAGAGGTAAGAGGGATAATTCAAGGGGGTGATTGTTGTACCTCAGAAAAGAGACAATGATACCTGGGACCACAGTGGTAGAGTACAGAGTTGAGCAATGTTGGCATTCTAGCTCTATTGTGAAGGTAGAGATTGCCTGATGGGTGAAAGGTGTGAAGTCAGATGAAAGAGAGAAAGGCCATTCTGGCAAAAAAAAAAAAAAAAAAAAAAAAAAAAAGATCACCTGTGTATAGTAGGAATCAAAGTTCTGAGGATACAATAACCATATACTTACTGACTCAAATAACAGAAATGTGTTGTGCGTTATCTTGTACCTAACCTGTAGATACCCAGGAGTTAGAAATAAAGGTGTGGTCAGCACAATGGACTGCCCCAGGCCTCCCTGGTTTCCAGAAGCTTCATTAACATGGTCCTTGCCAATGAATGGTGTTCTTCTTATAACTTCATGTCTTCCCTTCTGTGTCTACATTTTCATAAAGCTGTCACTTAGATTAAATTAAAACTAACCTGGGTCTTTAGTAGACAACATTCAGAAGGCTCTGGGTTCAATCATTTGGCCAACAAAATCCTCTAAGGGAAGAGGGCTACCCTAATGACTTAGTACTTTCAACTGTTACAGACTGTACTGTATTGCTACAAAACGCCTGGGTTGAAGTCTTAACCTTTGTATAACTTCATTTACCTACAAGTTCATCTATCCAGTATCTCACAAAGACTCTGCACATACTTTACCACTGAATTATAACCTTTGTGACATAACTATACTTTGAGATTGAGGCTTTTGAACGGTGTTTAAATTAAAATAATGTTATAAAGCTGAGCTTTAACCCAATATGACTGTGGCATTAGAAGAAGAGGCATGTGCAGAGAGAAGGCCTTTGTGAAGCCACAGAGAAACCAGTCGCTGACACCCCTCCATCTCAGGCTCACAGCCTCCAGAGCACTGAGAAACACATTTCCATTGTTTATTCCTCCCTCTAGACTTTGTTATAAATCCTAGAAAACCAATTCATCTGCTGAGATCTTCCTTTCTGATGAGATTGAATTCAGAGGTCCTGGAGTTGGAATGACAACCCCTCTTTAGAGAACCCACTAAAACCCATAATACCTGCCAGGCATGGACTAGCAGAGACGGAAGACAGAAGAGATCCTGGTGGAAAGAAACTCCATCTCTGGTCCTTCACCTTTTGTGTAGTTTCTCCTCGGATTCTCTATGCTTCAACAAGATCATCCCACGACATCTCTCCTTTCATTCTTAATTTGAAAACTAAGACTCCTACTTAATAGGACTCAGGAAGACAAAATAATCCACCGTGAATTTGCCTGTTAAGAGAAAGCAGAGACTTTACTGTCCAGTCTATTTTCTATCCCAAGATCAGCCCAGCTACTGAGACCTTGAAAAGCCAAACTGCCATTTTCACACTTACCTTGCTCTCACCTTGTTGAAAAATTCAAAAAGAAATTTATTCATTTTGTTTAGTAAAATTGCATCCTTAAAAGGCCAACCATCTCATACCATTAGTGGCAATTTTAAAAGCTTCATTTGAAGAAACTTCTTGTCTGAGAAGATGGGTTTTAAATGACTGGTCTCACACTAGAGTAAAGGCCAGAAATTACTGAAGGACACCTGCAGTCATACAGCAGAAAGTAACAATGACTAAATTCCAAAGGCCAAGTGGGGAGGTGAATCAGTGGGTAAATTTCTGGCTGTGTGAGCAGGAGGACCTCAGTTCAAATCCCCAGAACACATGCAAAGCTGGGTACCACATCACTACTCTGTAATCCTAGCATTCCTATGACAAGACAGGAGGCAGAAACAGGAGAATCCCTGGAAGCTTGAGGGCAAACTATCTCAGTACAGTGTACAAAGCACAGTGGCACACAACAGAGAGACCCTGGAAGTGGAAAGTGAAAATTTATACCTGAAGGGCCCACTGACCTCCACATACTCACCATGGCACATATGTCCATGCTCACACCCACAAGTGTGTGTGTGTGTGTGTGTGTGTGTGTGTGTGTGTGTGTGTATGTGTGTGTGTGTGTGTGTGTGTGTGTGTGTGTGTGTGTGTGTGTGTGTGTAAAGAGAGAGAGAGAAAGAGAGAGAGAGTAAGAGGGAGGGAGGGGGAAGAAGGGGGAAGGAAGAAGGGACAGAGAGAGAGCTTCAAGTGAAATGATGCTTGCCCAGCCTATAGGAATATAGCATGAATTCTATTTAGTATTATAGAGAAACCTGGAACCAGGTACTGGGGAAAAGCTGAAATATCAGAGAGACAGGGAACAAACCACAGTGAATTCTCACCCAGCCAACTCCTCAGGCTAAACAGGATAGGTCCTGTCTCCAGACTGGCCAGGCACACAGGTGAAAAGGAGAGAATTTCTGTCTTCTCGTGTCTTATATTTCTTGCCCTTCCCTCCCGCTCAACTATTTTACTTCCTGGTTCAACATTCCCAGAGCTAGGATTAAAAGTGGATGACATCATCACCTGGCTCTGTCCAGCCTTGAACTCACAGAGATTCAGAGGGATCTTTGTCCACCAAGTGCTGGGTTTAAAGGTGTGGGTCACCACTCCCTGACTTTCATGGCTTGGCTCTGTCCTCTGATATCTCAGGCTATTTTTATTGAATATACCACCACATAGGAGACCAAGGGTTGGCCATAAATTTAAACAAAAGAAACAAAACAAAAACAAAAAAAGGCAGCTAAATGTAGTGAGACATAAGGTGTAGTTATGTTACATTGTAAATAATTGTCCTGCCTACTGGTTTAATAAAAACGCTGATTGGCCGAAGGCAGACAGGAAGTGTGGGTGGGGCTACCAGACTAGAAAAACTCAGAGATGCCACAGAGACAACAGAGAAGCCAGTAGATGCATAGGACAACTATGCTGCTCTGAGAAAAGGTACCGAGCCATGTGGCTGAACAGGATAAGAGTCATGGGTTAGTTTAAAGGTAAAGAGTTAGCAAATTATATGTCTAAGCCCTAGGTCAATCAGCATAAAATTAATGCAACCGCCTGTGTGTCTCTGAGGGACTGTCAGTCTAAACCTCGAGACTGGGCCAAAAACCTCATAAAAACAATAGGGACAATATATTGAATGTCATGTGACTTTTATTCTCGAAGCTAGGAATTGTTCCAGAAGCCTCAAACATGTTAAGCCCATGGCTTACCCTTGAGTTCCCCCCATAGCACAGCCCTTTAATGTGAGTAACTGCAAGAAGTCTTTCCTTGGAGCTGGCAAAAGGGCTCAGCAATTAAGAGCACTTGCAGCATTAATGTGTGACATGAGATTCATCTTCATATCCTACTTCTAGGCAGGAGGAGACAAGTGACCCCAGAATGCTGTCTCTGATCTCCACATTTACATATGCACACTCAAGCTTACACACACATACTCATGGTCACATACACTCACAAACACACACATATACCAACAATAACAACAATAACATTTACACATGGCACACTCATGCTCACATATACTCACACACACCCCAACACCATCACCACCAACAACAGCATTTACACATGGCACACTCATGCTCACATATACTCACACACACCCCACCACCATCACCACCAACAACAGCATTTACACATGGCACACTCATGCTCACACACACACACACACACATACCACCACCAACAACAACAACAATCAAGCATTTTTTAAAAAGTCCTTTCTCTTCTTATGTGCACATATTTTTGCAGTTCTGGATGTCAAAACTTCAAACAACATGCATACTAGACAGGCATTCGACCCTTGAGCTGTACCCCCAGGTCTCAACTTATTTTTCAAGGGATGTGGGATATGATGAATGAAAATGGCCCTGAAGGCTGGAATGGATAGAAGAAGTGGAGAGAATAGAAGGGATGTGGTAGCCAACCACAAGGAACCCCAGAACAAAGGAACAGTAAACTGAATAAAACAGTAGCTTTAGCTAATCATTTTTTTTCTCAAAGGACTGATTGATGAATTGACTGGAATCGTAATGTTATTAGCTGATGAAGGTGCCTACAACCTAAGACTAATGACAGCTAGCAGATGATATCTGTTCCCAAGCCCCAATGCTGCCCAAAAGCTTTCACATATAGTCATCTGCAACAGTCTGAGGAGATATGTGTTTATCTTTAGATTGGTTTCCTTGGCAACAGATTTCCAGATGAGGATTTGCATGCATGGATATTAAGAGGTGCTTTGGGAAGAGAGACCTTGAGGAAGTAAAGAGTCAAAGGGTCATTCTAGTCTCAAATTTGGTTCCATTTGAGACCATTTCAATTCTTCAGGTAGCTCCACTGACAGGACAGTTGGATAGACGAGTCCCTACAGCAAAAGGCAAGTCAAGTAAGGCCCTGGGGATGTGAGAGTATGGGCCACAAGAGGAAGGGTAGGCAGAATGCTGCCATGTCATCAGCTCAGCTTGATTATTCATAGAATAGGCTGAAAAAACTCAAGTGTGAAGAGAGTCGAGCATCCAAAGCAATCAGGATCTAATTTCCCCAAATTCTGATCTGCAAAGATATGAGAGAATCTAGCATGTGCAGAAAAAGGAGATACAAGAAAACTGGGGTGCTTGAGGTCTTAACACACAAAGGTCCGGATTAAAGACACTGACATTTCCAAAGAAAGGACACAGGTGCAAAAGAAAGCTGGGGAGTTAGAACTCAAGATGTAAATTCACCTCAAGAAATGCTTTTCACCAGATGTGATGACACACAGCTACAATCCCATCATTTGGGAGCCTGAGACTAGATCATAAATTCAAGACCAGCCTCAGCTGTATAACAAATTTCAAGACAGCTGGGGCTACAAAACCAAGCCCTGCCACAATAAAAGTAAAAAAACAAAAAATAACAAAATGATTTACTTGAGTGGTTCATGGTGGTACATGCCTGTAAGCCCAGTACTTGGGTGACTGAGGCAAGAGGGTTGCTGGGATACATAGAGATTTCGGACAAGCTCAGGCTATATAGAGAGATCGTTTCTAAAAGGGGTGGCAGTGGGTGGGAATCCTTCTTCTGGGTCAACTTGATGACCAGGGTGATTTAAGTCAAAGGAGCATTTTTGACTGTCTGTCTTTGAGACAGCATCTCACTGTCTTGACCTAGACTAGCCTCAAACTCATGACCTTTTTGTTCAGCTTTTCAAATATTGAGACAACAGATATATACCACCAGACCAAGCTTTTTAAAAATAAATAAATAAATAAACAAACAAACAAACATTTTTCTTCTTTGGGATTGTTGTGGGAAATAGGAGAGATGTAATGAAGGTCAAAGCCAGGGCCTCCTACAGACCTTTACCACTGAGCTACACCACTAGTCCCCAAAATAGCATTTCTAATTTGTGTTATTCCCATGCAGAATAAAATGATTCCTTGGAATCCTGATTCTGACCAGAAGTCATGGCCCCTTTCCTAGGCTACATGTTATGGGACTATATTCTTGCACACTTTAAATATATGTCATTGTAAATATTGTTTTAATAGAACACTGATTGGCCAGAAGCTAAGTAGACAGGAAGTATATATAGGTGGAGCAACCAAACAAGGAGAATTCTGGGAAGAGGAGCAGAAGAGACCGGCAGATGAGGGGGAAGAAAGATGTGAACACTGCAGTGAGAAAAAGGTACCGAACCAGGTGGCTAAACATGCATAAGAATCATGGTTAGTTTAAGAGTAAGAGTCAGCAAGTAATAAGCCTGAGCCATAGACCAAACAGCATGTAATTAATATAAGCCTTTGTGTGATTATTTGGGACTAAGCAGCTGTGAGACCAGCTGCACAAAAGAGAAAAACTGTATGACTACAGCCAGATAGCTGATGACTAATACATATAAAATCTTAGCCAGACATGATAGTAAACACCCATATTCCCAACACTCACTGAGGCCAGAACTCACGAATTCCAGGATAGCCCATAATACTTAATGTTAATGAATTGGAATAGTAATAAAACAATAATAAAAGTATAAGGAATTCTTAGTTTAAAAACAATGGCAAAACTATGAATTATCTGAGTGACAAAAATTTTTGAGATTATTACAATAAAGAGAATAGCACAGTAGAAGGTAGGTCTTAGTTCCGTTTAGCTGTTTGATCAAAGTGAAAAAAATAAAGACTGTTAGTTTAGGAGAAAGGTTTGAAAGTTGATAAACCTTATATATCACAGGAACAGCAAAGAGCGGCAACATGGTCAGTTACATTGGAAATGTCAGTGGGAAATCATGACCTTTAGAAGTCTTTTTCAGCTTTGAGTGACCCAGCAGTAACACCAATCGCACCTCCTCCAGTGTTCTAGTGTGTTCTCAGAGCACAAGGTTTTTCACGTGGTTTTCTTCTGAAGAGAGGCACAATCCCTCAGAGGATACCCAAGTCTGTAACTAAGAACCAGAGGAAGAAATTAGGATATTTTCCCATCATCTTTTTGTTATGAAAAGATAAAAATGTTTCCAAGGACATCAGCATCGGTGTTTAAAGAGTAAAGGGCCACCTGAAGTCTTCTTGGACTATACAGTGCCAGTGTTTGGAATAAAATAATGTAAACTTTTGTGTTGATGAAAGTAGAAGTGACACTGTCTAGGTAACCAAGGGGCTGATGGGAGGGGTGTGGGTGTTGGTCTCTAAAGCCACGCCTTCCTCTGAGCTCTGATGTCAAGCCCCATTTAAAGCAGGATTCCTGCTTCAGAATCCCCTGCTCGTCTGTTTCTCTTGGAAGCTCCCCATCTTTCTCTCTTTTTCCTTTCTTCTTTCTCCTTCTGTAGTAGGAGATTTCTGTTCTGGACTTTTGGGCCTAACCTCAAGGTTTAGGGCCCACAGACCCGCAGTCCTGAAGTCCCACAGTCCCTCAGTCCCACAGACACACAGATGTTTACAATAGTTTTCAGCTGATCAGCCTAAGGCCCAGGCATATAACTTGCTAACTCTTTACCCTTAAACTAACCCATAACTCTTATCTTGTTCAGCCATGAGGCTTAGTACCTTTTCCTAGAGCAGCATAGTTGTCCTCTGCTTCTTCTGGCTTCTCTCTGGCATTCTGCTCTGTGCTTTCTGTTCTCAGAGTTTTCTTAGTCTGGTAGCCCTGCCCACACTTCCTGCCTGCCTTTGGCCAATCAGCACTTTTTATTAAACCAGTGGTGGGACAATTATTTACAATGTAACAACACAATCTCCCACACCTTCCTCTTCCCTTCTCTGCTATCATAACCTTTCTGTTAATCACAACCACAACCATCTAACAATAAAGTTCTTTTCTACATGGAAACAGCTTTAAGCATCTCCTGTTATCTGCCGTTTTCCCAGGCCCTATCCATAGAAATCCATCGCCAGATAACCAGGTAAATTCATGTCAAACCAAACCCACACAAAATCCTATCAGTGGGGAAAAAAGAAAAGGGAATTATGCTCAAAGTATTTTTTTACACTTGCCTAAAACTGGCCTCCTGTAACTTCATTTAATAATATAAAAAAAATGTATAGTAGAAATAAGGCACAGATAACAAAAACAAAACAAATTAAATATATTTTCAGGTCAACCAAGTCAAACAGTGATAGCCAACCTATTAAGTCCTTCCTATTAAGTGCTTCCATTCCTGCACATTCAAAGTGAGAGCTGCCTTTTCTTTCCTAAACCTTTGTTACCCAACTGTTCTATGGTGTTATGGCTTCATCTTGCCTACTTAGAAAAAAATAGAAAAGGGAAGAAACTTTTAATGTAGTGTCATAATTTGAGCATCAAAATCATTATTATTGCCATCCCCATACCTTCCAGGAACAAGGTAAGTCTTATGAAAGAATAGGAATTCAAAATGGCTTAATAAGACGTCTGTCTCAAAAGTTATTGTAGTAGACAATGGTAAACAGAGTGCTTGCTAATTTTAATATTAAGAGGGGATTGGTGTTCTACTAATTTTGTGTTTATGAGGCATAGTCATCTGTCTTTTTCTCGGTGCTTAAGGAGAATGAACATGGAAATTGTAAACCAAAATCAAGCAGAGCCATCCAGTCTGAGTGGATCCTTACACAAACCGAAAAGAAGAGGTTCTATAGTAGTTTCCAGAATAATGAACTATCAGCTGCAAAGCTCACAATCGAAGACTCACTCCCACAACTGGAGAGATTGAGTCTCCGTGATAATATGAAATATGTCAGTCTTCAATGCTAAGAGAACAAATCAATATTTGATTCTGACAAAGCAATCAGTTATATACAATTGTCAAGAGATAATATTTAGAAAAAAAAAAAAAACCAAGAGTAGATAGTCGGCTGCAAAATTAAGCCTTAGGAAAAAGATATGGCCTGAAATAGTCTCCTTCGTGATGTGACAGATGTGAATAAACTATAGAAAAGCCATGATGGAAAAGGTGATTTGCTTTCAAATCACCTCAGGAGAAACACAGAAGCCTGTGGAAGGATTAATCCTTCCATGTATCAGGTCCCAGTCTCAGGGTCCTGATAAGATAATCTTTTCTTTGAGTCTGCTAATAATTTTGTGACCCAAGAAAGCAAAAGAAATAATAATTAGACTGAAGCCCCAAGGTTTGTCCAAAGGAACATAGAATAAGAGGCACAGGAATAAAAGCAAAGCAAAACCAACTACCACGTCTGTGGTGTGGGATGCTGCCCAGGAGAAGGGTACAGCTTCAGCACCAGGTTCGGCCGTCTCTATCTGTTTGAGAACCGGACTGTGAGAGTGTTTGAAAGGATTTGCCATCCTTAATGTGAAATTGTGGCTACTTTAAAGTTTTTAAGTTTACTTATAAAATTTTAATCAGTGTTTAAATGCTGTATGAAAATTTGGTTTGGAGATTTAGGTATCAGGTTCATGAGCTTAATAAATTGAGCACTGATCACAGAAATAGTCATGAGTGTCTCTCAGCCTCAAAACAAAACAAAACAAAACACTAGATACATAAAAGGCCCCAACAAGAAACTGGACAGAGGTTTTCTTATCCTCTATTAGTCATTTATTCCTACAGAGTGAGTCAACCCAGGCCTACGTGTTCATTTTGGTTTGTTAGTCTGTCTGTCTGTCTGCTGTTCATTTAGATATAGTCTCCTGTATCACAGACTGGCTTCTACTTTACTATTTAGCCCAGGATAACATTAAACTTCTGACCCTCCTGCCTCCACCTCCCTCCCTAGTGCTGGGATTCAAGGTATGCACCACCATATCCATATTTGGAATAGTGCTTAGGGTAGCACCAGTACCTCGTGCACACTAGACCAACACTCTAGTAACTGGGATAAATTCCCAGCTCTTTACATGCTGTCTTGAAACACTGATTAACTAGAAAGCCAGAGCCAGGAGCCTGGATCAGCTGAGTGGTTTGGGTTCCAGGGCTGTCATACAGGTGCCAGCCTGGGCTGCAGTCATGTTAGGTTACCCTAGGAGAGGTTGTCCTTTCAAGATGCCTCCTTTGCAACTGGCAGGTTGCTGAGGCCTTAGTGGCTAAATGTAGTGATATATTGTATATTTACTAAAATTAGTTTGAAATATCAGAGAACAGAATCATCCATAGCCAAGCCTGGAAGGTCAGGGAGTGGTGACCGGCACTTTTAATCCCATCACTCAGGAGACAGAGAGCACCTGGATCTCTATGAGTTCAAGGCCTAAAAGCCAGGCAGTGGTAGTGCACACTCTTAGTTCCAGCACTTGGGAGGCAGAGGCTGAAGGATTACTCTTTGAGTTTGAGGCCAGCCTGGTCTACAAAGTAAGTGCCAAGACAGCCAGTACTGTTACATAGAAAAACAGGGGGGGGGTGATTCTGATATTCCAGACTATTTTTTAATTAAATGTACAATATATTACCACAGCTAGAGGCCACATAGGACTCTGTCACATGGACTTACCCAAAATTCCACTTATGGCCTGGGTGAGCCAAGGAGTTACTGTTCTCTATAAAATCTCAGAGGTGATGTCATATTTTGACCCTGTCCTCTTGTTAAAAGACAGCTTCTGGGCCACCAACACTTGAAGGGATGTGATTACAGAAGGCCACGAATCCAGGAAGCAGTGTGTTTGGGGGTTCTTCGGGTTTTGCATGGCTTCACTGTGAACCCCAGGTTGGAATCAAACTGAAGAACCTTCTGCCTCCCAAGAGCAGGGATGAGGGTACGTGTCACTATGCCTGGCTCAGAGTCACTTTAAAAGCTTTTATCAGCACATAAGATAGCAAACAGTACACTACAGGCCAAGGCGTGAAGTTAGATGTGTCTCAACAAACAATAAATGGCCAGCTCCTCACTGGATGCCTGAGCATTAGGCACCACAGGAAGATGCGGAGCATACAGTGATGACCGAGGTCCTGCACCTTCCAGAAAGGAACTCAAGCTGAATGACTTAACTACTTTCTTCTTTTCCTTTTCTGACACCTGCCACTCTGTTTGGTGGGTATCTGTTTAAAACTCGGCTTTCTCTGGAAATTCAATTACCCCTTAAGGAAGCATCTCTCTTTCATCTCTGTGCATGCTTTTGCCCTACACATTACCTGACACATAGGAATCCTCGAAATCTACACTCTGGATGTATAAAAGCAGATGTGGTTGGTTATCATATATATGTACATGTATATTTGTATATATGTGAACATATGTATATTCATATAAATTAATGGCCCCGTCTTCCTAGAAATAACCACCGGAGGGAAGAAGTGCTTTGGAGCTGGCTAACTGTGCAGAGACGAAGCCCTGGGAAGCAGATAAACTTTGACCTAGTGTTCTCAAGACCCTTTTTTCTTCCTTCCTCCAACTCATGGGGAGGTGTCTCCAGGTCTTCTTTTCTCGAGGTTTTTCAGGGATTGAATGTCACAATCATGACACTGACGTAACTCCATTTCTCTCTCAAATAATTGCATGACGATGAACTCTAAATAATTACTGTGTCTAATTAGAAAATGAGGCGATTCAGTTAATGAGGACGGATGATAAAAAGCAACTGTGAGTGTTTCTTTCAGATTTACTTTGTGCATAAACTTCAGTCCAATTAAGCTCCAGTGAACCAGAGTAATTTTCTCAAAAGCTGTGGCCACCGCTCATCTACTTGAATATGTTCCTGAAATGACTGATATTGTGGAAGGTTTAGAATAAGAAAACACCCTCTTCTACAGGACTCACACTTAACTGATGTTTGGAGCCAGTTTATGTTAGGAAGGTAAATTTGGGGTCACAAAGTTAATGCTGAATGAAGTTTCTCCATTTTTTTAAATGTGAAACTCAGTGGGGATCTTTTCTGGAAGTAAAAGTGAATTCTGTTTTACTTAAAGTAAAGAGGTTGGGGTTCTAATTCCGTTGGTAGAGTACTGGCCTACAGGTACAGGTCCCGGGATAGAGCTCCAGTATTGTAAAAAATCGAATGTGGTGACACGCGCCTATATTCACAGGTAGAGACGGGTTACATAGTGAGTTTGGGACCAACCTGACAAATGAGGCCTTGATTTTAAAAAGGGGGTGGTTAAGCTGTGGGATATATTGTGTATCTAATAAAGTTTGCTTGAAGATAATCAGAGGACAGAGCCACCCACAGAGTTAGCGGTAGAGATAAGGGAATAGAGACCCATACCATGAATTCCAAACAGGGCCAGGAGGTGGTGGCACACACCTCTAATCCCAGCACTTGGGATCCCAGGCCTCTGCTCTCAGTATTTGGGAAACACACATGCCTTTAGTCCTAGCACTAGGAAAGTTGAACCAGAAAGTGAGTAACTGGTAGGAGGGTAGAGGAGGTGGGGGTTCAGCCCTGGGCCTGTGCACACCTTTCCCCTTCTGCTGAGGACTCAGAGCTCTGAAGATTCATATGAAGCCTGGGGATTCATAAGGAGTGGCTGGGTGAGAGAGAAGTGTTTGGCTGTGGCTTTTCCCTCTGTCTCTTTGATCTTTCAGTTTGTCCCCCAATATCTGGCTCTGGGTTTTTATTATTAGGATTTGTGCAATATGAGACCTATGGGTACTACCCTTCTTGACTTTCCTAGATAGATAAAGAAGGAGATACACTGCCATTCCAGTCCACAAGTATCATCCCAACAGGACAGAACTGGGAAAGGAGGTCCCTAGGTGCTAAGGATCTTGCGTGGGAAGTCCAGATGTGCTGAGATGAGCAAGCCAAAGGGATGAGCCATGTCACTCAGAACAGGACAGGAGTGAACAAAGGTGGGAAGGCAGAGAAACCCCCAGTGACACACATCCTCCAGTAAGGCTAAACCTTCTAAGATTCAAATGTCAGAGCCTATAGGGGACATTTTCATTCAAATCACCACAGCGTGGGGGCCTAAGAGGACAGCAGTAAATACACTTTATTATGAAGGTAGAAGGAGCTGGGAAGTGAAAAGAACTTAGAATAAAGTCTTGTTTCCATTAAGGCTGATATGCATTGGTTGCATGAAATAAATGAATATGTCCACACCCATCCAGCCAGGCCCAGACAACCTGGCCAGGCAGAGAAAACAAAATGCACAGAAGTGAATAGCAATAGTGCCGTCCCCAGACTGTAAAGTCAAATCCACTTATTACCTTGACTTAGAGGCCAATGCTGTAAGTTTATTAGTAATAAATACTAATTCTTTTTTTCACATTTATTTCCTAAGGGGCACTGCACATGCTGGAACATAATAGAAACCCAATGTAAAGACAGCTCAATGTTACTTCTGGATTTTTTAGCTTGTTTGGTTTTGCTTATTTGTTTGTTTAGTTGGTTGTTTTGCCTTATTTTTGTTGTTGTTATTGTGGTTTGGTTTGGGTTTTATTTGAGACATGGTCTAACTGTACAACCTAGACCGATCTCAAACTCAGCATTACCCTCCTCTGCCTCCCCATGGCTTACAGACATGAGCAATCATGCTCTTATGAAACGTTATATTTTTAAATTCACTCGTTCACTTAAAAAAAAAAAACTTGCACTTTTAGAGGAGATGGCATTATTGTAATCACAGCACTGTCGAGATCTTGTTTTGGACTCCGGGGATTCTAGAGTCCTGAGAGTACCAGTCTACCTTGCCCCAAAGTGTCGTCAGTCCTGACTCACCTGCTGGGCGCGAGGTTCACAAATCAGGAAGTGGGTATTCTGGTGGTTATCTGTGGAAGGAGACAAAGAGGAGATTTCTAAATGCGAAGGGCAGCAACACCTTCAAAACACATCCACAGCTGGACCACTTGGTACCACACAGGCTCCAGCTACCATGAGCCACTACCAGGATCGGGGCAGTCATTCCTGCCAGCCTCTCACCTCTCCCCTTACCCAGCTGTGTCCCTTCCCAACACGGTTAAAAGACCATGATAAGATCCTCCTCTGACCAAACATTTATGCCAGTCGTCAACCAGTCAGGAAAAGAACTCATTCTAGACATTTCAAATAGGGAAGGCATTACAAGATTTGGTTACAAAGATTCATAATTGCTAGAACAGAAGCCATGGTAAAAGCTGCCAGGAGCCTGGCTTGAAAGAAGGAGGGAGGAGGGGGATGGAGAGAGGAGGTAGGGTGTGTGTGTGGTGGGGAGGTGATGTCTTTCTTCCTTTCAGGTTCCTATACTTCTCATTGGCAGAAGTTGCCTGGATACCATCAGACTAAGGATTCTGGGAAGTGTAGTTTTCAAGGCCCTGTCCCCAACGTCAGGGGAAAAGTATAGAAGGGGAGCATGTGACATTGACTAAACAGGTGCTCAGCTTCAGCAGCGTGTCACAGTAATCCAAGTTCTTACCATGGCTTCTTCCTGCCACACAACACACAAGCACACTTACCTCACACACTAGTGCACATATGCTCAGGACAAATGCACCATGTACATACCTTCTCTTTTGCGCCCCCTCCCCCTATCCCATAGCACACTGGCTTCTTACCCCCCCTCCCTGTAAGTGTAGACCTCTGTGAGGTCTATTATTACCCTAGATGTCTGCAGGGCTTAGTTAGACCTTTATTGAAGACACTTCTTAATCCCATTCGTCACACTTCCAGCTCTCAGGTCCTTGTGCTGCTATATTTTAGCATAGATTTATCTCTTTCGAACACACCATACATTCTGTATATAGCTGCATTGTGTAAATGTTATATTTCTGTGTAGAATATTTTATATAGATATCGCATATATGAGTATCACATAATATATGTATTTGGGCATTTATATTATCTTACCAAAACATAAGCTCCAGAGGAACTAGGATCTTGTCTTTTTGCCTACTTCTATATTCTTGATGTTCAGTGGGTATTTGTTTTGTTTTTTAAAAAATAACATTTTGGTTTGACTCATAGTTTCAGAAGTTTATTGTGATTCAGCAGTAAGGTTTTATGTATTTAATACCTTATTAAGAGTTCAGACATGTTACATCACAATAATATATACCTACCTACTGAATGAACACAATTAGTGTAGCCATTAATAGACATATTTATTGTGTGATTGTGTGATTATTTAAAAAGCTAGCCACCCTTAAGAGCATGAGGGACAGGTAAGGAAAAGACAACCGTGTGTGTGTGTGTGTGTGTGTGTGTGTGTGTGTGTGTGTGTATGTGTGTGTATGTGTGTGTGTGTAAGAAAGACAAGCAAACACTTCTCACACCTCCTCCTCCTCCTCTCCTTCCTAAATTTACCAAGGAAGTAGCTAAAGATATAATTCAGAGGTAAAAATAAGTGTTCAGCTTGTATTAGACCTTGGATTCAATCCCTAGTACCAAAAAAAAAAAAGAACAAACCCACTAAGACTAACAATTTGGTGATATACATTTAATAAAATTAGTCTGGAATATCAGAGAGTCAACCACAGAGCCAAGCCATGAAAGTCAGGCAGTGGTGATACACATAAGTAGTATCAGCACTTGGGAGGCAGAGGCAGGAGGATCTCTGAGAGTTTGAGGTCAGTCTGGTCTACAAAGCAAGTTCCAGGAGAGCCAGAACTGTTACACAGAAAACCCTGTTTCGAAATAAAAATAACAATGTAGTTTTTTACTCCAATTAACCCCATCTATATTAGTCTAGCCAGTAAAGACACACTACACTGTAACTACCCATTGGGTGTCTGTCTGCACTTGAACTGTAAGACCCACAAGATGCCAAAGGCTTGTTGTATGGGTTGCATGAGGCCTCGAGCACCTACTTTGTGTGTGTGTGTGTGTGTGTGTGTGTGTGTGTGTGTGTGTGTGTGTGTGTGTGTGTGTGTGTGTGGTGGTGGTGGTGGTGGTGGTGGTGGTGGTGGCTCAAACCATGTTTGTAGCAGAATACTCTCGCCTAAGAGTAAAGTACTTAAAGGTGTCTTGACATCACACCTTCTTCTGCTATGCTGGGAAGGCAGAAAAGTGAGCAGCTGTAAGAAGCACACACGGAGGCAGGAGGCCATCACACAGAGAGAGACACAGGGAGTCAGGTGAGCAGCAAGAAGACAGACTAGGGCATCGCGGCTTCAAGGGGTGTTTGCATCTTTTTATTAGAAGTATTCAATTGCCCACATGCAACCCACTGTTGATTAAACAGAGTGCTAGAGTGTAACAAGCCTTGAAGAATTACTAAGCTAGGAAGTCAGAACTATTATCAGAGATAAGTCTCCATAGATAACGGACTTTGGTGTCATTCTCACTGAAAGAGGAGAGTGGGTGTTCAAGCTACAAAAGTTCACTAACAAAGGCGGTTTTAAAACTTAATAATTGCATTTAAGAGGGAAGAGTCGGCCTTCACATGCACATTCGTGGGTGGTAGAAACACAATGTCTAACTATCAGCCCTCTTGGTTTGTCTTAGAGTTTCCTTAGATCAGCACAGAACACCTGCTGTCCCTTCTAAAGAGAGGCTGGTTAGATCATCATTCTAAAATAGACCTGCATATTTGGTAATTTACTGAGGAGCTGGCCGAATCCTTATCACAAATATGTGCTTAAGCACCAAGTTTATCATGAAAAGGGTTAGTGTAGCTTCTAACCTCAGCAGTTAGAGGCACACAGAAATATTGTATACCATCCCTCACCTGAGTAGGAGACTAGCGCCCTGCCTGCCTCGCTAGTGCCAGAGCACTCTGCCACATAGGAGCAGCTGCAGAAGGAGAAGTCCTCTTCAGCTCATGGGTCTCTGGAATGAGCATACTGTTTTGCTTGCAGAGGCCTGCCAGGATCACCAGTGTTGGCTGTACCTTCTTTCTTCTGCTTCATTAGGAATTCAATTTGACCAATGGCAATTTCAGATGCGTTATAAGCAACAGGAATTTGGTTCATTGGAAAGACATTTCTTTATTCCTTTCTCACCACATAATTTTGCGAAATAACTCCCAGCCAGGAAAATGACTTCAACCTACTGCCTGAAGTGTACATTTATTTATTTGTTCACTGGTGCAAGGGGAAGACTGAGCTAAATCAAGTGAGATGCATGCACGTGTTTCTGAAAGGATAATTTTAGAACCAGTTTCAAAGCACACTCTAATTCAAAAATGCCCCTGTTACTTAGACCCATGTAAAGATGTTACCAGCTTCACAAAATGTCATCAAATGATTGAGATTTGCTATGGTAGGAATGATTGCAGATACATCGCTTCCCTTTCGGAGAGAAGCAGGAGGAAGAGGAGATGGTTTATGAGGAGTAGCATTTGAGAATGCAATAAAAGCAGATGGGAAAACCAAGGCTTCGGGCTATGGGCTGCAAATTCTGCAAGGCTGCAGGCCATTCTCATTGCAGGCAGGGCATCTGAGGGCTCGGTAGGACTCCTTGAATCTGTTAGCCAGCATTGAGAACTTGCTGCCATGGCACAGAGAACAGGTGGCAATGCCAGACCCCTGGCAGTGGAGACAGTTTTCCTCCGGGACCAACCCATCCTGCAAGAGACAAGTCAGGCTCCAGTTAGACCAGTGACGTGAGCCCACTGTTTTCATGGAGTTCAAAACAGTGTGAGGTCCTGGCAAAGAGCAGAACAAAATAGGAGAAAATGTTTCCCACGAGGAAACATAACGAGGGAAATGGCCAGGATACGGGGCAGCAATCTTATTAGAGAGGGTTTCTCAAATGAGCATCACAAGGGCAACACCTTCTGCCATCACATCTGGCATCCTTCAGCTTTCCGCTTGTTCCCATCTGACATAAACTCCATAAGAGCAAAACATGACTCTTCTCCCAGCCAGACAGTAAGAAGCCCATGTGACAAACCTCACCAGGTGCTCAAAGAAACCAGGTGCTGCCTTCCCTAAGGGTTTTCTGTGTCTCATTCATGACACCCTCACAAGAGTCCAGTGTACACTATCACCCAGTGTGGTACGAAGTGTCATATTGAGAAGCTACCTGGCAATGTCAGACACGTGGCCTGAAATAAGAGGAGCCAGATTTTGATTCTTTGGGACTAAGCCCCAGACTCCATGTTCCTCTGACTGTTCACATAACCCCTCATGGTGGCTGGCCAACATCAAGTGCTGAAGAAGGGCTGTTTTCTGCAATTCGAAGACTGGGTGAGTGAATGAATTAGCTCTGAGTTCTTCTAATATTTTATTCCCTTTGAAAGTGTGTAAGGCCCAGTGATTAAAAGCCCTAGTCTGTGATGGGCATGGTAAAGGCTCGTCAGGTCCCACTCCTATGTGAGAAATTGCTGGCAACTGATGGCTTCTGGGGAAGGAAGAGTCCGTTTTCTTCAGGGATTTGGCCTTTGAAAGGCAACCTGTGTTTGGCTAGATTGTTCCTTCCTGTGTGTTTACAGGTAGCATTAAGTTTTTCTTCTTTAAGGGAGAAAGACTGGGAAGTCAGGAAGGAAAAATAGGGGATGGGTAGAAAGGTGGGGAATAGGAAGTGGATTAGATCAAAACACTTTACATATCATTAAGCCTCGTAATACGCATGCACACTTGTGAAGATACACACACACACACACCCCGCACACATGCACGCACGCACACACGCACGCATGCATCTTTAATTCACAGCACTCAAGAGGGAAAGTCAGGCAGACCTGTATGAGTTTAAGGCCATCCTGTACTACATAGCATGTTCCAGGCCAGCCTACATAGTGAGACCCTGTCTAAAAAGACATATTTATATGTGTGTATGAAAGTCTCAATAAAAAAAAAAAAAAAAAAAAAAAAAAAAAAAAAAAAAAAAAAAAAGCTCTGGGCTGTAAAGTCAATAGACTAGAACGGAGCCTGATGCTTGATGAGGGCATACAAAGGCACCCTTCGCTCAGCCTCTCTTACTGTCCCTCTACCCATAAACAGGACTGATAATGCCCACCATCTGAGTCCTAGAATATTAAGTGAGGCTACACATTACAAACACAGTCTATTCTCCTCATATATATCCTAAGCACCCCATAAAGTCAGCTTCCTTCTTAGGAAGGTCTCCTGTCTCCAGAAAACACCCCTCGGCTATGTCCTGACAATATGCCTGAGCCATCTCACAGAAATCATCAGTTTCACACTCTTTATAAACTCAATCTCCCGAGGAGCAGGCTGCAAACCAGGCTGGTCAGGTGAACTTACTAACAAGCCTCTCCAGTTCAGCTTCTAAACATCTTTTCACACCCATATCAGGTTCTCCCATGCCCACTTCCTAGCTCAGGTATACCAACTCTGGTACAAATTCACCCATCTTGTGAATCCATTCAAACCCATCCAACTGAGTTGCCTATCATCCTGAGCATCTCAGAGAAAACAACTTGGAAAACTCTAACACTTGCCCCCCTGATAAAACCTCACGATACAGCAAGAGTAACCTCAGATGATCTAAAAAAAAAAAAAAAATTATTTAAACTTCTCTTCTTTCTCAGAGCCTCGGGTTCTTGTCATAAGCAGGTCTACAGAGCCCTGTCCACTCCCACCTATTTCCAGATGTTAGCAGTTCAGTTCCTACCAGACTTGTCCACCTGCTCTTCCCTTTCAGGAGCCACTCACAGGGCTTCCCTGAGTCAGAAAGTCCCCTACATCACTGAACCTTCCTGAGTTCATGACAAGTTTCCGAGTGTCTTCATTGTCTCTTCCCAGATATCCAGAGTCACATTTACAGCAGTGCCTGGTACATTATTTGTTCACATATTGGCCTTCCAGTAAACAAACATAACCATGTGTAAGAAACCCTCTTCTATTTTTCCTTTTTTCCTTTTATTGAAAATGGATTATTTTCTCATACAATATACCCTGATTACAGCGTCCCCTCCCTCTAATCCTCTCAGTTTCTCCCTACTTTGCCTCCCCTTTGAATCCACTGCTTTTCTGTCTCTCATCAGAACAGAACAGGCTTCTAAGAGATAACAACCAAACATGGTAAAATAAAATATAAGATAAAGGGAAAACTATCACATTGAGGCTGGACAAGGCCACCCAACAGAAGGGAACATGCAGGCACAAGAATCAGAAGAACCCTCTTAAAATTCTTCTCAAAATATTTAGCACCAGAAATAAAACATAGTTGCATTGCATAGTTTAGGCTCAAGATCCTAGCAGATGCTCTCAATTCACTTCCTATTCTGGTCACTTTATGTCACTCTATGTTCAAGATACAGCTTTTTCTGTGTTCCCTGTAGAGATGCAGCTTTGCACCAGTGCAAAGCCAGAGTATGCAGAGCAAAGTGGCTGTGATCATGACATGGGTATATGAACCCAATTTGACTGCTGTCTCTCTAGAGACCTCAGGAGAGTTACTTTACTTCTCTGCACCTCAGTTTCTCTAGCTTTAGGGTAAGGCTGTTGCTAAATCATGCTTCAAGGGGTCTTCATGAGAATGAAATGAATTATTGCATGGACAGACACTGAGAATTGTAGGCTCTCATGGGTCTTCAGAAATCTTCATCTTATTGCACTATCTCAAAGATGAGATCACCTCACGAAGCATTAAAGTGCCCAGAGGTTTACAGTTACAATACCACCAAGCACAGAGCCAGAATCCTCCTCTGACACATTTTTGCTGAGACTCAACTCCATTATTCTTTTCCTTTGCTTTTAGAGTCATTAGAGGTTCAAGGTGGCCCGGCTTTCTGGTTCATCAGGTTCTCTCTTCCCAGTTGCATATAGCAGAGCAAAGTGTCTCTTAGCCAGAAGGGTTTCCTGCATGTTCTTTGACCCTTTCTTTTGGAATAAAACTTGTCTGTGCATTTACTGCACAAGGGATGGAACAAGCAAATAATAATTTAAAACACTTTAAAGGACAGACAAGGGAAGTACAACCTTTTCTGGCAATCTTTTGCTACACAATTGTGCCCCATTTACAGTACTACAGAAAAGAAGGTGTGGGTGGATTCCTCCAAATTGAGTTGGAAGGTAATTGTCGCATGGAGCCTGCTGTTGCTTTTTCTCTCAGGCTTATAGAGTGATCTGCACCTTTCTCTTTCTTATTCTCTTCTGTGTGCAGGCAGGGTGCCTCTCCGAGTGAAGACACAATAGGAAAAATAATAGAATTAAAGATTTATAAAGAAGAAAGGTGATGTTCACAATGTCCAGGCTATCATCTGCTGGCATGCTAGGTTCTAGAAGCAATAATGAGGTATTTATTACCAGCTGATGCTTGGTTCCAAAATCCACTATGTTTTCCACACACAGACAGTATTGACTGAGCATCAGTTATATGCCAAACCTTTTTTTTTTCTTTTGACCTGGGTACTGTAATGTTGCCTCCAACATGAATACAGTTTCTGCCTTTGCGGAGATGAAATCTTGATGGGTCTGAGCAAAATTTAACCACACGGTCACAAAAATGAAAGCAAAGTTGCAACTGTATCCTGATGGATTTATCCTGAGTGTGTTATCCTCATGGGAGCTATCAAGAGCCCTTTTAGGGATGAAGCCTCCACTGAGATTTCAGAAGCTAAAGGCAAGAGGATGGGAGATGGGGCGGAGGATGGGCGGAGATGGGGGGACAGGATGGGACATGACACTGCATGAAGCATGAAGAGAGGATCTGCTTCTGGCAGGAGAGTGGAAAGAACCTATGAGAAGTGGACAGATGAGTAGTGGAGGGAGGCGAGGGAGCAAGGAAGGGCACAAGAAATGTGTACCAGACAAACCCAGAGAGGCTAGCACTGGCCAGGCAGCCCTGGCCTTTAAAATACACGAAGAGATTTAGTCTTATCCCAGGAAATGAAAAGCCATTGAAAGCTCTGGGGGTGCAGAAGGTTTAGGAAGGGAGTAACAGAAATAGAGATTCTCATTTCAAAAGCATAGCACTAGGTGTAAAGCCACCTCAAAGGGTGGCTGTGAACCAAAGAGGCTTGTGCTCTGGTGGAGGGGATGGGGCAGGAGAGGAAGAGAGAAGATAGATGTTAAGAGCCATGCAAAGTAGGGAAATGAGAGAAGAGAGACTCGGCACCTTGGCCTAAGGTCATCACTCAAAGCTGGTCATGGCTTTTTATTCTTCACCTAAGTCCTCTCAGAGAAAGGACATCATTATGGTCCCCAAAGCTCTTCTTCCATTTTCCAGTCCAACTCATGGAATACTAGAATAACTCCCACAGAAACAAACTTTGCATCCAAGAAACCCTGGAGTGTGATAGTGCTGACAGGGTTCAATTGCTCACTTTCAGTATATTGCAAAAATTCAGTATATTGCAGTCCACAGGTGCCTGGGCTTGTGGGTTTACAAATGGTATCAGTTTCAACTCAACTAACCTTCTAATTGACTTTATAGTGTCTTTTATGATTGTGGACTGAGATGTGGTCCAATAATAGAGGTCCAAGTGAGCCCATAAGAAAAGGCAGAGCTGGAGCTGGAGCTGGAGGTGTAGGTCAATTGATAGAGTGCTTGCCTAGCATGCAGAAAGCCCTGGATTCAATGCCCATCACTGTATGAACCTAATGTAGTGGCACAGTTATCTGTAATCCCATCATTCTGGAGGTAAAGGAAGAAGGATCAGTTCAAGATCATCCTCAGATATATAGGGAGTTTGAGGCCAGCCTGAGCTGTAGACCCTCTCTCAGAAAAATAAACAAATAAAATAGACCAAAGTTGATTTTTTTCCTATCTCTAAAATCCAGTGCTCATAAGTCACAACTCACAGGAGAAACAATAGATTCCTAGTCAGATGTGAAAACAGTCATCCGAAAAATTAAAAATGATAAGCATTCGAAATGTGAATTAATAATTGTGAATATAATAGTATATGTAATATAAATGTGAATTTACATTAAGAATATGCCATAACAAACCAATGGATGTTTAAAAAAATCCCCTCACACTTTAACAAATATTGTAAGTGTTGTTATTCACACAGGTTTAGGGAGGTAGTGCAGAAGCAGAACAACCTGTAGGCTATCATTGCAGGACCAGGCTGGGAAACAGTGGTGCTAACGCACCTGTGTGTGCTGATTATGGAGAAATGTGCCTTCGGTCTCTGGCAGAGGGCTGTCATTTTGCTGCCTGTCATCTTCGTTTTCCCCTGTGCTCATCAGAACCTCTTCCTCAGCAACCTCTTCCTTCTGGAGGATTTTCCTCATGAAGTCCCTTTTGTCCATCGGGGTTCGGATGATTTTCAGGTTGTTGGTGTAGATGATTATCTTCCCAAAGTCTATGATAGGTGGAGGCTAGAGAAACAGAGAGTGAGTATTAGCAGTTACTAAACCCAAGTTTGCAGAACCTGCCCAATGCCCGTTCCAGGAAACAGGAAAGAAGGGCTTTGCACCCATCCGAACTGTGACTCATCCCACCCCAAGGCTTCCCACCAATGCTTGTTTCTTCTTTCTAAAAGTAGAAAGAGTCACTCTCCTTCTTGCCGAGGATGGGAACCGAGGAAGGTTGAACCACCGAGAAAGGAGGACTGGAGAGGTCAAAGTCTAGAGCTTTTGTTCCCATGGTTCCCCAGGACAGCCAGTGCAGAGCTGGACACATGCAAAGAGACTCTCTCGTCTCATGCAAATATTTCTGCATTTGTTTATGCATAAATAACATTAGCTAATACAGCTCACTGAACACTATTTCTGTGTCAGGCACCATGCTAAGCATTTTACTGACATCACTTCCCTACCAAACATCCCTGTGAAGTAAATGTTATTATTTCCACACTTTACACATGAGGACTAAGTTTCAATGGGGGAACTAAATCTCAAGTACCTCACTAAGGTGACAGGGAGACTTGGAAACTGTGGCTGGGATTTAAGCCTTTAAAAAAAAATTTTTTTTGATCATTATTTTTACATTATGTGTATGAGTGTTTTGCTTACACATATATATGTGCAGCTCATACATCCTTGCTGCCTGCAGAGGTCAGATGAAGACATTGGACCTCTTAAAACTAAAATTATAGATGGTTGTGAGCACCATGTGAATGCTAGGAACCGAACTTGATATCTCTGCAAGTGTAGAAAGTGCTTTTAACCACTGAACCAAATCTCCAGTCCCTAAGGCCCAATTTCTCTCTCTCTCTCTCCCTCTCTCTCTCTCTCCCTCTCTCTCTCTCTCCCTCTCCCTCTCTCTCTCCCTCCCTCCCCCCCTCTCTCCTTCTTTCTCTCTTTTTCTCTTTCCCTCCTTAATTTTTTAGGCAAGGTCTCATTAAGTAGCTTTGGTTCCTGAAACTCACTATAAGCCAGGCCTCAAACTCCTAGAGATCTATTTGCATCTGCTCACAAGTGCTGGGATTAAAAGCATGTGCCACCATGCCTGTTTTCCAAACTTCCATATTCTTAACACCTACCCTGCACTGTTCAGAAGCATTTTTTTCTCCCCAAATATCTATTATATCATATATACCAAACTACAACAGATATGTCAGTAAATATACCCTGTCATAATCCACTTTTGTTATTAAAATAATATGCAATATTTTGTGTCAATATACTTCTAAACAATCATTGTTAATAGCTAATGTTTCTTCTGTGTAGCCGAATGTATCTCAGTCCTGCTGGGCCCCACAGTCTGGACAAATCTCTCCCACATGTGATCCCACAGCAGCTTATAAAATAATTACTCAGAAGCTTATATTAATTATAAACCGTTTGGTCTAAGGCTCAGGGTTCTTATTAGCTAACTCTTTCATCTTAAATTAACCCTAGTTTTATTAATCTATATCACCACATGTCTCATTGCTTAACTGGGTTCCATTACACCTCGCTCCTCTGGCAGCTAGTATCATCTGCTCTGACTCAGATTTTCTTCTTTCTCTATTTCTCTTGCCCGGCTGTAAACTCTTACCGTAGACTAAAACAGCTTCTTTATTAACCAATGGTAGCAACACATGTTCATAGCAAGGCCCTCCCTCAGCATCTCTGGGTTTACTTTGTGTTACCTCATATTTTGCTCATGAAAATTAAAAAGAGAGAGCAATGCTGTAGTGCACTAAAGAAGCTAAATGGCAAACAAGGACGTAAGGCTGAATCTCAGTGTCAGAGAGCTTGCCCAGCGCATGTGAGTTCTTGGGTTCAGAAAGTCCAGGACACAGAGGATGAAAGAGAAGGAGAAGAAAGGGGAATGAGGAAAAGGAAGGGAGGAGAAGAAGCGGGAGAGAGAAAGACAACCAGAAGAGTAAACAGTCAGTACCATTTGATCCAGAACACACAGTTCTGCCCAGTTACACATCTGGGAAGAAAACAGTCTTGGATTCCCTATCTGGTGCCTACTAGTTACAAAACCCAGAGCTGTCAAGTACTTGCGCTCCATTTTGACTATCTGCATGTGTCTTGATATCCAGCTGGTAGGCACTCACACAGACAAGCTAGTTTCTTAAATGCAAAAGTACTTCCACACTAGTAGTACATAGATTGCCTGAAACTCCTGGGTCTTGCCACACATTATGTAGTCTCCCTATTGGGGGCTTCCAACATTGTCAAGCTCAATAATTTAAGGGCTAATGCTAGCCAGGTATGATGGTACATGATTTTAATCCCAACACTCTGGAGGCAGAGGCAGTTGGACTTCTGTGAGCTTGAGGTCAGCCTAGTCTACAGAGCCAGTTTCAGGACAGCCAAGGCTACATAGAAACATTGTTTCAAACTCCCCTCCCCCACAAAAAGGGTTAATGTTTAAGACACCAAGCTCTGGGTCCTTTCTGAACTCTCTGCTGGCTTCTGTGTGGGCATTATCCCCATGGTTACATATTTTTACTCTAGTACCTAAAGATGATATCATGTTCTGGGGATGGAAGATGAAATAGATACAGAAAAGTGGGGTTTGTAAAAGCTGTTGGTAATGTGCAAGTGTGGGTGTCATCACTGCTGTTATTAAAAAAAAAACTATTTTTCAATAGTGTATTATGCACACTCATGCTGTACAGCCAAACATCCCCAGCATGGAATATTTTTCCTAACTCTAGAATTGTATAAATCCAGTCTACTTAGATGGTGTCGCAGTCAAACATTCTCATATTTAAAATATTCAGTTGGACTCTAACATGAGCAAGATGTCAGCATTCAAACCCCTGTAAACAGCCATGGGGGTTTTCAACAATTACTTAAGCTACAGACTTCATGCCTGGCCCTCTTTCTCCATCTCCAAGGGATCCTATAGCAGATTCCAGTTCGTATTGTTCTATGCACGGTGGATTCCCATTTCACACTCTGGACTATCAGTTTCTGGCATTGGGAGATAGGATGCCGGTACTTTTGAAGGGATCTGTTTCTACTTCCTGTAATAGCCAAAAGGTTCAGTTACCAGGAAGTTTCTTTACATCTAGAGATTTTTTCTTTCATTTTCTTTTGAAGACTGAGCTCTCAATATGCTCAAAGAATGGGTGATCACATGCTTTGACTCCCTGCCCCTAAACAGGACATCATCTATCTAAAATAGCAAATATTTTTACTCCAAAGATGAAGGGTCCCAATCACTCTGAATGTGTGTTTAATTTCAATCCTTGTGCCAGCCAGATTCTCCCCAGTATCTGAACAAACTCTCTAGGTGTAACTGGAGTTTGCAAGATCTGGTTACACCTAGCTGTCTGTGAGGAAAATCCACTCTTGTATTATAGAGGGCCAGATGGAGTCAAGAATCTTTTAGCTTCTGGCATACAGTCTGGAATGACAGCTTATGTGAGAAAGTATCTGCACATATGCTGGTTTCTGTAGCCACATACCTAGAAACAGTTATCCAGACACTAATGAACAGAGAAGTCTTGTCAGATATTAGAAATTTAATGGGCTTTGGAGTTAGGGAAACCCAATTCAAATTTTATTCAAATGTTGCTTGACAACTATGTTGGAAGGGCAGGTTATATTAGCCTGTAAACATCTGTTTTCCCAATTTGAAAATTTCTTTCTCATTGAAATATTGTATGAGATCACTTAATGCATATAAATTGAGTGTTCAGTAAATATTACCTCTCTTCTCTGTCCATAATTTCATGAATCCTATACATTTCTGTGAGTTTTAATCTTTTGATGTATTTTTTTTATTATTCATCACCACCTTTTTTACCCATCACAAAAAAGTAGACTAAATATTTCCTTAAGAACTTCTTCACCACTACAATAGTAGGTACCATTTGCTAAACATATATAGGGTGCGAGGCAAGAATTATCTATTTTAATCATCTTTGTGACCCTCCTAAGAAGGTACTTCTGTTATTCTTAGGCCAATATGATGCTTCTGGGGCTCATCAAAGTGAGTATGTCCAAATTTCACGCAGGAAATAGCTAGTACTGAACTTTAACAGACATCATAGCCCATGCTTTATTTTTTATTGTCACATTTAGAGTAAAATATGCATAACATACAATTTCCTATTGTAACCATTTATAAGTGTAGAGTTCCCTGGTATTCACATTGTACATTTATCTCCAGAACTTTTTCGCTGAATCCATAAACAGTAACATCTTCTCAGTCCCTAGCTTGGCAACCACAATCTACTTTTGCCAACATTGATTTGTGTCATAAAGTCCATTGTGTAGCAACAATGGTGCAGGTTTGCCTGATTGTGCATGGCTTATTTCATTTAGCCTAATGTGTTAAAGCTTCATGTTAAAGCATATTAAAATTTCCTAAGGTGTTGTAATATTCCATTATGTGTATAAGCCCACTTCTTGTGTAGTCATCCATCAACTGGTGAACATTTAAGTTGTTCCCACCTTTAATTGACTGTGAATTTCTGAGAATAGTGGTATACAAAGATCTGTTTGAGTTTCAGACCTTAGAGAATCACTGCACTTAACTGCAGCCCATCACGCCATTATAGGCAGCATTTATAGGGGGCTAATTTATAGCTACATCTACTGTTGGACAGTCATGAACCTCTAGCTTTGGTTTCTTTGTTTTTCATGAATACCGTCCTGAACTGTTTCAGTGGGTAGGCTGCACCATGGTCCCTGTCACACTCAGAGCTTGATGACAATGGGATGAGCCACTAGTAGAACAACAGAGAAAGCAAGGTATAATGAGACCAAATAAGAATCCAACTTTCAACATGGCTTCTGGAGTATTTTTGTCTTATTCTGGTTTTGTAAATCTATGTCAAGTAATTCTTACACATTCCAAAGTTGGCATACAAGTTGTGAAGTAGCTTAAATTATCTATCATGGCTTGTATTAACTATGACTTTATCATATCTCAACTTCCAAATAAGATACAGTTACAAAGACTATTGTAAGCACAAAACATATCTAAGCACCTAGGACACAAATAAGTAGCAAACATCACTGACAGCACCATTGTTATCACTGTGTAATTATCTTGTTTATTAAAAAGGAACATTCCATAGCTATTAAAATATGGAAAACCAGTGGGTCCAGATTCCTATTCTGACTCAACACTTTAGGTCCCTATAATGAATGATGTGCCGTTAATCAACTTGACACATAAGTTTCCTCCTTCACAAAGTAGAAATGATCATACTTTGCCTTTTCCCCTAGAGAATGTGGTACAAAAAAAAAAGAGCATGGTGGATGTAGAAGACATGGCAGCACTTTATAATGCATAAAACCCTCAGCTAACAGAGGGGATTTTTATTCTCAACCCCTTCATACAAAACTGAAAACTGGTATTAGTTTTGGTAATTGTAGATAGTACAATTATCTTTTTGCCAATATCAACAAGTCCAAAACATTTGCTTGCAATACCTATTTTCTCAGGAAAAAATGATTAAAACACTTCCAAGTTGAGGATATATCACGATATAGCTACCATTAATACCTTAGATGGATTACATAATTATATACTCTTTAAGAGATACAACATTCATACTTCTGCTGCAGCCATGAGCGCACAAACTCATTTCCAAAGATTCTGGAAATCATTGAGGAGTATTTCCCATGTTGTTTTAGCTTAAAATAGAATCCTGCAGGGGCTTCTGATTATCTGTACCAGGGACGCTAAGGAAACCTGCAGGAAGAACTTGCGTTATTGAACTATTAGTTCAAACTTCTTCCCCAAGAAACGCTTCCTCCATTTGGTTTGCTTTTCACCATTTGTTCCCGGGATTCCAGCTACCCACTATTTGTATTAATGAGCCCTGGGTAGGCAAAACTAAATAAATAGACCAACAATTTTAAAAAGCAGGCAGTAGGAAGGTGATAAGGAGAAAAAGACAAGAGGCGTATAAAATACAGCAGAGTAATTGGCTGGAGCAAAATGAGTACCTTCAGATATTCAGTTCTCTCAGGAAACGAAATGACCTACTGCTGCATAATTCTCTAAAATGACAGGCTAGCAACCTGAAAACCACTGCACCTCTATTTAATTTACACATGGAGGAAACTCAGCCAAAGACCCAATTATGATGTGATACCCTGGATGGGATTTAAACGGGGCTTATACTCGGCACACTTTTCAATAAGTAGTCAACCCACGTGTTATTTTTTTGTCCAAGAAGTGTTATTCTAACAACAGCTCCCTATTTGATGCACCTACATCTCTGGCTGGTAGCTGGACTTGAGCGAGAAGCGTATCTGAAGTACTTTGGCATTTTGCTAGACATATTTCAAGACGGCTACCCTATGAGCCCATAACCTCACACAGTACCAACCTTATGGTCATTCGCCTTGTAGTCATTGAACAGAGGCTGGCTTCCTGCCAGAGTGTAGGCACTGCCATCTCTGAACACACTGATCCTCTGAGCCGTCAGCTTAGGGGAGTAGAGCTGGGGCTTGGGGGCTTCCCCTGACCCATAAACACCATCCATTGGCTCAAGGGCTTCCTGGAGAAAACTGTGAGGGTATTCCTCCTTGGGGGACTCTAATTCCTGCCCATCCTCAAACACCTGCTTCAGCACTCGGCCGCTGTAAGAAGAGGAGATTTTAAATCGTACTTTTCTCGGTTTGTCGTCGTTCTTCTGATTCAGTTTTTTTTCGGGGTCCTCCATCAGCAGGAAGTTCTCACTGCGGTTTCCGGGCTTCCAAGCAGCCAGTGGAGGGAGGCTCTGAGAAACTGAGAAAAGGGCATTTTATTTTCTCTCCTCCTGCATATGATTAATTCAAGTTGTTTCTGGAGAATGCTCAGTTACAGCAACTGACACCCACACATTAAATATTGATAGATCTCCTGAAAAGGCAGGTTATCCTGCCTATGTGGAGTGGATGGAACAGAGAACAAAGGAAGCCCTCTTCTTGGTCTATACTTTGGTACCCCTAACTTCACTCAAACTCTGGCTTTCCTTAATCTGGGGGAGAATACATTTATTACAATGATCAAATATCAACTCTGTAAAGACTAGACTCTTGATCAATTAGCGGTTACCTTGTTATCATTACCAGAACAACTATAATCTAGTGAGGAGATTCCAATACATGTCCATGTGACTCTAAAACCATGCCTGGCCCCAGCTTTTCAGTGTTTTAAGAGGCTCGGGATACAAAGAGGTTGGGGGGGGGGGGTGCTGAGGTTCTTTTTAGAATAGGAAGAATCAAAGGGTCCGGAAGACAGGTGGCTGATTCAGTAGCTAAGAGCATTCGCTGTTCTTCCAGAGAATCTGGGCTCAGCTTCCAGTGCTCATATAGTAAATGACAACCATCTGTAACTCCAGATCCAGGAGTTCTGGCTCTTTTTGCCTTCACAGACTCCAGGTACATGTGTACCACACAGATATAAGTGCAGGCAAAGCACTCAAACATACATGACAAAAAGATGAATAAAAACCTTCATCTGGCAGCTACTACACTATCCCTACAGCATAGTAGAACTTAGCAAATTCCTATCTCTGAGACAGTGAAGGAGATAAACATCAAAGAGCCCTGAGATGAAGGTCCTATGAACAGCCTACAGCCCCATATAGAAAACAGATCTAACACATGGGAGTTGATAACCTCAGACTTAGGGAGAAAAGGGTCCATTGCTGAATCAGATGATGATTCTAGAAAGGGAATGCTCTCCAAAGAGATGGGAATAGACAGACCAAAAAAGAAAGGGTCTCTGAGATGAGTCAAAGGGGCTGGCTTGGATCTGAGGAGCTGGAAGGATGGGATAAAAATCTTTTTATCTTCGCTTGTGGCACAATGATTTATTTACCCGCCCAAGCTGCACTCTCATACTCTCCAGCCATTTCTACAGATTCTATCACTAATGACCCCTCTCTTGTAATAAAAACACCATGTTCCCCATTCTTGTTTCTCCTTCCAAATCTGGCCATATACCTCTCCCCACTCTTCTTCAGATCTTGCTCTCTCTCTCTCTTATCTAATTGTTATTGCATGTGTTTATGTATATACATCATACATTCCTATATATAATATATAATATAATCTATAATTATATAATTATATTATATAATATAATTTGTTGAGTCCATATCATGCTACCCATGTGAATGTTTTCAGAACTGACAATTTGGCACTGGACAACTAATTGGTATGCTCCTCCCTGGGGAAGACCACCTCTCCTGTTCCCAGTTTTCCTCAGTTGCCTATGGTTTTTTGTGTAGGCTTGAGACCTCATGAATTTTTCTTCATTCAGTTTGGTGTGTTCAGTGGTGTCATCCTTGTTCAGGTAACACTTTGGGGGTGAAACTTTATGAGTGTAGTTTCTGATACTACTATGAGACACCATCTCACAGAAAACTCCCTGATTCTCTAGCTCTAGGTGATAATTTTCCCACCCCTCTTCCATAATATTTTCTGAGTTTTTGGTGCAGGGGTGCTTGGTATATGTATCCATTGGGACTGAGCTTCAAAACTGCATTCGATTGGTTATGGCTTTCTGTAGTGGTCTCTGTCTGTTGTAAAGAGAAGTTTCCTTGATGAGGGTTGAAGACTACATTATCTGTGGTATGAGAACAAGTGTTTATAGATTGCTAGGGATTAACAAATTAGTTGTGCTGATATACTGTATATCTAATAAAATTATTCTGGAATATCTGAGGACAGAATCACCCGCAGCCAAGCCAATGAGGGTCAGGGAGTGGCAACCCAAGCCTTTAATCCCATCACTCAGGAGACAGAAATTTATCTAGAATTCTGTGAGTTCAACCTAACAGCCAGGCAATGGTAGCTCTGACTTTTAATTCTAGGTCTAAAATTGAATCAGGAAGTAAAACAGCTGAGCAGGGAAAGAAATTCAAAGCAGCAGAAAGCAGAAATTCAGCGATTCTGTCTGAGGGACCAGTCAGGCTCAGGACTGGTGAAGACAGGACTTACCCTGTTTGGGCTGAGAGTTGGCTGCATGAGAACTGGCTATGGTTTGTTCCTTCTCTCTAATATTCCAGCTCTCTCTCTCTCTCTCTCTCTCTCTCTCTCTCTCTCTCTCTCTCTCTCTCTCTCTCTCTCTCTCTCTCACACACACACACACACACACACACACACACACACACACACACACACAAGGCTGGAAGGATGGCTCTGTCCTCTAATATTCTAGACTAATTTTATTAAATATGCAATGTGTCACCACAATTAGCGGTTGTAGTGTATCTTCCAGTAACAAGTACTGACACTAAGTAGTTACTAGACTCCCAGTGTGGCATGGTTTCCCTCTTGTTGATCAAGAGAGACCAGTTGGTTACCCCTAAAGTAGTCATGCCATTACTGCACCCTTAGAGTTATTGTGCCATGCTGGTTATTGATGTGGTTCATAGGCATCATAGATGGGTAGGACAGTATAGGTTGGTTGCCTCCCTCATTCCAAAGCTTGCATGAAACCTAGCACCATGAAAGCTAGTTCTCAGAAAGGGTGCTTTCAAGTCAGTTCCAGATCAGGGCTTCCAAGGCCCTGTTTCTGAAATGCATAATGTCTTCATCAATAGGGACTTTCTTTCCACTTGTAGGGGTATCCAAGGACGGCAGCAATCGGCTGTATATTTGGGGGGGGGGGGGGTCCCTTCTGCAGTCCTGTTCAACAACTCAGAAGAGTGCTTCTCGGTGTCTGGTGTTAGAGTTTTTGTGAAGTGGTCTGGTCATCTTTCCGTTCGTTCCCGGGTGTTTCAAAGTTGCAACTGCCTCTTAGTCACTTTCAACACAACCTCCTCCCATTGCCTACGTTTGTACCATTAGTACAGGAGTAGTGCCTCCCCCGATGGTCTGTGAATACAGTTAGAGATCTTTCCAGAGATCCATTGCAAAACAAGTTCTGAGGTCTCCTCAAAACCTAGCCTTGGCTTCCTTTCTTCACATCCACAGCTGCTGTTATGCTTTCTGATACTGCCTGATATTGGTATTAAAGGTATACATACAAAAAAAAATAAACCATTTTATAAAACCTCAAGGACCTGCTCTGATCCAGTACCATTTCTAGATTGGTAGATAAGATTTCTCGTCCCCTTTCATGTTGCATACTGCTTTTGGAAGCCTCCCTTATACCTGAAGAAGTTTTTCATAAAATGCAGATCCAGCTCTGACAAAGTTATTCCCTCTTTCCCTTGCCATTCTTGTGTATCCTTCCGTACAGCTGTGGCCATATGCGAGTCCTCAGC
Organism: Phyllotis vaccarum; assembly: GCA_033318265.1. Classification (NCBI taxonomy): domain Eukaryota; kingdom Metazoa; phylum Chordata; class Mammalia; order Rodentia; family Cricetidae; genus Phyllotis; species Phyllotis vaccarum. Next base: position 45,136,503 of record JARWLC010000009.1, on the reverse strand, counting down.
TTGCTATTCCCACTGTTTATTAACATGCCTGGTCCTGTGCTAGAACTCAATTAATAATTGCTGAATTGTTGAAAGACTTCTGGTAAGAGAAGCCAGAGGAAGAAATCGTTCTCAGAAGGAGCTGGATGTCTTTTATGGAGAATAGCTAACATGTAAGACTTGTAATAGTTAACATGTAAGGCTGTTAAGAAAATCATGTACCTACAAGGAAGTGTTGGAGTCCTGTGTGCATTAATTTCTTTTGCGTTGCACTGAGCGAAGTACCTGGTAGAATTAACTTGAGAGTGGGAAGCTTTTCTTGGAGTTTATTATTTCAGTTCATCCAGACACAGAAGCCATATTGGAATGGCTCAATGCAGAGCAGCAAGGCTGGGGTATGTGGCAGTATCTGTTCATATGGCAATGGGCAGGAAGTAGACAGTTGCAGAACCAGAGACCAACTGCTAGTGACCTACTTCTGTCAGCCATGCCTTATCTCCTAAGGATTCTGCCAGCCTCCCAGAACAGCACCCTCAGCCAGGGAACAAGTGTAATCAGTGAAAGAACTATGTGGGAGAACAAAATGAGAGAGGGAGGGGGGGGAGGGAGGGAGGGAGGGAGGGAGGGAGGGAGGGAGGGAGGGAGGGAGGGAGGGAGGGAAAGTCCGGAGAGTCTGGCTCTGCTTTTTCTAGCCTCAGAAGATGGATTCCTCTCACTTGGGTGCAAAACTGGTCCAGAGTGATGTACAACAACCAATTGCAGGAGCCTGAGATCATGATTTCTCATCCTCTAGAAAAGCCTGGTGAGGCCCAAGTCTACAATGGTCTTGTTTGCACTCTCTAGCATATAGAAAGATATTATTCTCTGTGTGCATCACATCTGAAGAAGATTGGAGAGCCCTTACTAAAGCACTACATCCTTCTGTCCACATTTATGCATGACCAGTAGCCTGCCTTCACCAAGCCGATTGAGTGGGCTGACATCTATAGCCACCTGTCACAGCCAAGATGTCCAGATACCCCACAATAAACACCATTAACAGTGGCAACCTTTTTGGAAACATGGACTTCAACCAGATCCAAACCTGAAAATGAGTTTTCTGAGTCATATTTGTCCAGGACTTTTGTCGATGCTCTTTCTAGGCTCATCAACTTTCAGTGAGTCACAGAAAAGGTATGGAGAGTTTAGAAATGAGCAGGCTTGCTTGACAACTTTTAGACATTTGTGTTTTCAGAGTGGTCGCAACCCAAACACTCCCAGAAGAATAAACTTGAAAACTTGAAAGCAATCTTGGCAGTATTATTGAAAACCTTAAAAATGTTCATACCCTTGAGTCTTACTAAGAAAGAAAATAACTGCCTTTATCAGAAGAAATCATGTCAAACCGCTAATATCAGTTGCCTCCGGGCAGAGGATGCTGAACACTTTTTTCTCTCCCAGTTTTATTACATTTTACATGCCAATGATAAACTCACCTTACTGTGATAATCAGGCAGAAAATAAATTCTAAAAATCCATTTCTTTCAGTCCAATAATTTTTCCCAAGGAAATAATTTTCAAAGAAGAGAAATATTTATCTAGATAAAGATATTATACATAACCTTACTTATGCCCAGAAAAAAAAAACCTTAAATTTCCAACACTAAGAATTCAACAATCCAAAAGACCATGCAGTCTTTTTCAAAAAATTTACCAAAAATTGAAATCATGAAAAATCCTTTTGTTGCAAATTTAGTAGAAAATATAATTAATTTTATGTTCAGTAATGTAGAATAGAAAGCTATAGAAAAAAGAGTGGATACCAAAAAACAGATATGTAAAACAATAGTTTTAGCTAAAAAGGGGACCAACATTTTCTTTTCTGGCATTTTACTGTATTTTTCTAAAATTTTTGTGATAAATAAGTACTAGTTTAATATTAGTTCTTCACATTTAAAAAATATAGAAAAATATACACAGTTGGCTGAAGAAAGCTGAATCCTCAGCAGTCAACATCTTGTCATTTTTCTTCTGCTTGAATTTAAACTAGACAGAGAGTTCAAACCTCAATCATCCTAAACAGGGTTCTGTTTATAGTCACCTGGGAACAATGCAAACAAGAGAACATCAAGCCGGAAAGATAAAGTAGGTAAAGTGCTCATGCTGCAAGCATGAAGACCTGAGTTCAAGTCCCATAAGCCACACTGGAAAAGCTAGGCATCATGAAACACATTTGAATTCCCAGCCCTGAATAGGTATAGGTGGAGATGGGAACTTCCCTGGAGCTCTCTGGCTGGCCAGCCCAACCTTCTTGGTAGGCTCCAGACCAACGAGAGAGATAGAAGAACTTGTTTTATGAGCAAAAGGGGAAAGAGTACATGAAACAGCCATTCTGTGGGACACTTACAAAACACTAGTTTCATCCAAGAGTTATTAGATCAGGAAAATGTTAGAGGTGGGAGAACCACATTCTAGCTTTACAGAGAATAAATTATTATAACTAAATGCAATCTATGAGCTTTTACTGTTTGCTCAAGAAATCTGACTGTGGAGTTGGTACCAGGTGCAACTACAGAGTTATTGTCAATGCTCTTAGGCAAGATAATGTCATGTGATCATATTGGACAATGTCCTTTATGTAAGAGATACATGTTAAATATTTAAGGTGTTGTGTTGTGATGTCTGCAACTTAATATGGAAAAACTAACCCTGCTATATACGTATGTGAATATTTAAATATATTTCCATATAGGATTCGAGAATGGAGAAATGTTGACATTTCCAGGTGTCTGATTATTAAACCATTGCTCTAGAATTTTATACTTAAATTTTTCTAGTAATAATCAGGCAGGAATTATGCTTTAAACAAAAAGAATTCAGAGGTAGGTAGGTTTACTTCTGTGCATTTTGATTTGGACCCAAATCCTTTTAGGAACAGTTTCTTTATCCCATCCTGTCTGATGTCATTTACTGAGACTTGTTTTATGTGTATTTAGGGATTTGGAAGATTATATCTGATATGTGTCTTGGTGAAAGAAATGTACAATTATTGCAAATTGAGTCTGAACATTATCCTTTAGTGATCTTCCCACATCTATTTTTCTAATCAGGGTAGGGCTTATAAATTAATTATGTCCTTTTAATCTGCTCATATGCTATCTTTATCTCTCTCTCTCTCTCTCTCTCTCTCTCTCTCTCTCTCTCTGTGTGTGTGTGTGTGTGTGTGTGTGTGTGTGAATGTATATAAGCAACCTCCCTCAGTTCCTTTTGAAATATTTTTATGGCCAAAGATTATGATAACTGTTGATCATTTGTAGAGAGCTCTAAGAGTTCATGGGACTTCACAAAAATATACAAAGAACACAATCTAAGCTGCCTAAGGTGGAAAGACCCAGCGCAATCCTTCAAGAGACTGTCTGAGCTCCTGTGACCTTTTAAAAACACTTCCAAGGTTGTCTGAGCTCTTTTGGGAATGGATGTCAGTGGCGTAGGACACCCCAGTGACTGGTCCCATCTTTCCCCATCCACACGACAGGAAAACCTAGGAGGAGGAGTCCAGCTGAAAGTGGACTGAGGGTCTATTTAGAAGGAGAGACTTTTTCCGGGTCACTCTTTACCAGCTCCCATAGGCTTGATTGTTCTTTGGAGGTAATCTGAATGAGATAAATGTGGGAAACCCTGAGTAAACCTAAGTGAAGGTGATTTCTTTAGCCAAGAGTCTCAGAAGGCTTACTATATTGTCATTCTCTATCAGTCTCACTAGGGACACACTATTTCCAAAAATACAGTGCCCACAAAACTCTTTTATTTTTAAAATTAGATTTCCTGGGACTAAATTCTGAGAAAAGGCAGCTGAAAGACACTGTCCTAAATGGATTTTCTGCAGGGAAGTTCTCCGCACCTGTCACTCATGTCCCTCTGTAACGTACCTGCTCCTCCCAGGCTGCCTGCCTGTGGAGAAGTTTCCAAGCACAAAGAAAACTTCAATCCAGAGAGGCTAAGTTACCTGAGCTAGGCCCCATAGCCATGATGCAACAACAGTTGTTATGAGAACCCAAGTCCAGCCTCAAAGCTCATGCCTCTCACCAGTAAGGCATCTACCTTATGACATAAGATTGAGCTCCCAGAGAGAGAAAATGGCTTCTTAAAACTGTAATACTCATGATTTTACATGGAGCCTCTCCATATTCTGAAACCCATAACTGACTGTTGTAATAACTGATAGAGTGAGGCTTGTTATGGCTAGGCTGTAACCTAGAGGGTGCTTGTCAGCCCTGTGTGGAAGATAGTCCAGAGTTTGCTTTGAAATGGAGCCATGGCCTTATCTGGGTATCTCCAGAAGGGACAAGCTGTCTTCCTGAGCTTTGAAATACTTCTTCCTCGTTGTCTCTGAGCAGGCCTGGCAGAGGTCCTTGTATCATGGGCCAAACTCCTACGTCAGAAGGTAAAGCGAAGGATCACAAAGGCAAGAAGCAGATACATGTGTGGAAGATGATTACCCTCCCAGAACCACAGGCCAAATGTGAGACTTCATCAAAAATTAATCACTGACTGGGGATGTAGCTCAGTTGGTAGAGTGCTTATCTAGTTAGCACAAAGTCCTGTCTTCAATTCCCAGCATTCTGTAAAACTGGATTGGGGCTCAGGGGTGGGGGAGATGGCTCATCAGTTAAGAGCACTGACTATTTACATAGGGCCTAGGTTCGGGTCCCAACACCCATGTGGAAGCTCACAATGCTCTTCTGGCTTCTGCAAGCACCAGGTACATGCATGGTATACAGCCATACATATGGTCAAAACACTTTCATAAGCAAAAAAAAAAAATTTTTTTAAAGTTGGGTATAATAATATACACCTGTAATCCTAGCACTCAGAAGGTAGAGGCAGAAAGATTTGAAGTTCAAGATTATGCTTGGCTACACTGAGTTTGAGACCAACCCAAAATGCATGAGAACCTGTTTTGAAAAATAAATAACAACAACAATAATAATAATCACTCGAGGGTTTCCCAGCCCTTGAAGATTCTGTCCTGAAGACGTCAGTCTGGTCTACAGAGTGAGTTCCCAAACAGCCAAGGCTATGCAGAAAAACTCTGTCTTGAAAAATCAAACTAAAGCTGTGCTGTGGTGGCTCACCTTTAATCCCTGCACTTGGGAAGCAGAGGCTGGGAGAGCCCAGGGAGTTCTGAACCAGCCTGGTCTACAGAGTGAGCTCTAGGACAGCCAGGACTGTTACACGGAGAAACCCTGTCTCGAGGGGAAAAAGAAAGATAGATAGATAGAAAAGAAAAAGAAAAATCAAAGTTAAGTAAATAAAAACATGTTCACTGTTCTTTAACTCCAGCATTCTGGGTATTCCTTTCAGAGAGAAAGCATGAAGAAATCTCAGAAGCCAAAAAAGCAGGCACAGAGTTTTCTCTATTCCAGCATTTTCCAGCAGAGGTGAGGTGGAAGCTGTGGTCACGTGCTGAACTTTTCCTGTAGCAGTATTTCAATAATAAGAAGAAAGAGATAAAATTACTCTTGATGTTTATTCAACTCAACATATCTACACTTTCTCATTTAGACATGGCATCCAGGTAAAAACTTTCTTTCAGGTCACTTTATACCCTTTTTTCTATCACTTCAAATTCCTGTGTCTGGTGACATTTATAAAGCACATTATTACTTCACCAAACCTTATTATAAATATTTGATTTATACCCAGATCTCATGAAGTATATAGCTAGAGAGTGGATTTGCATGTTCAAATTGTTGTCATCATTAGGTCTGTCACAATTCAAAACTGTCTATTTTAAATTTTATATATAAGTTAAATTAAGAGTGAGGTCTTTATGGGAACTGGTTACACATGGCTTGTGACTACTTTTTACATAGCTTATAAGTTCTTATTGAAGCCGGTAGTGCCCCCTAGAGGGAATTACAGAAATTTGTGAAAACATTTATTTTTTTAAATTTATTTTTAGTACTGCTTTTTCCACAGGCATTTAGAGATTGAGAGGCAAAGAACTCTAGACATCTTGCAAAAGACAGACAATACTACATAACAAAAACATTTTTCCACATTAGGGGACAGTATCATCTCAGTCTAACTATTAATCTACTTAACTTCATATTTTATTTTATTTGTGGGAGTGCATTTAGATATGTTTGTGGAAACTGAAATGCACACATTATAGTAAACTTGCTTATAATTTTTTTCAGAGTGCTACTAAAACCTGTCCACCATATTAGAAAGTCATTTAACTTTTCAATTAGGCAGGGCATGGTGGTGCATACCTGTAATCCTAGCATTTAAGAGACTGAGGCAGGAGGATTGTGACTTTAAAACCAGCCTGAGTTGCATAGCAGATTCCATGGCAAGCCTAGCCTAGAAAGTCTCTCTCTCTCTCTCTCTCTCTCTCTCTCTCTCTCTCTCTCTCTCTCTCTCTCTCCTCTCCTCTTTCTCTCTCTCTCTCTCTCTCTCTCACACACACACACACACACACACTGCCATTTTATCAAACATCACTGGCACTGTTACAATCACAACAATCATAGCTACGAGCCTAGCATCTATTTTATTACAATTTCTACATAAAGGGCACCCAAGCGTTTGTTACTAAAAGGTGCACTGTTTTATTTCAATTACTTCTCTTTCATTTATCTTTATGTTAAAGCAAAGTTGTATTGTTTCATTAAGCTAAGACTCATAGACAGTTACTAAATTTGTGAGCTGCACTCCAGAGTAGTAAGAGGATGCTGGAAATAATACTCTCCAGAGAGCATTCATTGGGTCTGATGGGTAGAAAGCCACCTGTGCCTGGGAGAAGGCTGATTAAGGGCTAGAGGGTGAAGATTGCCACCTGCTGGGAGGAGGGTGAACTGACATTGAGTCTCACAGAAGTTATTAGGACCAAGCGTTGGGACCTACTCCAGCGCCCCTCTGGAAGCCTGGATTCTGCATTCCGCCCTGAGCTGAGCAGCCAAAGGGCTCCTTTCCCCACATGGAGTGTGGAGGCAGAGTCAAGGAGGTGGGGAGCAGGCTAGGAAGGCAAAAGCAATCAGCAGGCCAGAGATATTCCTGGTCTAGTCCAAATTTACCTGCCTACGACCTGTCTAGGCCAGTCGGTCAAGGGAAACGTACCAAGATAACAGTGTTTCAGAACCAGAAAGTTCAAGTTTTCCAAAGTTTGTATCTCTTTAGAAAAGCACACAATTAAAACACAAATGTGCACCTTTCTCCATAAGTTTGACAAGCAGACACACAGTTTTGTTTTTTAAGTCCACTCCATGATACTGAAAAAAAAATGTTACTGTAAATCTAGACTATATCCCTCACAATGCTTCATACCTCATCCTGCTCTCTAATTAAATTACATAGTAATAAATTAAGGACACTAATATTACTGAAGACTTGTGTCATGTGTCTTGCCACATTGTCTCCCATATGCCCTCATTGCAATACTGTGAAGTACATGTTAAAATCCTATCTACTGTACACATAGGATGTAAGAAAAGGCCCCAGGGTGGTGGAGGCATATATGATAAAACCTGGATTTGGACCTGGATAGTTTGTCCCAAGATCCCACGTTATCAATCACATGCATTATACAGATTTAAGGTGTAAACAAACTCCTACATAACCTAATGCTTTTTTCCCTGGGGACAAAGGGGTAATGAGTGAATATTTCCAAATTCATTTATAGGCATGGGAACACCTTTAAACATTGCTCCAGCACAAAGCAATGTACGGACGGAAGCAAAGCTCCTCTACCTGTGTTACCTTGGGTAAATTGCTTAACCTTTCTGAACCACAGGAAAGTTGATCAAAGTCCTGAGAAAATGAAAGACAGCAGAGTGAATTTTGTATTGCAAGTGGGAAAATGTTCTTAAAGATGTTAGATCCAAGTGTCCTGTTGGTGAGATCTACATTGTCTTGTCACTTCCTGACCCATCCCCCTCCGCTGAAACTCAAGTCCTTCTCCATCTCCCTCCAGTTGGCTCCCTATCATATATCAGAGCTGCATCTGAAGCCTTCAAGAGCTTTTAGGGCTATGAAAAGAGAATTTGATTCTGAACCAAAACCACTAAGAGTTGTAAACCCAACTTAATTGTAAAACCCGCTGTTTGCCTAGAGCAAGCATTCAGACTCCCTGGACCTGTTTCTCCAAAACTGTGGACTTAACACTCTCTCTAAAATCTGCTACAGTTCTGCCTCTGGTAGTGATGGCAAAGAGGGAAACTGGATGCAGTTTCTGATTTATCAGAGGTCACAGGTGATAGTCCTTTCTGGGACAGGCATGGAATGATTGCTTGGGCAACAAAAGCCATCTTTTGCCCAAGGAAACAAATGGTCTGGGCAATGTCATAAAAATCGCCTTCAAATTGTCTTAAGAGCCACAAATTCACACCATGCCATGATGTCTGAGATCCCAAGTACTTCTCCCCTTTGGAAATTCTACAGCCCTTCTGAGGTGAGCCCTGACTTGGCTTACCCTATGTAGGAAGTGCCACAGCCCAGAGAGAGTAAAGCACCGAAAGCTGGTGGATAATGACCTGCCTCACATCCAGGGCCCTCGACGCCATCTTGTCAGACATACATGCCATGCATCTCCATCGTTACTGAGGAAAATGAGCAATGGGATCAGGATAGCAGCCATTGGACCTGGCTCTGACTGACAGTGGATGACAGCCCTGGAAATGCCTTTGTGCCCCAATTTCAGCATTTGTAAAAATACAAGGCTTGGCCTTGAACACCTCTAACCTTTAGCAATCAATGGGCCCTCACATGACAAGCATCTTCTCACACTCAGGAGGTAAGGTAGCATTCTGAAATCTGCACCATGCCATCAGATTCCCATCTATATGTTCCATGGACCTCATGCTCCCTGGGGCTCTCTACCTCTGTTCTATGTGGTCCTAAAAGGGAAAGAAGATATTTCTGCCTTGGTCACCGTGATCGGTTTGAAGTTAGGCAGAACAAAGAAAATACTTGCTATTTCTGTTGGCTACCAGGCTACAATGGCTTTCAGGGGATGCCCTAGGTTGAAACATCAGGAAGCTAAAATATGTGCTGCCAAAATAACTCAGCAGGGCTTCTATAGGAGTACAGTCTTTAGGTCTTCTCTCTTCAGCATGGACTTTGAAGGACACCACAGCTGCTTTCAAGCTGGATCCTTCCAGGAAAGTCACAGTGTTCCAGAAGCCACTAGGCTTCTGCTCATGACACACTGGAAAATGTCCTACTAACCAGAAGGCAGGGGAAGCCTGAGGTGAAAGTTGGAAGAGAGAGACTAAACAGGACCATGACACCAAAACAATGGTTCTTGCGGAAAAGGTCACAAAAAGGAAATTGATAATTTCCTCTCTGTGAGTGTTAGTTTGAGTTGATGTCACCTGCTACCAAATACCTAGAGCTAATAGACTTAGTGTTGGATCTTCACTCACTTCTACGGTTGCCAATTTATCGCCTGAAATGTCAAAAGTAAGCTGACTTCTCAGAGATTTGCTTCTTTATTCTTAGAGTCGATGCCCAGTTCAGATTACCACAATGCAAAGTCAGTGACACCTAAGACTTGAACACATTTTACAAACACAGCGTGTTTACAAAAAAACATATGTCACAGGCTTGACAAAGGAATGAAAATCCACTTCCTGGTCTTCTCAGTCTACTATTCATTTATTTCACACTCATTAATTAGATTCCTACTACACATATAACATACTCTAACTGCTTGGGTGTGTAAGAAGTAATTCCTAAGCCCTCCAAGCATGAAGACCCCAGTCAGGAAATCCATATACACACATGTAACATGAATACAAAAACACCCAACCAAAATGGTTCCACGAGAATAAGTATAATACTATGGAGTAAGATGGAGAGATTGCATCATCCTCAAGGGCATAGAGAGAAGACTTAACTTGAACCATAGACAATGTGTCGGCTTTCACAGAGAGAGAAGGCACAGAGCCTTCAGGGGAACAGCCACTAAGTGAGAAGAAGCTTGGAAGCATATTGTAACTGCTTAGTGTTGTATATAGACTCATGAATGAACAAGTGGGGGCCTCCATGCCGAACCTTGACTCAGTGTTTTGGGGCAAAGACAACACAAGAGGACATAGAGAGAAGCAGAGCTGGTGAGATAGGCCCAGGCTTCATAAATCTGGCCCTCAGATATCAGACCAAGGATTTTGATATTAATGCTGATAAGGAACCTGCTGTGATTTGACTGTGAAATGTCACTCCACAGGTTCTTCTTGTGTTTGGATGTTTGGTCCTCAGCAGGTGGCACTATTTGGGAGGTTTTGGAAACTTAGGGTAGGAGACACACTGTCAGAAGTAGGTCCCTGAAGGCAGGCCTTTGAGGGCTATGGTGCTCCCTTCCAGCCCTGTGTCTTGGTCCTCTATCAAGCAAGTTTTTACCATTCACTTCTGGCCAAGTCAATCCATCATGCCTTCCACTCTGTAATGGATTGAGAAGCCAAAATAGATCCTTTCTCCCTTAAGTTGTTTCTGTGAGCTGTTAATAGACCTGGACCAGAATCACAGTCCAGTGTGATAAAAGAACAGCGGACCTGCCTATAACGTCTACATCTCTCTTTAAAGATTCACACCCCCTCCTCTCAACCCTTGGAGTCCTCATGGATCTGATGCTCTGACTTTCAATCTGCTCCAGAGATGGCCAGATATTCCATCCTGGCCAATGGGAGCATTTCACCCCAGTGGGTCACAGTGATTGGTCCTGGTACCTGACTTGAGGCAGACAAGTAGGAAGGTTCCTAGGGTGAGGTAGACATGTTAACACAGAAGTGCTTTCTCCATCCACAGTGCACTCCAGTCCCACCCACCTGGCAGCCTGAGTGCTTCTGGATGACTTCTGCATTTAGTCCCGCCAGCAGCCCATGGTGGCAATGGAAACCAGCCTGAGAACAAATGAAACCACCAGGGAGAATACAGGGACAGCAGGCATTCAAGCCAGGGTCTGATGGCTTCATTTCCATTCGTGGATGGAGCTGCCCTTGGATTTTCAGGAGTCTTGGAAGTGGTCCAGTCACATTTCTCTTCTTCTCAAATCGGTTCCCTGTCTTCTTGTAATGGAATGATTTTAGCTAAATACAGTCAGGCACTGTGTTGATGCCTTAGCATTTACCCTTCTAACAAATATATTTAAATGGCAGGTGCTGATCAAGCCACTGAAAATACACAGGGGAGCAGAGACTTCTGCATCCTAAAGTTTACATTCTAGTGGGGAGTTTTGGCTCAGAGCAATGGACAGAACTATGAAGTAAACTATATAATGTATCAAAGGGTGGCGTATGTTCTCAAAGAGTAAGATGGGATGTGTAGGAACTGAGAGCTGAGGCTGGAATGTGGGGAGGCTTGACTGAGCAGGAACTTGCTGTTGCTAAGGGAGTCAGATGTGATTGGGACCAAAGCTTTTGTGAGGAACCTTCTTTCTCAAGACATGGTTCTGACTGGCAGCTGGGGGAGCAGAAGGAGACTAGAGAGCCTGAGGTTCAGTGGATGGTGAGAAGATCAGCTAGATGAGATGAACAAGGGGGAGAGCAGACATCCAGGAGGCCACATTAAGAATTGACCTTTTAGAGCTGGAGAGACAGCTCATTGGTCAAGAACACTTGTTATTCTTCCAGAATATCCAGGTTCAGTTTCCAACACCGACCTGGAGGCTCACAGCCATCTGTAATTCCAGTTCCAGGGGAAGGCTTACCCTCTTCTGGCCTCACAAGTGGATCAGACAGGCACTCATACAATAAAATAAAGTAAGAGAAAACTAAAACTTTAAAAAATTGAACTTTCAGGCTGGAGGTATAGTTCAGTTGGTGGAGCGCTCACCAAACATGCTCAAGAAATACTAGGTCAATTCTTATAAACTGAGAGTGTTGGGCACACAGGAGGTGAAGGCAGGGGCAGGAGAAGTTCAGGGCCATCCTTAACTACATAGAAAATAGAAGGCCACCTTGTCTCAAAAGTACTCAAAGCTCTTGTCCCCCTCCAAATTGACCTTTCACCTTGAGAACCACAAAGCTATGAGGGAGTTTTGATCAAAGAAGGGTGTGCACCAATGCATCCAAGGAACACCCTTGACAAGAGTGAAAGCCTAGACACTTAGAACACCTCAGAAATGGCCCGGGGGGGGGGGGGGTGAGGTAATGTTAAAGGTAGAGACCAGGCAGCCTTAGGATCTATTTGAAAGATACTAACTGGCAAACAGGTAAGGCTAATGAATGAAACAGGAGATCTAACAGGGAGAGAGAAGTATTAGGGAAGATTCCATTTGTATGAAAGCATCTTCAAGGAAAAAGTTGTCACTAGCAAAAAGTTGTCACCGTAAGGAGAAGCAAGATGAGCAAATTTGGGAGTAAAGGTCAAGAGTTAGTTTTTATTGCACTAGATTTAAAACACCTGTTCAACTTGTAGGGGGAGACACAGGGTAGGTGCTTAAATATCAGAACCTCATACCCACAGAAAAATCAGAAAGAACTCTAATTCATTTTTCTTTTCTTTTTTTTTTCTTTGTTCTTTCCTTTTTGAGACAAGGTTTCTGCGTGTAGCCCTGACTGACCTGGAACTCACTGGCTCTATAGGCCAACCTGGCCTTGAACTTACTGAAATCTACCTGCCTCTGCCTCCCAAGTGCTGGGATAAAAGGCATATACCATCACCAGCCATCCAGGACACTACCTCTGAGCCTGCACCAACCCCAGGAAAAGACAGAGCAGCCTAGGGTGTTCTAGTTGCTTCCTTTTCCCCAGCACAAACTCCTTTCTCCACATACATCTGTGATCACCTTTCAGGGCCCTCAGCCCCTAGACCTTTTCCTCAGAGGTTACTCTCAATTCCAACAATTCCAGCCAAGAAAAGTTTGTTTGTTTTTAATTTTTAACATTAAAGTTCAACTCTGCATATCCAACATGATGAGGATGGTCATTTGCAAGCCAACAAGCTCTTCAAGAACAAAGATTCTTCCCCACTTCCAAAGCCTTCAGATAACTCAGAGATCCTGAGGATGTGCACAGCGAGGCAGAAGACAGGTGCAGACAGCAAGCAGAGCTGACAGGTGGCAGAGGGGGTGCAGATCCAGAATCCTGTGGGTTCCATCAGCTGATGAATACTGAAATGCTCGGAGGATCATTTGCTTAAAATAGGAACAATGAATATGGAATAAAAATCTTTTAAATGTTAATAGAAGCAGTATTAAAAAAGAAAATTGGACCTATTGTTTTGCAAACAGCTGGATCTACTGGAGCAAATTCAGCGAGCACTTCTGAGGACTCCTTTCAAAATATGCTTAATTATAATAAGCAAAACTCCAGGAGGCACACCGCAAGAGAAAAACCTGGGAATTTAAAATCAGGAAATGTGGCTTCTAGCTCCAGTTCTGTGGCAGATTTCTGACTTCGGGGCATTATTTTAAACCATAGTTTCTTTAAAAAAAACAAAACAAAAAACAATTGTAACGTGAAAGAAAGGAAATAAACCTAATAATGATAGATGCAGAAGCACTTGAGAGTGTCACATGTGGGCAGTGGGTTACCACTGCGACAGGCACGGATCTGCGGTTTCTTACCTGGGTGATGTGTGGGTCAAGCTGAGGACTTTGAGAAGAAGAGTACCTGGATTAAGGTGCCATCTCTACCACCCTGTACCCCAAAGCAAGGTGCTCAGCCATCCACTTAGTATCTTCATCTGCAATAACACTTCCTATTTCTTGTTAAAAAAAATCATCAGATTAACTAAAGGCAAGGTAGTCCCCATTACAATTATTCACATTTATTGCTACACCATGTGCTTTTCATAACAACGTTTCTAGATTGGGGTCATACATATTGGCACGTGACAGCTATCTGATTAGAATAACTGCATATCCTGCTCAGAGTCACCTTGCTAATAAATAATAAACATGACCGGTAAGTAGCAAGGGATATGGAAGTGGTGATTTGTAGAGGATGAGGGGTGGATGGAGAGATCTTAGAGGCTTCCTCTAATCTGTCTTCATTTCAGGCATCCATCCTCTTCCTTAGCTGGGATGCTCTTAACTTTCATCTCTGTGCAACCACGCCCCAGCCAGCCAGCCAGCCAGCCATGCTCTGCCATCTCAGAAAAGTCCTTCTTGACTGGCAGCCTATTGTCTGCAACATCCTTCTGTGACTGCCTTTTACTTTTTTTATGGATTTTATTGGAGGATTTGCTCATGGTGTTACAGCAAATCTCCTACCAGAAGGTAAACTTTGGCTTTTTACAAATAAGAAATGTGCTTCATCTCTGTTCTGACTCCAGCTTATCACACAAGTAGGTGCTCAGTTAATGAGTTCTCCGGGCACCGTTTGAGCCTCTGGACTGTGGCCTCTCATGAATTCTTCTATAAATCCTTTCCATTAGCCTTGTATTTTAGCTCCGTTGACAAATGGCAGAAGAGTTGGGGGGAAATCTCCCCCCTCCAAAATTCCTTCCTCGCATGCACATTTATTTACAAGGTGTGCTGGCTATTCTTAGCTGCCAACCTGACTACATCTGGAATTAACTAAAACTCAAGCAGCTGCGCTCACCTGTCACAATTTTCTTTAATTAAATCATATGAAGTGGGAAGACTCACTTTTAATCCCAGTCTTTTTCGGTGGGAAGATCCACCTTTAATCCGCATCGTATCTTCTGCTGGCAGCCAGTATAAAGAAAGAAAGAAGCCTTTGTGCCCTCACTCTCACTCACAAGTCCATTCCCTCACTAGCCCACTTCTCTGGGATTCTGGCATATACTGAAGACCAGCTGAGACACCCAGCCTAAAGAACTGAACAAGTACTGGATTCTTAGATTTTCATCGGTAGACAGGCATTGTTAAACCAACTGGATCACAGCCTGTAAACCACTCTAATACATTCCCTTTCTCTATGTATACATAGATTCATTCTATCTGTTCCATTCCTCTAGAAAACCCTGAATAATACACAAGGTTAGCATACAGCGTGATCAGCCAGGGTTTTCTCCTATTCCAAAGGCTGGCGTTCATCACAAGAGTGAGCAGTATACCCATTCATTCTCACTGTCATCCTGTGGCTAAACCAATATTGGGACTCACATGATACATGGGAGTTCATTACGTCCCAACAGTGCTGTACCTGTGAACAGAGTTCTTAGGCAAGTTTGTTTTAATAATGAATTTCTAGTGGGGAAATGCCAGATGAATTTGCTACTAAAATTAGAACTGTCTGAGCAGTCTAGGGTAGAAGAGACTTCCTAGGAACAGTCTTTTCAAACTCAACACTGATCACACACTGACAACCAATGAAACACGTGCTTTGGTCTCTCAGCAGGACCCTCCCCATTACAGCTTGATCCCTTACCCTTTCCATTTGAGAAAGAAGACTGGTCACCCTGATATTTTGTATTTCATTCTAACAGTTTTCTCACTGTCAATAACCAGAAGTGATAATCATGGCAAAATTATTATCATATATATACTAAGTCTGTATTGCCCACCTTGTTGTACTAAGAATACAACAAAGAGGGGGTGCAGCTGAACTTCCTACCTACAGTCTAACCAGAGGACAACACACACATACACACACACACAACTCAACAGACCTGTGGCCATTCTGACACTTAGGTGACTCCAGTTTCCTCCCATCCCAAGTCATCAAAAGAAGTCCACCAACTGACTCCCAGGCTTTTTGTTGGCTAATGTTAGTTCTACTAATAATGAGCTTTGTTTTGTTTTAGGTTTTTATTTTATTTTTTGGTGTGTGTGTGTGTGTGTGTGTGTGTGTGTGTGTGTGTGTGTGTGTGTGTGTGTTTTCTCAGGAATCTGCAGAGATTCGAAAAGGGCCTGGTATTCCCTGGAGCTGGAGTTACAGACAGCTGCGGATCACCTAACATACATGGATGCTGGGAATAAAACTCCAGTCCTTGGCAAAAGCAGCAAGCACTCAATCCTTGAGCATCTCTCCCATCTGATAGATTTTTATTTTCTGGTTAGCCACAGATAGCTGATCCTATAAACTGAAGTTCGGTATTTTGTCTTGGCTGCTACTCCTTTCTGTAAGTCCCAATAAATCTCACTTCATGCAATCATGGGTCTGCTGGCTGCTTCCTTCCAAATCTCTGCACTCTTTCCAACTTGGGAGCTGGTTCTTTAGAAGAGGATCAAGTCTTTCTGAATTAGAGCAATCATGAGTTGTGATAAATAGAGTGAGAGAAGTTCAGTGACCAAGCAACTTACCTAGCATGAGTGAGGACCTGAGTTCAATGCCACTTCCGAAAAAGGATGCTGATATATCCTTACTTTTTTTTTGAGGATTTTTTTAAACCTGGGAATAGAACTCAGAGGCCTTGAATGTTGTGAGTAAGCACTGCCCTTCTGTCGTGAGTTAGACAGATTCTGATTATATCTTTAAAAGGCAACTCTGGCCACATTCGATATGAATTATTAAACACACATATTGACAGTGTCTGTCTTTTTAAATATTAAACTTCACTTTGGAATAATTTAAGATTAATAGGAAAATGACAAAATAGACCAGACACTTCCTATAGCCTTCAGACTGTTTCTACTGCCGTTTAACAATCTCCTGGCAGCACTCACCACAGCCGTAACACCGGAGTGGCTGGATTAGTGTGGCCTCAATGGCAAAACTGACTCTGTCTGTCTTTACAATGTCCTTTTCCTGTTCCAGGAGCCACTTTAGGATGCCATGCTCACGGATGTCAGAGTTCACTTTTCTGGACAGTCTCTTAGTACTGGAGGAAATGGCATTTCAGCCCAAATCCAATCCTTTCATCTAGAATACATCTAGAACCATCAGTTCTGAAAAGGAGAAGATAGGCAGGGGTGAAGACAGGGCAGGAGGCATTTTCGGGAGTGACTTCTACCATCCAGGCTGGAAGTGAGAGCCTACAGAACAGGGAGTGTCTATCTAGTTGACACAGGCCAATTACTACCACCTCATATAATACAGGTTTTGTTACTCCCAAGTGCCGACAAATAATCTTAAACCTTCACATCAGGTAAATAGGACTTATTGAATGTTCTCATTTTGTCTGGGGGAAACTTTACATGGATGTATAGTGGTCCAGTCCACAGACAATCAATCAATTAGGGAGAATGGCCTTTAAGACCAAAGATGGGTTTATGGAATTATAATCAATAAACACTTCCTCGTACCTTCTGTGTGTATCAAGCCCTAGGAAACCTCCTTGTGAGAGAATCGTTTGTTGTCCTTAGAGAGATCCCAGCCTGTGTGGATGTCAGCAGCGCTCTGGCTTCAGAAGCGTTCTAAGGAAGGACCATAGAAAACCAAATAGCTACTTGCAGGTTGGTAACATGTTAGGAATCGATGAAACTGGTTGGGTTCAAAGCAATTAGATGTGTCAGACCCAAGGTTGAAATATGAGCACAACCACCAGGGAATGTTGCTAAGGAGATCTTATCGCAAAGGGTGGTACAGACACTCCTCTCTTACAAAGTAGGGACTTCCCACATGATTTATTCAGAGGAAAGGGAGATGCCGCCTACACAAGCAGCTGTCTTTCGAACCTGCCCCTTGTGCAGTTTTCTTTCCTTCCCCCTTTTCCCTCCTCCATTCACTTGGTCTTCTAAGGATACCCTGGTAAGGAGCTCTCAGACAAATGATAAAAATCTCCAGCATCATCTGGAGATTAAAAATGGAAAGCAAATGTCTTTGAGCTTCTACAATAAACACAAGAGGGGAGGAAGGAACAGCTGGTTCCTTGGCTTTACTCGCCACCAGCAGAGGACCAAAGCATCATAGGTCTGCAACGATGCTACCCAGCATCTCTAGCTGTTTAAGGCAAAGTCAGCCACTGACCAACGGATGCTGTTTGCTTCCACTTCCCGGTGCTACACCCTGAAGAGCTGTCATGGTAACTTTAAGCAGAGGCCTGGAAACTTGCACTAGGGATGACCAGAGATGTTTGGTAAGAATGAAGACTACTGGGTTCCTGTCCTAGACCACTGAATTGTAACATCTAAAGGTCTTTAGGATGGGTTGATAAGGGATGTTAACCTTGGGAACAACTGTCCTCCGGGATTCTTATGTCTCCATGAAAAGCACATGAGAAAAATGTGTCAAGAATACACAATGACCTGGAGGAATTCCTGCAGGAGGTGGGCAGAGGAAAGAGACTGAAGGAGATTTCAAGGCCAGGTCATTCCTGCCCTCAAAGGGAAAGATCATGTTTTGACGTTGTTCTTTGGTTTGGTTTTTGAGACAGGATCTCATTATTTTTTTCAAGGCTGATCTTGAATTTGTGATCCACCTACCCAACTCTGCTTCCCAAGATGCTGGTATCATTCAGCATTTTAGTAGACAGCTCAGCAGCCCTGCAATTCCCCCTCTCTGGTTCCCTCTGTTACTTTGGTTCCTTGGCTCAACTCCTTCCCAAATTATTATTTATCTTGATTCTGTGGGACCCTTTAAGCTGAAATATTAAGAAACAAAAATTATTCTCCACTTCCCCAACTTCATGGAGAAATTTCCAGAAAACTCTCAAATACGTTGGTTAAAAAGATCAGCTGGGAGGGGGGTGTGCACAGGAGTGATTGAAGGAAGGAAAGGGAATAGGGGTGGGGAATGATACAATTTATTATTATTATTATTATTATTATTATTATTATTATTATTATTATTATTATTATTATTGGGGTTTTTTGAGACAGGGTCTCAGTATGTAGCTCTGGTTGTCCTGGAACTCATCATGTAGTCCAGGCTGGCCTCAAACTCAGAGACTCATCTGCCTTTACCTCCCAAGTGCTAGGATTAAAGATGTGAGTCATTACACCTGGCATATATTAATTTTTTAAGAGAAGAAAAGATCAGCTCTAGAATCCAGATACTGCACAACTTCTAGCATCCCTTTGTGTCTCAGTTTCCCCGTTTGATCACAACAAGCTCCATCTCCATTAGTGAATGAGAGTGTCTACTCAAAGCCCCCAATGTGTGACTTGGACAGAATGAAAGTAAATTAAATATTTACACAAATGTATGAGTTACCAAAATTGCTTGGAAATGCTCACAACACACCAACACAGAAGTTACCATGAAGAGGTGTGGGGCACAAAGGTCAGGGAGTAAAAGAGACAAGCTTACTCATGGGGAGCAGATGACTGTGGAGAACTCCAAAAGCTGCTGCAGGCTGTGTGGGAGGCGTGGGGACTACAGAGAGCTCCTGTGTGTGCTGGTGTGGGAGTCCTAGGTGACAGAAAGAAAAAGAGAAAGCAAGTGACAAGCTCTCTGTGCATCTGTCATCATGGATGAGCAATAGACATGGTCCGAATCCACAGCAGGGCTGTGTCATTAGATTGGGAACAAAAAATATCTCATTCTTGGGGAAAATTGATGCTGCATGAAGCCAGAGCGTTTAGAACAAAGAGCCCTAGCCGGACAGTTCCCAGCCTGGAGAAGCTTGCTATATTGATAGTTGGTGACAGGCCTTGAGATCTTCTGCTTTCTCTTATTTCATTGTTTAATTTCCCCATTTTCTTTACCAGCATCGAGGTGACTCCTACAGGAGTCTTTGAGAAAACCCTTGAAGGGAGGGAACGAGGGATGACTTCTTGTCACTGAAAGCATACCTACACTTTGAAGGGCTTGGTTAGAACTCCTTAGAAAACACCTCAGTACAATTCATCATAAGTCCACCTTATATTTTCAAAGAGCAGAAGAAGGGGGTGTGGAGCAGAAAGGATGCAGAGGTAGCTGTCAGACTTAGAGGTAAGTGGGGTTCATATTAAAGTGACTCTGTAGAAGTCCTTTGGCCCTTCTGAACTTCTTTCCATATCTCCACAGTATTGGAAGGGATACACAAAAGTCATATACAGCCAGCCCTCAGGACACTTGCTCAGGTGTACCATCATCATAATTGGCATTGTCACTGTGGCTGTGGCCAGTGTTGTTTTTATACCTAAGAGGTCATGGTAGCAACTTCAAATCAACCTGTCTGACTTCAGAGTCATAGCAGCAGCATCACAAGACACTGTAAACAATAAAAATTATTCTATGTATTTCCTGTCCTTTTTGAAGAAAAAAAAAAAGCAGTTTTTTCCAGGATGGGCATTCCCAAGAGTCTTTATCTCCTTTTAAAGCACAACAGCATCACTGTGTCGAAGCAGACAAGTTCCCCAGAGAATTCGCCCATTATTTCCACCCACCACTAGTCACCATCTCCAGGGTCTCCTTTCTGATCCTCAAGGGATGATCAGCTGGAAGGGGGTGGGGGGGCAATTCTTATTTCTATGTCTCAGATCTTCCTGTGTTTTAGATCCCAACACTTGAACTTGTATCTCCTATACTTCAAGAGCTGCAGATCACAATAAGAACATTCCAGAAAGACTAGAGCTCTAAGACTGAGTACAAATGTGCAAAGTATTGATAAGATCACAGCCCCAAGACAAAGACATCCTCCTGATGAGTCACCATGCAAGCACCAAGGGACATCTGTAGATATCTGATCACATGCTGGGACAAACAATATTGTCCTTGGTACAGAGCTGAGAGGACACCATTGTCCTTTATATAGAAGGTTACAGCCTATAAAGAAGCCCTAGAGAACTCGGTATGGAGAAATGAGAGGCTTTCTTGGGACTGGCCCAGTGACACTTTCTGTTGAGCTCATATCTGTGGACCCTCCTGAGAAAGTGGTTCTGAACACTCAATATATCTCAAGACAAGCACGTCTCCACCATTTATTTTTCTCCACAGTGAGGGACAGCCTAGGTTGACAACCACTGTCCCCACCATCAACCATGTGAAAACTCTTGCCTCGGTACCATTAATAGAATGCCATGGCCTACAAAAGGTTTCTGTTTAATATCTGAAGGTAAGGCAAGCAGTTTTTCTCTTGTCTTTTAGATGAGGGAGGAAACGATTATCCAGCAGCCTCAGAGCTCAAAAGCAAAAGAGCTAAGAGTGAACTGATGTCTTTGGCCTGAGTAAAGCAACCAGCAAATTCATCCAAAGATCACCACTGTTTCCTGACCCCCAAGGCATGCATGCTCTTGGCTTTCAAAGGAAATTCTGCATGGCCCTGATGGAGAAACCATATTTGGACCAGTATTCCCACTCTATCTTACAATCTTCAAAGAATTCTGTGGGAGGAGAGCTGGGAATTCTCCCATCCTTTGTTACAGGTGGCAGAGATCACCTCCATCCTAAGAGCAGATGTCTGTAGCACTGGGAACACAGAGGCTCTGGAGTAGAACCATGTACCCAGCCCTGTGCAACTACTTTAGCTGCATTAGTGGGTATCTTTACACCTTCTCCAACCCTTGCAACTTCAGCCTCCCTCTCTGTTACTGACTGCTGCCTCAGGAACAAGCTGCCTGTGTTCATCAGTATTTGCCTCCTGTCTATAAGTCTCCATCAGAATTACCTTCTCCTCCTCTGGCATTCATTACACCAGCTTCCTGCCTATATGTTGTTTCTTGGGGGTGAGTCTCAAACCCTGGAAACGGTTCTCATCTATTCTCACTGCACCACTGGACACAGTGCCATCTACATGCTCTTTCTTCCTTACGTTGGGCACCAGTGGCTATGAACTCCATTGCCACATCACCCAGGATAAATGATTACTCAGCTTTTGGCTCTAAGGTTTCCTTCCTAGGAATCAAGAATTTGTTCTTAGGGTAGCTTGAGGTATATTCTTCATGGAACATCCACTGTCCCTGTTTCCCCAGTCTTATAAAATACAAGGTTCTTCTTTCCCTGGCTAAAGCCATTTAAATAAGTCAGGGAGCTTAGAGGCTCTGGGCCCCACAAAGAAGCTGTTACATATGCCTAGAAAAGAGACAGTTGAGCACGGGAGACGTATAGGATTAGATCCCAATAATAAATTCTTAAAAATCATCCATGTTAATTTTTGTCCTTTTTAAAAAATTACTTTTAAATTTTTGTGCATGTGTTTTTCTGTATGTGCGTGTACTACATGTGTACATGTGTCAATACCTGTAGAAGAGGATGCCTCAGATCTGGAGTTATGTGCCATCAAACAGAGGAACTTAGGTTCCCTAGAAGAACAGGAAGTGGCTGTTAGCTGCTGAGCCATCTCTTCAACCCGTATATGGTATTTTTATTTTTGAGTCCTAACATACCTAATGAACATATACAAGAACCACTACTAACCTTGGTTTAGATGACATAGTGGCCGGTACTAAGGGCACATTCAGTAAGTCAGAAAGGAAGATGTCGGTCCATCTACCTGACCTCAGAGCCTAAACCATAACCCCATAGCTGTGTAGGCAGGGTTTTGCAGATCAGCAAGTGTTTCTTGCTGCAGGATTTCTCTGAGAAACAGTGACAAAGGAGGGTTTAGGTATCAGGTAGGTGGGTGGTGGGAGTGGGGGAAGAAGAAGCTGCTAATTTTGGATCTGTAATTCAGACTGCTCGTTAAATGGCAGAGGTGTCACTGTGCCCTTGTCTTTTCCATCCACCTTCTGAACTAAAGAGCCCAAAACTGGGATTTCCTAGGCAGGAATATCTCTCCTCCCAGGCTTATAAACCCTGGGAATAGTGGGGCTTTTTCCAACTCACTGAGGAAGACTCTGGCTGTAAACCCTCCTGTCATTCACAGAAATCTCCCCCAATCGTGTCCTCAGCATTTAATTTAGAGTTCCTCACGTGGGAGAATTTACCAGGAATTGTCTTTGAACCCAGGGGGTAATGATGATAGGATGTCACTGGCACCTAATCATCCAGGTGCCTCACTTCCTATTTTCAGGTCACTTGGACATCCTTGGTAGTAGTTCCTAGCCCCTTAGCTTCTAAATTCCTCTTCATCTGTGCTTATGTTAGTTCTATGTAAATTGAAAATCAAGTGACTAGCTTCATAGACAAATTAAAGACCACCAAGTCAGTATTAGAGTTGGTATTATATCTATACCTATGAAAGATTAAACATATTTTCTTACTCCAGGGATATGTAAGTAGCCCTGGACCACCACACCAGTGTCACTTGACAACTGGTCAGCAGTACTTATTCCAAGACCATGTCCCAATACTGAGTCAGAATCCCTGAACATGGGTCAGTCAGTGTGGACCTTAACGAAGCTTGTCGAGAGATTCTGGTGTGCTTTACATTTGAGAGCCCATGTCTCACTGTTGCTGCTTAACGTTTTACAAAGGACTCTAAAGTCCTGAGGACACGGAATGAGCTGCCCACAGTGAGTTCCAACCAGGTGGGAGCACAGCCCAACCTTTCCTATTGGTGGAAACTTGGCATCCAGAGAACCTAGGAGACAAGCAGCTGTTTTTTCGGAAACAAGAGAGTCACTTCAGTTATTCAAGATGTAAACATTCACCAAACTTGAGATTTGTGCCAGTTGCTATGCATCAAGTGTGAGTGTCTCCTCAAATGCTTACGCTGGAATTAAACTCCTCAAAGGAGTGATGCCAGGTAAAAGCGTGACCGGGGCACAAGCCAGAGCCTTCATAAATGGGGTGAGTGTCCTTATAAAAAGGATCCTAAAAAGACTCCTTGTCCACTCTTGTCATCTCCCGTGGACACCAAGGAACATTACAGACAATCAATCAAGAGGCAGTTACTTTTTTGATGCACACATGGGGTCTGCCCCTGCCTTGATATTGGACTTCCAGCCTCCAGAACAGCAGGCAGTAAATCTGTGTGGCTTATAAGCCACCAGTTTGAGAGATTTGTAATAGTAGTCCCAGAAGACTAAAGTACTGCGTAAATACGTTTTCCGTCTTCATAGGCTGTGCCAGAGAAGCATTCTGAAATCAGATCAGGTAGGATAAGCAGCTCTCACCATCAGTAAGTTTCAGAAAAGAAACTGAATCTTGCTTAGTCTTTCTCTAAACCCCTCACAGCTTCCCTGGGGCACAGGTACACACTCAGCAATTCTACACTTCCTTGTGGCAGAAAGACCAAGAAACCAAGGGTGAATTTATATGCATCAGCAAATGAGGTCACACTGCTCCAGGGCTGAGCGTCCACCTCTACAGCTCACCCGACATCCCAGTTTGCTCCTCCTTCCCCTCCCTCTCAAAAACCACCAACTTTCCCCTTTCTCCTTCTGAAACAGGGAAAACAAGTTCTTGCCAAATTGGACATGTTGAGTCTCCTTTTAATACCTTTCCAGAGAAGCAAGGCCCTAGGTGGGTTGTGATGCCAGGAGCAAGATGAATTGCCAATTGGAAGCTTTAGTAATATTCAATGAGGATTATCTTAATGCTATGGATGCCTACAGCCAGCTCCCCACACAGAACATGTACACGCCCTCGAAACTGGCTTGAGATTACCAGCAACCATCCAAATCGATGCCTAAGTTGATTTGCAGGTTCAGGTTGTCGTGATATAGAATGTCTGTGAAGTCATGCAACAGAAGGTGAGGGCCTGAGATTATTGGTTTATATATCATCTACAGTTTCTTAGCTATCATTATGTACTTTGTATTTGTTAAATATTTCGCTATTTCTTTTCATTTAAGGACTTTTTTAACTACTTGATTTATAGATTCAAAGAGATACAAGGTAGAAATTTCAAGAATTTTTATTAGCATAAGTATATGAATTCTTCTAAATCTAAAGGCAATCTGTCACTCTCGAGTTTAAAATCTGTGATTGGTTCTCAGTTGCTTTTAGGATGGAGCCCAGAGGTTCCAGCATGGTTTATAAAGCACTCTATGGCCAGCATGGTCCAGTCCCAATATCTAGTGCTCCTACACACCTCTGGTACACATTAGGCAGTGTACAATAAGTGCCCAGAAGGTCCTAGAACTTCATACATTTCATCCTTCTACAGCTGTTAGGTTCTCAGCCTAAAATCCCCCAAGATAACTTCCTCTCATCTCCCCGAAACTTCTTTGGGAAAATATTCCTTGACTTTCAATGAGTATTCTCAAAAAGTTGACCTTTGTAACACTGCTTTTAACACTGGTTCACAATAGTCTTCTTACTTCCACGTCACCTCTGAAAAGGGGAGCTTGTGAGCATCTATCTCATCAAGGCCAACCACAGTGCTAGACAGACAATAAGTACTCACAACATCATTGTTAAATGAATGAACAATCACCTCAGTCTGTTTACTTACTGTATATAGGGATTGGACCCAGGATCTAGTGCATTTTAGGAAAGAGTAATACCACTGAACTAACAGCTTCCGCCCTTTTATTAGGTTGCCCATACTGCCCTACATCTGATAATTCCAAGTAGCTAAGCTTATACACATGGGTCACATATGCCCAATATTCCTGAAGGATCTAGATAGAGTCAAGGCAAAGAAATACATGGTTGTTCTTGCCCAATACCCTTAAAAAGTCAGTTCTACCCCCATGGACTCTTATTGCCCAACATGGTCAGAGCATTTCAAAATTACCAAACCCTACTCTAAAATTTTATTTAAATGAGTTTTTTAATCTATATAAATCCAGTTACATTCACCAACTTCAAGATTCTTGAGATTAGTAATGAGGTTAGATAAAACTCTGCTATTAATTGTAGGCTGGAATTGTCTAAAAACTAAGATTGATCCAGAGCTTTCTGATATAAGGCCACATTTTCTATATAAAGCCACATGCATATTTGTAGATACTGCATGCTTTACAGAAAACTCAAAGGCAAATATATGTCATATTATGTTTCTGGCCCAGACTTCCCAGCCTAGCCTCATAGTCAGACCCGCAGACCCACAGTCCCATAGTCCCACTGAAACACACATGTTGCACTAATAAAGGAAACTCAGAGACAGATCTCAGGGAGAGGCTGAGATATTAAAGAGAGGAAACACCACAGTCAGATCTCACCCAGCTGTCTTCCAGCTTCCTTAGCCTTCCCCCTCCTGGCTCTACTGCCTGCCCTGTCTTTCTATGCCTGCCTTAAATATCTTCTTCACCCAGTTGTTTCACATCCAGGTTAAGATTAAAGGTGTGCCACAACCACGGCCTGCCTGGGAGCCTGGAACTCACTCTGTAAAATAAACCGGCCTGAAACTCATATTTGCTGGATTAAAGATGTAGGTCGCCACTCCCGGATATTCCCTGTGCTGGGATTAAAGGTGTGAGTTACCACTCTCTGATCCTCCTAGACTGACTGTGGATAGGTCCCTCTGATATCTCAAACTGGTTTATATTAAATACTAAACGTATCTCCACATGTCCCCTTTTGTGTTAAAATTAAAAAGAAGGTTGTAGCTAACATAAGAAAAACCATATACAATAGGTATAATAATTATATATAATATATACAAACAATAAATGAGTAATGTCCAGTTCATTAACAATTGACAATTCAAAGAAAATATTCCACTAATTTTCCTATTTTGGTGAGTCCAAAAGATTATACCTAATTCACTTTCTTTCTAACTTGTATTACTAACTAAAAACTATTATTTTGATGTCTTTTAAACTTATACACTTTAATTTCAAAGTTTCTTTTATAAAACTGTCACAAGAAAACTATAACTATAACTATGTCATCTTCAACTACCTCAGAGACCCAAGAAGGAAATAATATTAACTAACTAAAAAGTAGAGGCAAGCAAACAACTTCCAAAAATATGTAAAAAATGAAATAGCTGGCTGCTTGGACAGTCACCCAAGGTTCTTGTGTATCATTGAAGCATCCATCTTTGGTCTACAGGCCTAACAGGTCTGAGAGACTTCTCTGTGAAGCAGGATATTCTCAAAGACCTTGCTACCTTATCTTGGCAAGGTTCAGCAATTCTCTTATGGATGTGTCTCCAGCTTGTCCAATTTGAACATTGTACTGTCAGCAGTCAAGGAAAGAGTACTTTCTTGCCCAGTGGCTAACTTTCATTACAAAGAAGGTCAGCTGTATATGGAGTTTTTATAGTGTCCATAATCTTCTCTGAAATAGATTGGTGCTGCCAGGAGCAGTTGTCCCATTGTCATAAAAATAAGAAGAACCTATGTTATTAAACGCCATATTCTATGGATCTCTGAAGTATTTGAAGACCTGTTCATATAAAATATATCTGTTTGATCTTGAAAACATATCTTATATGACTATTTTTGAATGTAATGTCTAACTACTAACTTACATTATATTATAGTTAGTTGGTAATAAAAACTTATGTACAGGAACAAAATTAATCCCAATATACACAATTTGTGTACAATATACAAAAATCCAATCCAATGCAAAATATTTAAAGCTAGTAAATTCTTTTAAAAGAAGATTTGATAATCTACCCTTATATCCTCTTGTCTAACTTTTTTCTAACCATAACCAATAACAACTTTTAATCAATTAACCTAAACAATGACAATCATCCATAATCCATTGAAAGACCAAAAACCACCCACTCCACCTCTTAGAAATGTGGGGACTGTGTTCTTAAATTTACTTCCTGCTGTCTGGGGGTGATGGAATCTTAGGGGATCCTGAAAAGAAAAGTTTTGCTAATTGTCAAGTCCTGAAATAAGTAGCTGTGTCATTTGTTGTCCAGTGTCTGGCTTGTCTCAAGTCCTGGCTATAGTAGTCTGTGAAGCTGGTTCATCTCAGTGAGTGCCTCGAAATTGTCCTGAGCAATTTGTAGTTCAAATCTGATCTTTGGTTGGTGTTTGTCAGCCTAGTGGCTTTGCCATAGTCCATGTGAAATCATCATTGTGGGGCCTCATCTTCCCTTTGGATACTTCGTAATTAGGCATTGTCATGAGTCACTGCAGAAAACTGATAAGAGACTAAGACCCAACACAATGTGCAGGAAGCTAAATATATAAGTATTTATCCAGCATAGGATTAGTAACAATAGAATAGTCCCTTATTTTTAGTTATTCTTCTGTCCCATATCAGGTGGCTCTTCTGATATGA
Source organism: Phyllotis vaccarum (assembly GCA_033318265.1). Taxonomy (NCBI): domain Eukaryota; kingdom Metazoa; phylum Chordata; class Mammalia; order Rodentia; family Cricetidae; genus Phyllotis; species Phyllotis vaccarum. Next base: position 45,108,748 of record JARWLC010000009.1, on the reverse strand, counting down.
TACAGAGATTTTGTATTTTCCTTTAACAAGTATGCTTGAGTTTAGAGAAGGAGAGAGCCACACTCCAACTCTAAAGTCAGCTTTAAATTACAATTAAACTGGGACTTGAACTTGAAAAAATATATAGAGGTTAAGTAATGCGATTTTATCCTATGAAATATACTGGTACCAATAGTTCTGATATTCTTTTGCTTGTAAATTTTCCTGGACAGCCTCCCTTTTGCTTTAGATGTCTAGATGTCCAACATCTTTAAACTTCTTAAAGATGGGAATTTCTAGTTTTCTGTAAAGACAAAAACAGAAACCTGCCCCCACTCTTTGTTTTTTCTTACAACTTAAAGAATTGTAATATGGGTGGATCAGCTATCAATTCTTAGTTTCATGAAGTTTCTCTGGTTCAAATCAAGTCTTTATTAATTTTGATGGCATCCATAACTTTTCTCCACCTGTGGAAACAAAAGCAAAACCCCTTCCCCAACATAGTACATATCCTGGCTTCCATTCAGAGGTTAGTACATCTTTGAAGTAAACAGGCTGATTTAGTTCAGCTGTTTTTTCTATAGTCAAATGCCTGTTAGCAGCTGTTGTTCCTTTCTCATTAGCATTGAGAAAATTCAAAGTTAATAAAGCATTATATAGTCTATCTCTAGGGGTCTTCGTTATTCCTTTCTGTTTATTTAGCATATCCTTTAGAGTCCAATTTGATCTCTCTATGATGACTTGCCCTGTAGGATTGTGTGGTATTCCTGTAATATGCTTTATATTATAATAAGCAAAAAAATTTTTCATTTTACTAAAGATATATGCCAGAGCATTGTCAGTCTTAATTTGTACAGGTATTCCCATGATGGCCATAACTTCTAGCAAATGTGTGATTATAAAATCAGCCTTTTCTGAACTCAAAGCAGTTGCCCATTAAAATCCTAAAAATATATCTATTGTATGATGGACATATCTTAATTTTCCAAATTGTGTAAAATGAAATACACCCATCTGCCAGATTTCATTTCTATGTATACCTTTAGGATTATTTCATGCTGGCAATGGAGTTTGGTTATAGAAAGAACAAGTGGGACACCTTTTGTCAATTTCTTTGGCTTGTTGCCAAGTAATAGAGAAATCTTTTTTTAATCCTTTGCTATTGATGAGATGCTTTTTATGAAACTCTGAGGTCTCTAGTACATTTCATATTAATAATTTATCAATTTTATCATTCCCTTGTACTAAAGGACCTGGCAGACCCATATGGGATCGAATGTGTGTTACATAGAAGGGATTATTTCTAGTCCTGATTATTTCTTGTAACTGAGTACATAATGAAGTTAATTCTGACTCATCACTAATAAAATCAGCCATTTCAATATGTAAAACAACTCTTTCTGCATACTGAGAGTCAGTGACTATGTCAGGAGGTTCGGCAAAATCCATTAATACCATTGTGATGGCACATAATTCTGACTTTTGAACAGAATTATAAGGGCTTTGAGCCACTTTACTTATATGTTCTGTTTGTAACCTGCCTTTCCTGATTTGTTTGCAATGATATAAAATGTCATTTTATTTCTAGGGGCTCCAGAAGTTCGTTTATCTTGTACAATACAAGGAAGAATACAATTAGTTTTCTTTAGAAATTTAATTCTTTTGCTTTGAGGATATTTGTTGTTAATGTTTCCCAAAAAATTTACTGCAGGCTCTTTGTGAAGGTTCACTTTCTACCCATAATTGGTCAATTTCTTCATTAGTTAAAGGTACAACAATTTCTGCTTGGTCCATTCCTGTAAATTGATGAAGTCTTAATTTTCCTTTAAAAATGAGTTAAGAAATCTTTTCTGCATATGTCTTTAAATTCTTAGTTTATGTGGAAGAAATATCCATTCCAATATAACATTTTCCCTTTGTATTAAAATTCCTGTAGGAGAATGTTTAGTGGGTAAGATAACTAGAATGCAATTAAGGTCTGGATCCACACAATCCACATGTGTATCCTGTAATTTCTTTTCCACCAAAGCCAATTCTTTCTCAGCTTCAGGTGACAATTCTCTCAGACTATTTAAGTCCTTGTCACCATTTAAGATTTTGAACAAATTATCTAGTTCATCATTTTTAATTCCAATAGTGGGTCATGAATTGGCCTCCGACTAGTCTTTGAAAATCATTAAGTTTCTTCAATCTGTCTCTCCTGATTTGTACCTTTTGGGGTCTAATTTTTGTTGGCCTATTTTGTAGTCTAAATAATTAATGGAATTCCCTCTTTATATTTTTTCTGGGGCAATTTGTAGTCCCAAGAACACAAAATATTTTTTTACTTCTTCAACCATTTTTTCTAAGGCATCAATATTTGAATTGGCCAACAGGATGTTGTTCATGTAATGGTAAATCATAGATTGTGGGAATTTATTATGTATTTGTTCTACTGGCTTTTGTACAAAATACTGACACAGAGTGTGGCTATTCAGCATTCTTTGAGAGACAACCCTCCACTGATATCTCTTTACAGGCTGAGAATTATTATAAGTGGGCAATGTAAAGGCGAATTTTTTTTGTCTTGTTCTTGTAAAGGTATTGTAAAGAAACTATCTTTTAAATCAATAACTATAATAGGCCATTCTTTAGGCAACAGAGAAAGCGAAGGAATTCTGGACTGTAGAGAGCCCATTGGCTGGATCACCTTGTTTATCTCCCTTAGGTCACCACTTTCTAGATTTCTTTTTAATAACAAATACAGGAGAATTCCAGGGCTGGTTGATTCTTCTATATGCTAAACATTTAACTGCTCCTGTAGCAGCTGCCCTAAGGCCTGCAATTTCTCTTATGTTAGAGGCCATTGAAGAACCCATAAACTTTCTCTGTTAGCCATTTTAGAGGTAGTGCTATGGGTTTCTTTAAAAGATTAGCATCTGATTTGCCTTGTTTCTGTATAACCTGTGACTATTTCTCATAATACCTTCTAATGTTTTTTTTCCAGAAACATGTGCTAGTTTATGGTTTATTTCTGTGTTTGGAGGAAATTAATCTGTGTATTCCATTGTTGTAGTGATCTTATCCCCATACATTTATAGCAATGTTAACCACATACGGCTTTAATATTCCTCTCTGTCCTTCTGGTCCTATACACTCAAGCCATCTTGCACTCTGTTCTGCCTGGGATAATGACCCAATTCACAAACACTGAACATTTACCTCCTGAAGGGGCCAACTTGGATGCCATGACTCTGGTGAAATTATTGATACATCCACCCCTGTGTTCAATAATCCTTCAATAATAACATCATTTATTTGTACTTTTAATTTTGGCCTTTGTTCATTGATAGAAGCTTGCCAAAATATTTGCTTTATAATTTTTCCTGAGTTTTTTCTTCTTCTATAGATTTTCTATCATTCAGTGTAGTATGTCTTTTAAGATAGTTTTTAATTTTTTTAATTGTCCTAGGAAGGTGTTTCCTCCACAATGGCAGGGTAATATTGGATTGGATTTAATATGGGGGCTTTCGAAAGCCCCCTTGGGTCATTTTCCAAGGGCATAAAGTTCCCTTGTCTGTCCCTTGATGACCTGCACTCATTCATCCAATGTCTTCCTTTTTTATACCTTCTGCATACTCCAGAAGGGAGGGACATTCTCTTGGGATTATTCCTAACAAAAGCACTTTTTCTGGGAATGCCTTGTTTACAATCTCTTTTTATGTGACCTTCCCTTCCACAATTGTAACATTTAACATTTTAACTTTTTCTTATACCTCTAGAAATAAACTCCTACCCAGTTCTCATCACTATCATAAGACTCTAGATTAATTGTCTCACAAATCCAATGCCCCAAGGGTGCTGACCTTGCTTTTAATGGTCTAAGTATTTTCTTACATTGTGCATTGGCATTCTCAAAAGCCAGTGATTCAATTATTATCTGCCTGGCTTCTGAGTCTGGTACCATTCTGTTTGCTGCTGCAGTTAATCTGTGTAAAAAGTCTGTAAACGTTTCTTTTGGGCTTTGAATTACTTTCTTCAATGATTCAGTTTTCTTTCCTATTTCTTCAATCCGATCCCAGGCATTTAAAGCTGCCATGTGGCATAAAGCCAGAATATGTTCATTGTATAAAGACTGCCTTTCAATATCAGCATATCACTCTACCCAAGAAGCTGATCTTGAGAGACTTCTATGCCTCTGGCCCTGCTTCTTTGTTCTATTGTTTTAGCCTCCTCCTTCTATGATGATTTTCACTGTAAAAGTGTCCCAGCCTCTAAAACAGCACTAACCATATCTAACCAATCTTTAGGGGTGATCCAGTTACAGGATGACCAGCTATTTAGCATTTGTTTTACAAATGGTGAGTGCTTCCCATATGTCACAATTGCTTCTTTTACTCTCCTTAATTCTAGTATTTGTACTGGAGCCCAACTAGCTTATCTGTCATCTTTGTCATTGTTCAATTTTATAAAGGTTACTGGATATATTAATGTTGCCTGTTTTGTGAAATTTAGACAACCTTGCTGAAATTGGTTCTTTATATTCCTCTGTTTGAATTTGAATGTCTTTGTGTTCTCTCTTGACAGGCTTTTGTAAGATTTTTTTAGGGGACATTTTACATTAATTGACTTTTTAAATGATAAAACAGAAATAGTCAAACAAACAATATTCATAATAAACATTATGATTATAATCCCATCTTTTTTTTTAAAATCTTTTCCTTTACTGGCTCTAATATCAAATCATCTTGAGAAAGATCACAGAAAGGCCAAACACTCTCCATTGCCTTAAACAAATTCCCCATTTTAAAAAAAAATTCAATTTACTCACAATCTAGTTGTCAGTGATGATTCAAATGACTGTGAAGTGGGGCAGCTACTCAGTGTAATAACAGCCCAAGGAGGGGTCCAGAAAGAGAAAAAAGAAACAACCCACAACCCACCAGGAGAAAAAGGTCACTGAAAAACTTACCCAGGTGAAAGTGAAAAGAAAACACATGTGGTCTGTCTGCCTAAGACTGGAGGTTAACTCAGAACAGAAAGTCTAGCCAGCTAGTAATTACTCCTCCGGCCAAGTGTTGCTCTTGCCAGCAAGTGCCTTTTTTGTGGGAGGAGGGGAGAAATTTGTGCCCCAAAGTTGGACAAATAAAGACTCAGAGCCATATCTCAGGAAAAGGCTGAGATATCAAAGAGGAAACAGCACAGTCAGATCTCACCCAGATGTCTTCCAGCTTCCTCAGCTTTGCTCCTCATGACTTCTACTGCCTGCTCGTCTTTCTGTGCCTGCCTTAAATACCCTCTTCACCCAGTTGTTTCACATCCAGGTTAAGATTATAGGTGTGACACCACCACTACCTGCCTAGGAACCTGGAACTCCCTCTGTATACTAAAATGGCCTCAAACTCAGATTTTCTGGGATTAAAGGTGTAGGTCACCACTCCCAGATCTTCCTTATTTGGGGATTAAAGGTGAGTTACCACTCTCTGATCCTCCTAGACTAACTGTGGTATATCCCTCTGATCTCAGACTGGTTTTATTAAATTTGAAACATACATACACACACACACAGAGAGAGAGAGAGAGAGAGAGAGAGAGAGAGAGAGAGAGAGAGAGACTTATATTAACTGTACACTGATTGACCTGAGGACCAGACATAGAACTTGCTAGCTCTTGCTCTTAAATTAACCCATGATTCTTATTCTGTTCAGCCATGAAGCTCAGTACATAGTTGTCCTCTGCATCTACTGGCTTGTCTGGAATCTCTTTGGCATCTCTTATCTGTTCTTCCTGTTCCCAGAGTTTTCTTAGTCTGGTATCCCCACCCACACTTCCTGTCTGCCTTTGACTAATCAGCATTTATATTAAATCAGTAGGTAGGACAATTATTTACATATGTATATGTAACATAATCCCACTATAAATATAAGCTGATGGAAATAGGTAGCTGTGATGATGATTGGTGATGATTTTTCAATGACAGGATCTGGAATCTCTTAGGTGACCCCCTTCAGACACATGTAAGGGGCATTATTGAGATTTGATTAACCTTTGTGCATTCCTTTGGGAGGTTATCTAGATTAATTGAGATAGGAAGATTCATCCAAAAGAAGGGCAACACCATGCTTGCACTTGGGGCCTAAACTCCATGAAAAGGAAAAAGTAACCCCTAAGGTATAAAAACATCATAGAAGAGGAGGCAGAAAGGATGTAAGAGTCACCAGATAGTGACAATGCCATAAAATGCTGTCTTCTGGACATAGCATGGCCATTGTACTCATGAACTCACTGCAGCTATGGTTACCAAGACCAAGCCAAGAAGAATGGTCAACACTGTAAGAGGCAGCACTAATTGAATTCAGAGAAAGAGAGGAGGAAGAGGGAGGGGGGAGAGAGAATATAAAGTTCCAAGGAGAACATGCTGGAGGTGCCTAAAGTTAGAGAAGGGAGAAAAAGTTGGGTGGATATGGTCAATACTCGATGTTTACATGTGTTAAATTGCCAAAAACTAAAATAAAATATATTTTTAGAAGAAGGGAGGAGGCAAGCTGAGCTTGAACACTCATCACTTTTTGTTTTCTGACTGTACATACAGTAGGGCCAGATTCTGCCATCAGGGTTTCCCACCATGATGGACTAGACCTTCAAGCTGAGATCCCAAATAAATCCTTTCTCCCTTAATTGCTTTTGTCGGGGATACTTTATCATAGCAGTGAGAAAAATGACTAACATGGAAGTGGAAGATGGTCCCCTGATACTAGTCATAAATAAAATTCTCCAGAGACTATTGGTAAGTGCTTTTGAGAACTTAATATGAAGCAAACCTTCAAGACAAATCCATTTGAATTTGATCACAGTGTGCTACTTAAAATATATCTGTTAGTTAACCCATGACAAGAAAAGTCCCACAGTTTTCAGCTATTCTCAGAAAAATCTAAAGATCTGCTACTAGTTCACAAGGATATCCAAAGTTGAGAGATACCAGTTGCTTGCCATGAAGCATGTCTTTAAGGTTCTCATAGTTTCAGCCTGGCCTACTTACCCAGCCAGTCTGGCCTCTATATGCTCTGGAATTTATAATCCTTGTTGTGTGTCTTTATGAAACTAAAGAGTTAAGGGGATGGTCCAGATGACTCAGTCAGTAAGTGAATGCCCTGAAATCATCAAGACCTGAGTTTGGATTCCCAGTAACCACATAAAGAGCTGGACACAACAGTACATGTCTGGAATTTCATCATGTGGAGATAGAGACTAGAAGATGCCTAGAGCTTTCTGGCTAGCCGATATAGCTGAATCAGTAAATTCCAAGTTCAGAATGAGATCTTCTCAAAATAATAAGGCAGAGACTGCTTTAGGAACAATGATCTCTGACTTCAACATGCATGCGCATGAGCGTGGGAGTGCACGCACGTGTGCGCGCGCGCACACACACATACACACAGAGAAACTTTTAAAGTACCATGTTATGATTACTAACCACAATCTTCTCTCTTCTATTAGGTCAATTTATATGACTCTACCATATGTTCTTCTGTAAATTTGTATTTTTGTATAGACAACCAATCCTCTTCTGATGGATGTTTATTTTCCAGTAAAAACAACAGTGTATTTCTTTCACATGTATCCCTATGAATGTCATTCTTGGATGAACTTCTAGATGTAGAAGAATAATAAAAGAGAATGAACACTTAAAATTTTAGTAGTAGGAACTGAGAAAAAGGCATGGCAGATACATAGCAAAGTGTCTGCTGTGAAAGTGGGGTGCCCTGAGTTTGAATGCCAAGCACCCACATAAAAGCAAAGCAGAGTAGTACAAATCTTTAACCAGAGTGCTGAGGGAATAGGTACAGCCAGAACCTTGGCCAGCCAAGCTGATTCATGATTTTTCTCTCTTTTAAAAAAACCACTCATTCACACACACACAGAGAGAGAGAGAGAGAGAGAGAGAGAGAGAGAGAGAGAGAGAGAGAGAGAGAGAGAGAGAGAGCATGAAAAAAGAAAAAATAATGGAACCTGTTTAGTATTGGTTAACAATTCCTGAGCATGCAGCTTCCCGGTAATAGCATGCAGTTAATGTACCCAGTGACATTTATTTGAAGAAAACAAACGTTCCCTCTCCTAGCAGCTATCAACTACATATAGCTTTTTGGTTAGGGTAGGGATTTGTTCCCACTTCCTCTCCTCTGTTTTGGGATTTTGTCTGGTTTGAACCCATGTAGGTCTTGTGCAGGCTGTGAGCCCATACGTCCATCAGTCTTGTTGTGTCGTGAAAACACTGTTTCCTTGGAGTTGTCCACCACTTCTATCTTTTACAATCTATCTTCATCTTCTCACATAGATCTCTGAACTTTGAGGGAAAGAGTGTGATACAGACATTCCATTCAGGGCTGAGTACTCCAAAGTCTTTCACTTTCTTGTGTTGTCCAGTTTTGGGTCTCTGTGCTAATTACCATCTGCTACAAGAAGAAGCTTCTCTGATGAGGGTTCAATGAATCACTGATATATGGGCATAGCAAAATATCATTAGGAATAGTTTTATAGCTATATTTATTTAACAGAATAGTAATCATAGATTTTTACCTAAAGCTCATGACTTATCTACTCTCAAGTTTTTGGACTCATTAACAGTGTCAGATAAAGATTCCACCAAATATAATCAGAAAGTGAATGGTAAGTTCTATAACATTTGTGTCACTATTGCATCAGTGAGCAAGTCTGGGTCACTGTTGTAGCTTATGGAGTTCATGGATGAATGACATAAATGGTTGTGTTTCCCTCTCTGTTAGTATATAGTATCTTCCAGCACTATCAGTGCTCATCAATAAGGGTGATGCTTCTAGCTGAGCACCACATTGATTTCTTCAAGTTTAGAGACAAGTATGTGGTGTGTTCAGCAATAGAGTCATGGCATCAGTTGTGGAAGGTCACCAATAACATTATCAAAAGTCTGTAGTGTTTGGGGGCATCTATGGAGCCCATCTGACTAATGATTCAAAAAGATGTTGTAGATGGAGTTTTCCTATCCCAACTGCCTGCTCCCAAATAACCAACATAGAGGCTTAATTAATATTATTTATAAATGCTTGGATGATAGCTCAGGCTTGTTACTCGCTAACTCTTACGCTTAAGTTAACCCATATTTCTTATCTATGCTTCTCTACATGACTCATGGCTTGTTGCCTCATTTTCTATATGTCCTACTTCCTCAACAGCTGGCTGGAGTCTCACCTGACTCTTCCCTTCCTCCTACCAGAATCCTCTGTGTCTGGTTGTCCCACCAATACTTCTAGCCTGGCTGCCAGCCTACCAGCTTCTTATTAACCAAGGAGAGCAACACATATTCACAGTCTACAGAAGGATTGTTCCATAGTAAGATGTAAACCATTTCTATCACCAGTGGTTTTATTTGGTAGCATATGATACCTAGTTGGGAACATTGTCGTGCCCATTGTATGGTGACTATATTGTCAAATATAGTTGTCTTGTTTTGTTTTTTAAGGCAGAATCTCTCTATATAGCCCTGGCAGTGTTGTAACTATCTCTGTAACTCAGGCTGACCTTGAACTCACAGAGATTCACCTGTCTTGGCCACCCAAGTGCTGAAATTAAAGTTGTGCACCACCACCATCTGGCCAAAATTGTATTTGTATCCCTAAATATTTAAGAAACTTCTACAAGAGTAGGGTTTTTTGCAGCTTTTCAAAGGACCTTCAGTGAATACAGATTTTTAACAAGAGTGCTTACCTAGCATATGCACAGTCCAGGATTTGATCTTAAGGACTGTGACAACAGAAAAGTTAACCAATAATGTTACGTTGCCCAGTTGGTTAGTGCCACTGAAGGATTTAGATTGAAAAGCAGCATGAAGAAAGGAATTTCCCACAGCTTCAGTCCTCCTCCTCCTCAGCAACCATATCCCCACATTCTTAGTCCCTTGGATATCCCAACCATATCCCCACATTCTTAGTCCAAGCCACACCTGATTTTCCCCAAGATAAAACCACAGATAAACAAGTCAGACCTAACAAAACAAATGTTTTTTAGATTTGAAGCTAAAAAGTAATTCATACCAAAATTGGGCATAAGAACAAAATAAGATGATTCTGGTTACTTCTATAGGATTCTCTATTTTTAATTTAAAAACAGTTAATTTTTCTACAAACTTACTGTATCAACTAGTCTTTATTTACTTTTCTGGCATATTCCTCTTTTTTCTAGATATAGTCTCCTGAGCTAATCTAAGTTGACCTTTGACCCTCAATCCGTCTGCCCCAGCTTCCTGAGTGCTGAGACAGCTAGTGTGCACGCCACACCCACACATCTGCTGTGTTCTCTTCCTTTCTGTTTCAGGCCTATTTCCATTTCTTCTTGTTATTAAATAACCTGAAGTTGTTGTTACATTTTTAAGGACTAGAACTAATCTAAAAGTCCGAGGTTAGAGTTACTTTAAAGGCTTGATTACAGTAACATCTCTTTTCAGTAAATGAGCTGCAGGGAGATGGAGAGGTCAGACAGACGGGGTCTGAATCCTGGCTTCCCTTTGTAGAAAGAGCTGGAGCAACACATAACCTCTCTAGGACTTGGTTCTTTCCCTGTAAGATGGAGGTTAGAATTCTTAGTTCAGAATCTGAAAATAGTAATTGTTATTGTTTATTCTAACATAACAGCCAACACTATCCCCATTAAAGTTCTCCAGAGTGATGCAGTGACCAAGACCATATACACCTCCAGGCAGTCACTCTCTGGACTGGCAGTCACGAAAAGGCCAAATGAATAACAGCTTTGGTAAAAGCCAGGAGTTGGGCTCAGTTTTAAACTGTACTTTAGATGCAACATGATAAATAATAAGAGGCCAGGCATGGAGATAATGGGTAACCTTGACTAAGCACTCACCCTGTGTCACACTCTTTGAAGCATTTTATGAGCATCTTCTCTATGTATGCACACAACAATCCCATAGGGTGTTATTATTGCTATCCTATATGTCACACATGCTTGTTTATACAAGGTCTCACGTAGTCCAAGGTGGCCTTGAATTCACAGAGTAGCTAAGGATGACCCTGGACTCCTACTCCTCCTTGCCTACATCCTCTGCAATGCTGAAATTGCTACAGTGTTTCACCACACCTAGCTTTAGCCCTAACTCTTATTTAATATGATGACTGGGGTCACTCCAAAGGAACACGGCCGAGACAAAAAGCAAACTTAATGTTATTATCTTCTGAGCATTTTCTATGTGGTAGGTACTGCTCTGGGTGACACCACTAAGCATTAAGAAATGTGTTGCTCACAACAAGCCTGAGATGCTGGTGCCACCGATTTCCACTTTTATGAACATGGCTTGGAGCTGCTGAACACACAGGATGGTGGAGCTGTTGGTGGTAGAGCTGAGTATTCAGGGCCCCCAGGTGCCCTATCCTAAGCCTTCTCCTTAAATTCAGATGAGTTATCCTCAGCGCTCAGCAGATGTTTACATCTACTGATGTCAGGCACAAAGTGATCCGCACAGATAAGGTTCCTGATCCATGTGATGGAGACTATGCGGGAAGAAAGTGACTTATAGAAAAAAGTAAGAAAATAGGACACTGTAGCATGTAATTAATGTATAATTGGAATCCGTTCATGAGCCCCTCAGAAGTGTCTAATTGATTTGACAAATATTACTCACATTCAGTAATAGAAAAGTAATTTCATTTAAAAATTAAAGAGCGAGCCCTTGGTTTTTATCCTTGAAGAGCAGACTTGGGATGAACGTCTAGGATTGATCCGCATAAGTCAGCTTTGCAGTTTTCCTACCAGATCTGGGATTGCAAGCATGTGCTATCACATTTAGCTTTTCAGATGGTCAAACTAGGCTCCCCATGCTTGTGTGATAAACACTTTACTATTACCACAGCCCCTGAGGTCTTCTTTTCCTCATTGGTTTGGTCGGTTGGCTGATTTCTAGTTTGATTTGGTTTTAGGGTTTTTTGGGGGTTTTTTGGGGTTTTTTTTTTTTTTTTTTTTTTGCTTATTATTGTTGTTGTTTTGAAAAGAACAAAACACGAGGCTCAGACTGGCTACAAATTCACTATGCATAAAAGGATGACTTTAAACTCCTGATTGTCTTCCCTCCATTTCTCAAGTATAGGATCGCAGGGTGTGCCACCATGCTTGGATGGATGGATAGATAGATAGATAGATAGATAGATAGATAGATAGATAGATAGATAGATAGATAGATAGATAGATAGATGATAGACAGACAGATAGATAGAAAATATAGAGATAGATGACAGAGGTAGATATCATGATGTATCATTACAAAAAGTTTAAAAGATTCATAAGCAAACTGAAAACAATAAAAAAAAAATCAGCTAATAAGCTAGGCTATCATTGTTGTCTCTTGTCATGTGTTCTTATGATCATAATGTTGTATTTCTGGGCATTGTTTTAAAATAACCTTAACTCTGCTGGGCATGGCAGCACACACTTGTTAGCACAGCACTTAAGACAGGGCAACAAGAGGATTGCTACCCTGGATTACAGCATGAGACCCTGTCTCAGTAAACAAACAAAAGAACCCCTTCCAAAAGGAACAAAAATAAACAAATAAGATGAAGCAGCCTGGAGTCACATGACTTTCAAGTTCCTATTCACTTAGTTGTGGATGTTCTTCATGACATAAAATATGCCCTCTATCATCTAATAGTTGTGCAGAATTCTTGTGTTTTTCAGCCAGTTTTCCACTGTTGCATCTTAGGTTGCTTTTACCACCTCACACTAGTGTCCGTAATGCTAAGAAATGAGCTTGGGTACATGTCTGTTATGCCAAAATACATTTCTGGATGTGCAGTGGATGAACAGGCTATATTTAGATTGCTGTGACTACACACGGATCTTTTGAACATGAATTTGTAGAAAGGGTACAGGCGACTCCTTGTACACTTGCCACAGTCTCCTCAGAAATGGCCTCTTACAGAACGTAAGCACAAGTCATTGCCACAGTACAAAGCGGCGGAACTACAGATTTGCCTGGGGTTTATACCAAATCACTGCCTGCTATCGGCGGGATGCTAAGATGCATGCTTACCTAATTGTCTACTTTCTATTCTCCCACAATGCCTTTAAAGTTGCCTTCTAGTCTGTGGAGAAAACATCAGTGTGCTTGGCAGCCTAGCCTACTGAAAACCAAGAGGAAGAGTCTCCCTGAAGGCAAAGATGGGCCAATCACTCTTCATAATACAGAATGGGCAGGTTCCCACACTCCTCCAGTTGCCCAGTTCCTTTTTAAGACACGGCTTGGTGCTCTAACACAACATGGATCTCTTTTAGTCTCAGGGTGAGAAAACCCTTCTTGCCTTGTTCTTTCGCTCCTGACTACACCAAAGAAACTTTGGACTAGGGCTAGTCTTTGGCATCATGCTAGCACTTGTCAATTTTCTGTTTTTGGCCACAATAACACAAGCATTTCCTCTCACCTCCAAATTATAGCAAGTGAGTCTGTTTCCTCATCTTCAGAAGAATTCTTGAAATTTCCTTTTAAGATAATTTTGTATCAGAAAAGCGATTTAATGTTTTTAAACTATATTACTATGATAAAAGGCACAAAAGTGGGTGCAACCATGAGAAGTGATGGGTACTTTGACTAGAGCAATCCAGTGTAACCATGAGAAGTGACGGGTACGCTGATTAGAGAGATCTAGTCAATAAAGAACTGACTGATCACACACTGGTGTTCTTTCCCAAGCTTAATTTAGTTTAGAGTGGAAAGTCTTTGGTTTTAAAAACTAATAATAACAATAAGATCTGCTTCCAAAAAGAAGAAACAGAGGAGGGGGGCAAGAATCTACATCTAGGAAGCACTCCATCAACAGACTCCACAGAAGGAATCTTTGAGGTGGACCCTATTAGTAACCTCATTTAATATGTAAAGAATCCAGGGGAGAGGGGAGTGGAGTGGGCTATGCAGTAACCAGCAGAGCTGGGACTAAAATTAGGTTTTACCCAGCTCCTCATTCATGCCCTGGACATGGATTCAAATTGCTTCTCATTAAACATAAGGACCACCAGTCCTCCTGAGAACAGTGATAATAACCCTTTGTACTTGTCACAAGTTTGGACCACTTTACTTCAGGTCTGATGATTGCATAGGAATACCTTAAAATACACTGCTCCCCTGAAAACATTCTCTGATGAGAGAGGAAGTCCCTCAGGGAACTTCATTCCAGGCCTCCATCTTCCAAAGAAAGACAGTATTCCCAACAGGCAGCCCAGCCTGGCCTCCATTCTGTCTGCTTTCCCATCCACTGTTAGAAAGATGTCCATTTTCTATGTTCATTCTACTCCCTGAAGAATTCCAAAAGTTCCCAAGGAAAACCAAATCACGGGGGCAGACTCAACACCAGGTAATAGCACAACATTTTATATTAAACATTTTAAATGCATATGCAGTTTATACTAGGCACTGAAGAAAGAGATCAAGACGTTCAAGCCTCTCTCAGAGGCTCTTGACATCCCAGTTTTAACTCTAGAGAGCTGGAGTTCATGGGAACCCTTTGGACAAATTTAAGGATTTACTATGAATGATTAGTTTATGGTAGAGAGCTTGAGGTCACAAACACCACGAGGAGAAAATGAAAATGACTAACGTGGGTCAGCAAGACAGCCTCACAAGCAAAAGTTCTTGCTCCCAAAGGTCTGACCTCCTAAACTTCCCCCTAGACCACTTGGTGGAAGGAGGAAATTAAATCCCGGGGTTGTCTTCTTATTCCCACATCTGCATCATCACATGCATACACGCGAGCATGTACACACATACACACCAACAAATAGTATGGAATACCACTAAAATTACAACTCCAAAATTACATCAAAACCAAGCGCACTTGTTTTGTAATGTAACTTTTCACATTGAAAAAAATAAATAAATAAACCTCTTAATCTGAGAATGACTGGTTCCTTGATAATTTACTCAGGGCAGAAGTTAAAGACAGACATTTTTGTACAGCGCCCCCTGTAGATGAACAGTGCTCAGATCACAGGATTTATCTCAAGAGCATCACCCTTGATCAGTGGAAGAAGGGAGATGAGCAGTTTCTCCATAAGCTACCATCACCTAAGAAGACTCCCACTTCTGGATCGGGACTCTGCAAGTGTGATCAGGTTCCCGGAAGTGACCCACATGGTACCAACAGAGAACATCTGGATTTGGAACCAGGAAGTATATGGCAAGATCTTGAGACAAGACACTGAGTGGCATCTATTTGAATCTGGTAAAAATTCTTAGTTCGAGTAAAAGGTGGAGCTCAGAGCATTCAATTTGACTCCAAAGATGTGTCTGACACAATACAGGTTTGATGCATGGTGGACTAAGTATGATTTTTGACACAGTGTTTCAAGTTGGCTTTGAGCTCATAATCTACTGCTTCAGGCCCCCAAGGGCTGAGATTACAAGCACGATGACTGATTTCCAAACACAACATTTTAAAACGTTCATTCATTCATTCTCTCACCCATTCATTCTTCCAGTCACAGGTTTATTCATACATATTTATTGAGCATAAACTACATACGAGTCTCACACTTGGACAAATCAGTGCTTTATTCCCTTCTGCTTTGTTTAGTAGCACTGGACATCAGTGGGTAATTAAAATACTAAAGCTGCAATATAAAAATCATTATGAAAGAGAAGAACAGGATGACAAACTCACGATCATTTCCCAGAAGAAAGGGCATTTCGTTAAAGCTCTAAGTGACAGAGACTGTGAAATAGGCAAAGAAGGAGAAAGAGAATGTGTGTGTGTGTGTGTGTGTGTGTGTGTGTGTGTGTGTGTGTGTGTGTGTGTGTGTGTGTGTGTTAAGGAAACTGGCAGTACCTCTGGAATACAGAGGGGATATGTTCGCACAAGCTCAGGCAGATAGGCCAGATCATACACAGTCTTACGGGCCAGAAAAAAAAAAGACTTGGATTTCAGCCTAAAGCCAGTAGGAAGGATGTTGAATAGGGGAACAAACGATCAGATTTGCCTACTTTTAGCATGAACTGACAAGTAAATACAAGCAGTATAAACTCATAAGTACCATACGGATATGAAATAGGCAGATAGCCTGGAATCACCTTGTAAAGAGTGCTGGAGGATAGAGTGTCGTGCAGGGAGCCTGGAGTCTGGGAAGGATGCAGAGTTCACCTTTGTGTTTGTTTTTTAGGATCTACCTATTTGTCTGATTTGATGCCAAGGTAGTGCTTGGGAAAGCTAGAATAAAATCCCCATCTAAATCCATCCCTGTCTTCCAATACTTCAAAAGAAAAGGTCTTCTTGAGACTACAGTCTCTGTGGGTGGTGTTAGGGACCACCTATGAGTGTGATTTTGAGAACCCCTCCACCCCTTCCCACCCAACCCCACCCACTCTCAGTCAATGTAAACTTTTTCTGCTCTTGTCTAGTGCCCCAAAACCTACCATCTTCATTCTGTGGTTTTGAATTTCCAGTCGCCAAATGCACTAGAGAAGGGTAACTCAGTGGTCTGCCCTGCCTTCTTAGGACCAAGTGGATGTGACTGAATTGTCTCAGGGATGGAGGATTCCAAAGGATTTCTGAGACTCCCAACTGTAGGAACAGGGAGGGGCTGTGAAATGGGTCCACTGAAAAATATGAGAGCCAAAGCACCCCAGTTTCCTTTATTCTTATTTTTCTTGGGTTGCTTTTTGAAGTTTGCTGATAAACACAAATGGTGAACTTAGTATGTAAAAGCGTGTGGATCTATATAGTAAGGATACATGAACAGACTGATGGTATGTACTGGACTTGGTAACATGAAAACTCAGGTTCAAGTCCTAAGTTTTATAGCTCTGGAAAAGCTATAGCAACTCCCACCTAGAGTGACTGGAAGGTCCAATGGGACAATTTAAAGTTTTCTCAAGTTATCTATAGCATTTTATTGTTTTATATAGTCATGTGTGTGTGTGTGTGTGTGTGTGTAGGTGTGTGTGTGTGTAGGGGTGTGTGTGTGTGTGTGTGTGTGTGTGTGTGTGTGTGTGTGTAGGTGCAGGTGCAGGTCAGGGTATGTCAGGGACATAGAATGTGTTTAAGAATCATGGGAGGAGGGGCTGAAAAGATGGCCCTGCAGTTAAGTGCACCAACTGCTCTTCCAGAGGACCTGAGTTCAATTCCCAGCACCCACATGGAAGCTCACAACTGTCTGTAACTGCAGCTCTAGGGGACCCAACATGCATGGCAAAGTACCAATACACATAAAATAAAAATTAAAAAAAAATATTAAAAAAGAATCATAGAAGGAGAGAACTGCAAACCCCCTCTATGGAAGGAAGGAAGAAGAGGAGGAGGAGGAGGGGGAGGAAGATCCAGTTTCTAGTTACGGCTTTCCCCTCACTCACCAGGCAACGTGAGAGAATCTCTTGATCTCTGGGCACAGCTGCCTCATCTGAATGGCACGCTGATTGGCCAATCTGGGTCACTATCTCCTGACTGCCTGCCATCCTTGCCATCCCTGGTGAGGTTGGGTGTCCTCAACTGTCTCTTCTCTTAAAGCCTGCTCACTCCAGAGCACAGCAGTTAAGAGCACAGACTACCTGCCTTCTGTCTGGTGACATTGTCAGATGACCTGCTCCCCTGTCCCTCTCAGCATCCTCATCCGGGTGGTTAAGGGAAACTGTAGTACTTAAGTTGATAAAAGGGTTAAGCAGGCAAGTGCAGGTAAAGCATTTAGAATTGTAGCTGACACGTGCAGGGGACCATTCTGCTGTTATGTACCGTCATCCCCTACTTGCCCAATTGGACTACTTTGCAAGTTCACATGGACACATTATTGATAAATCAAAAATGGAACTTTAGCATCATTTAAGGGGTGTGGAATGACTACAGGCAATAACAGAGGAGATCTGGGATCATTACTTTTGCCTTTAAACAAAAAACCTTCCTGTGCACACACACCCACTCTTTTTTTATAATTGGAAGAAACTGAGCCAAAAATTACTGAAGCCTCTGTCATCTCAACATTCAAGGAGTGAATTATCATTATCACTTTTAAGACAACTATTTTATAAGAGGTTGCCTTATCTTTGAACCACAGCTTTCATTAAGATGTTTGACCTCAGGAAATCCTTATAAAAGTTTAAAAATAAGCATGACCACTTGGCCTGTTTCTCACTAAGCAACTTTAAGCTTCTTGAATGACAGAGAAAAACGGAGAAAGCAGGTCCACAGACTGTTCACTGCTTGGTCCTAGAGCTGTGATGTGCCAGCCCCAAGTGTGTGTGCTGGCAGGCAGCTGCCGGCAGTGACAGTGTTAACAGTGTTGGGTAAGGTGATCCCTTGAAACTGGAAGGACTTTGGGGAAGTTTTCAAAGCTTGGCCCGCTGGGCTGCCCAGCCCTTGGGAGAAAAGGAGGCTAGCCAGTTAGAACTAGCAGCCCCAGCTGAGCCCAGAAAGGGGCGAGCAGATTGCAGCTGAAATTATAGGCACAAGGTTAGTGGTTCCAAGCATCTCTCCAGCGGGAGGACAACTTTGGAGAAGAGACTCCCACCCCCACCCCGTCCCGCCGACCCGACCCAAGGCGCCATCTCTTTGCAGCTCACCTCACTTCTGCTCTGCCAGCTGCTGGGGCCCATCGACCCTCCTGCCAAGCCCACCCACGGTATCCGCGGTCACGAGAGCCTGGGCTTGACTTGTACCCTTGGGGACCTCTCAAAACCAGAAACTTTTTTCAGACATCCGAAATGAAACTGTTTCTAAAGCCAGGATTGTTTTCGGACCACACACACACACACACACACACACACACACACACACACACACACACACACACACCTGATGATTTCTCTGGGTTTCTGTATGACCACAAGCCTGAATTCCTTTCTGCTGCATCTGAAAGCCAGCCAGTACAATTGTCAAAGCAACTAAACAGGCCACAGGACCTCACCTGGTAGGAGGAAGAATATCTCTGGTGCTACACTAATCTGGGGGTGGAGAAAGGAACGGAGGGAAGGAGAGTGAAGAAAGGAGAGAGACAGGGGACAGAGTTGAGGCAAAACTATTGGAAGTAGGGATTTTTCTTGTATAATGCTAGAGCAAAATAGTAGAGAATGATCTGCTGGAGGGAAAGAAGTTTGCATCTGCATGGAAGTCCATAAACACTTCCCTAAACTCATCTGTTTATGTTGCAGATAGAAGACAAGCCAATTTGGAGGCGGGGAAGGTTGTCGGGGAGGAAAGGAAGGTAGGTGGATATCCTCACAGAAAGTGTATTGTCAGGGCCTTAGTCTAAGTTAAGGGTGCTTAGGAGAAAGCACCCTCCAGTCCTTCTGGTGGAGAAGCAGCTCTGGCCCCAGCCGGCCAGTTTTCTCCCCTTGCTGGGGCCCTCCACGCAGAGGCAAAGAGCATTCAGTTACTGGGCAGAATATCCTCTGATCCCTGCAGCAGGCACCAGCCTTCTAACCTGCAAGCCTGAATAAGAATGAGTCATTTGAAGCTCCCGGAACAAAGTACTTGCAACTGCCTCTCAAGACACTGCCTCTATGTAGGTGGGACACACCTCCCAGGGCAGTCACATTTTTTTTTCCTCCTTCCTTCAAACAGGCAGGGAATTCTGATGCTCCCCAAAGACTGGCTCTACCTCCTGTCTCGGCCGCCCCTACAATGTGAATCTTGCTTCTCCAGGTCAAGACTGGAGTTTTAAAATAAAATGGATGATTTAACGCTACTTGATCTCCTGGAGTGCCCTGTGTGCTTTGAAAAGCTCGATGTCACAGCCAAAGTCCTTCCCTGCCAGCACACCTTCTGCAAACCGTGTCTACAGAGGATTTTCAAGGCCCACAAGGAGCTGAGGTGCCCGGAATGCAGGACCCTGGTGTTCTCCAGCATCGAGGCTCTGCCAGCCAACCTGTTGCTGGTGCGTCTGCTGGATGGTGTGCGCTCAGGGCAGAACTCTTGGAAAGGGGGATCCTTTCGCAGGCCTCGCATACTGACCTTACAAGACAACAGGAAAACCAAGACCAGCCCCAGAAGTCTACAGGCCAGCCCTTTCCGGCTGGTGCCCAGTGTCAGGATCCACATGGATGGGGTAAGAGAAAATTTACTTGCTATTATCATGTGCATTTGGAGATTGGTTCTATGTGCGCCCAGAGCTAGGGAACAGACTTCCTTCATGTAGACAGAATTCTATCAGAGTGCTAGAGATGATTCCCCATAAGTCAGTTGGGTGAGCTATGATTACTGAGGCACAATGGGAATTCTGGGCCAGCCTAATCCATCTAACAATTTGTCTCAGAACTTCTAATACTTGCTAGATTCTCTTTAGTTCTTATCCTGGTAAAGTTGAATGAAGAAAGTACTTGAAGATAATCCTTTTCTGGTCATTCACTTCTGCTGCTAAGGGGCCAGGCCAGAGTATAGATAATGTCCTGGGGATAAGGAATTAAGAAAATAAATTTAACTACAGGTTGCTTTTGAGATTTCAGAGAAGTTTCCATACATCACATGTTGCTTGAACTTTACCTAAATCTATCTTCCTATCTCATCATAAAGAGCCTTTACAATGATGATCATTCATAATTTGTTTGAATCTATTGAGGTTCTTGATGCCCAAAATCACATAGGAGAGTGGATTGTGAGTGGATTGATTGATGTGTATAGGAACACTGCCGGTGTAGTTCTACAAAGTGAAGAAAACATTAAAAAATGTATGCTGGGCAAGGGCTACAGCATAGACCCAGTCACACCGTACAGATTACTGAGTAAAAGCCTCCCATATTCCTCTGTCTGCCCCTGAGAACACACCCCAAGGACTTTATCTGCACTTCTATGCAAGAGCACATCTTAGGAGGACGAAGTCCTGGTAGTCCAGAGGGATTATTTGCATTGTCATCCCTGAACTCTCTGGACCAAAATGCACACAAAACTATGGCTCAGCAATCAAAGATGAATTCTTTGAAGTCTCGTCTAAAGCAAGTGCTGGTGGCAGGGTCCCAAAGACCACTCTGAAGAGTAGCAGTACGTGGAAGCATTTGGCACTTGGCTCCCCCTTCACAGGGAAGAGGCTTGCGGTGTACATTCACATCTGTTTCCTAAAGTTTTCTTCTGAGAGTTCAGTCTCTTGGAGTTTGATGCACCTTTAAGCCACCCATGTGGCAGGGTTGTGTGTAAATATTCAAAAGGAAGAGTGGGAAGTTGGCATGGTTTCTTCACAGAATTTTTTTTTTTTTATTGCTGTTGTGCTGTAGGTGAACACATTCCAGGAAAGGGATGGGTGCTCACTGCTCTGTATGTCTCCTCAATCCATCAGAATCCACAGGCCTGCAAAGGTAGAACAGGGCAAAGAACAAACTTTAGTCAAACCTGCCTGTTAAGAGAAAGGATATCTGTCTGAGTTGGCAAATCGTCCTTGAATTCCTAACACCTAGAAACCTTTTCTCTCCCCTTTCCTATAAAAGTCTGACTGGCGTTCCAGCAGAGGTTCATCATTCACTAAGGAAATGTTGCCTGGAAGAAGGTCGGGCCCCTCTATGCAGCTGTCTTTGTAAACGTCTGTTCAGGTTTTCATCTTCCCCATGTTGCTAAGGAAAATGCATACAGTTGCCAAGGGGTTGCACCATACAAGATTCACAGAGTACTCCTCCACAAGGGGATGAAAGCAGAAAATAGTAAGACATAGGTCCTCTTTGTGGGGACTTGGAATGTGGGACAAAAGAGACAGTGATAGGTCTGTGCCTACTCACCATGCTGCCCCGGACCTAGGCCTGTCATCAGGGCTGAGGCACAGACTCAAGTCCTTGAGGGATCATGCTTTCCGAGAGAATCAAAGTTCATAAACATGTTTTTCAAAGAGAGGAGCTGGCAGCCCACCACTATTCTATTCATTCATTTCTCTTCTTGAAGTGATCATCTCATGCCTCTTGTCTCTTAATGAGAATATGAACAAACCCATTCTGGGATGTTAATACAATGCCATTCTACAACTTGTTTATGCTTGTAAAAATTTAACTATCATTCCTGTAAATATAAAACAAGCTATCATGTCTTCCAGTTAAGGCATGTACTGCATACTGTCAAATCTCCTGGAGTTATTTGCATTTTCTGCCTCAGTTTATGCAACTGAGCCAAGAACAAATAATATTTGCTATTCCGATCTCTTCTCTAAGACACAATTATCTTTGCAACATGTATCACCATGGAAAACATCTGCTGGGGAAATGCAAAGCACCATCATTATCATTAATTTAAACACACAGTGTGACTTTGGGCAAGCCACTTAAGTTGGCTGGGTCTCAATTTAAAATTCTGTAAAATGGGAAAATGTATTATAAAAACCTAGAGCCACCTTGACACCTAAGTAATTAATGTTTGCAAAGCACTCTGAGAGTCTTAGATGAAAGGCATCGGAAGATCTTTATCATAGTAAGTATCACTATTGACTGTTTATTGTGCCCTGCCATACATGAGGCATTCTACAAAACACAGGAGTTATAGCCCTTGCCGGAAAGCGGAACAGGCATTGTTATTAAACATGAGTCTATGGTGAATCCAGACCAGAGTAATACTAACTCTAAGTACCCCCCTGAGCAGGGAAAATAATCTGTTGTCATAGGGTACCATTTTGTAAAACACCTCTTTCATAGGCTCCTTCATAGCCTGGCATGCTGACAGAGTTCATTTAACTTCCTACCCACCAGCTTTTTAAGCCCAAAGTCTGTTCTGCTCGCCCAGGCTCATCCACCAAACAAGCTCATCAGGATCTTTTTGTTGGCTCAAAGAGGCCTGATGTCTGTTGTGCCAGCAAGTACGCTAGGGTGGAACCTATAGTCACACCTCATGCTGCTGGCCCAAGAGAGAGAAAAATTAGCCCATTGTGCCTACACTTCTAAATCCCTCCCAAGCTGATTGTGTAAAAAGCAAACTTGAGAAGTGGCTGCAGGCTTTTACAACATGTAATTGTTCCACCCAGATGGGGAGCTCTGGTGGGCTCCTTACAATAAAAATCCCTCTGGTTCTTAGTCCAATGCAGACAAGCCAAAGGAATTTGATAATCCCTTCAAAAGGATTATGAGTTGCCAAAGAGTTTATCTCTTTTCCTCCTAGTTCTGTTTAATAATATTTCTGAATTAAGACAGGTAACTTGACGTTTTGAGAAGTTAAATATTCGAACCCTGAGTCTGCTCCTTCAATGGTTGTGCTATTTGAGTGAGTCACTTAAACCTCGGGGCCTTCAATTCTCCATCAGCAAATTGAAGATAATAGTAGTACCTACCTACCTCAGAGCATTGAGATACAGATGAGATGACTCACATTCATTAGCTCTTAGTGCATGGACTGGCTCACACTGAATGCTCAATAAATATTAGCTGGGATGGTTGTTGAAATGACTCAACACTTTCTACTCAAAATTACACGCCCTCTCTCACCCCCTAGTGAATTAGGTCCACCCTGAAATGTTTCTAGGTGCCCTGATTATCTGGCTTGGGTGCTTTTCTTCCAAGTGATCTATGGCCCATAATTCAGTTATGTGACTTCCCTGCTTTGAATTTCCATGCTCCCTTAGGGAGCTATGAGTTGATGGAAGGGAGAAAGCTCACAAAATTCACTTCCCTGAATTTTTAAAATAATAATAATTAAAAATTTAAAAGCATGCACAGAAAGTAAGTATCTGGCTGATCCCCCAAGCGACACTGATTCTTCATTAACTTCGCACTTTTCCTTTTCTCTACACTATCTCTCTTCCCCACACAACTGTCACCTCCCTGGGTCTCCCAGGGATGGACTTTCTCCCTGCCTTGTTAAGCATTGTGGCAATCACACCCCGTATCAGCAAGAACACACCTGCTGTCACCACACAGAGACCAGGTGGCTTTGTCATAGAAACTCATTCAGCTGCTGTTGTAAGCATCTGAGGAGCAAAAAATCAGGTCAGAGAGCACCTGAGGGAGCTGAGGTTGGGGAGAAACCACAAGGTGGTTGAGCCCCTTTCTCGGGTCTCAGATGTGTTCTAAGCACCGACACAGATGGTAGGTTTTGCTAAACTTACAAAGAGATGAAAATCATTTCAACCCCTGAAAACAGCAGGCAGGTGACACCTGCCTTGACCGTATGTAGCAGGTGGAAAGATTCGAGTAGGTAGAGGCTGCGGCTGAGAAATCAGGGGACATGGATGAGTCTCCGACTTTACTCATTTTTATTTGCAAAACAACTTTTAGAAAATACAAGATCCCAAATATCACTGTTGTCATGCACCCTCAATGCAACCAATTCCTACTATAACCCACTCTCCCCTTCCTTGCTAATGGTATGTAAGGATTTCTAGTCAAATGGAGCTGCCTTGTGCTGGGATTTAATATTTGTTAGCTGTGAAGCCTTAGGCGAGTCACTTAATATCTGTCATCCTCCGTGTCTATATTGTAAAGTGGAGATAATAATGGCATGCATACAGTGTAAGGTCATTATGAAGTTACAATGAGCTGATGGCACACTGAGAGCTTAGCACAAGTGTCTGGTACCCAACAGGTGCTAAGACATGTTAGCAACAGTAAATAATAAAGCATCACCATAGAAAAGTCTGCTGAAAACAAGGCCCTCTAAATCAACCGAGCAAAGTGCATATGACCTCAGAGACTGAAGCGGCGAGCACAGGGTCTACATGGGTTTGTACCAGGTTCCTCTGCATATACACCATAGCTTTCAGTTTATTAGTTTTTGGAGGGACCCCTAAATGTGTAAACAAGTGGGTCTCTGACTCTTGTGCCTTCTCTTGGGGCTCTTCCTCTGTTGGCTTGGCTTGTCCAACTTCGATATGATGGTTTTCATCTTATTATTTTTGTCATGTTTTGTTGCTATCTTCTAGAAACCTTTCTCTCTTTCTAATGAGTGAGGGAAAGGAAGGAGATCCAGGAGGGAGAGAGGGAGGAAGCAACTGCGAGGAAAAGAGGGAGGGGAGACTGCATTCAGATAAAAAAAGAAAAAGTCTTCTGCTGTTGTGGGGTGGAAGCGCATACATAACTGTTGAAAAGTTCAGTAAAGGAGATCTGGGGAGTACCAAAGAAAAAGGTGTTCTCAAGAACTCAGAACTATCAGGACAGCACATCAGTACCAGGGCTTGTGGGCTGGGGGCAGGTGTGGCTGTGCAGAGACAGCATGAGGAATTCTGTGACATGTGATTACTCTATGATGTGGGTGGTAGTGTGGTGTGCATACAAAATGAACACCAAGAAAATAGTCAACATACCGCGTGGTAAATTTTGAAGTGATCATGAAAAAGAGAAGTGCAGTCTGCACACTGCTCTTGGTGTCGCCTGATTCCCACCAGGCCTCCTCTGATCTCCTCTCCCCTCTGTGTGCTTAGCCCCAGTTCAGTGATGAGAAGGACTCTGACATCGGTCTGGTGATTGGGGTGATTCTTGTAGGGGCCCCTCCCTGTTTCAGTGAGCCCAGTGTTGCATGATCTTCTTGGGTTGGCTAAAGGTATCTGGGAGGCCTCAGCACTGAAGCTGATGGGTGCGGCATGAAGTTCTCTTTAATCAACAACAATTATCCACCACAGGGGAAACACCACCTCGGGATTAGCATATGCATATTTTATGCTGTTTTCCTTTCTGCTTATGAAAGGTTGCTACTCATATGTCTCATCCTACTATAAAGAGGTTCAGAAGAGAAGGTACTGTGCACCTCATGACCCATGAAGAACAGCCTCATCTGACCCATTCCAGGGTTCTGCTCAAACCAGATGAAATACTCTAGCCTATCTTTGGCATTCTTTACATTTTTGTTGACCAAGACCAGCCTTTCACACAAGTGAACTGTAAATCCTCAGTGACTGTCCTACAGCGCTTCAGAGTCAAATGTCAAAGCTATAAAGTGCTCTTCAGAAGGTTTTGAGATTTCAAAAGACATTAGCCTCTAATGAACTGGGAATCTCTAAGTGGGAGATTGTGATTAAAAAAAAAAAAAAAAAATTTCTAAACTCCTCTTTCTCCTCCCCCTCCTCTTTGATGCTGGAAACCCAACCAAGGCCTCATACATGCCTAGCAAGCACCCTGTTACTGAGATGCACCCCCAGCCACTCTTGTTTGCTTCTTATTTTAGGGAAAGGTCTTGATAAGTCATTCAGATCACCTTGAGTTTAACCTGTTCCAAATGGGCCTTGAGCCTGCAGTCTCTCTGCCTCAGCCTCCCAAGCAGCCAGCATTATAGGCTTGTGGCATTATGGTCAATTCATTTCCCAAATTTCAATGATACTGTATCACTCTCTTTCCCAAGATCTTAGTGATAGAACAAACATGAAAAAGTGCTGTCTCAGAGTTTATGTGCTCAGTCACAGCACAAATCATATTTTTAAACAATTCTGAAACACACTATTCCTATTTTCTGTGGTATTTAGCTTCTACTTGTTTCTAGCCACAGGAGCTACGGTAAGCTACACCACAGAGTAAGGATATTGGCTTCCCATGGCTAACTCTCCAACTCTGACCTGTATATAACAGGTGTGTCAGTTGACAAATCAGATATTGATATTGTAAGATAACATTTATTATAAGACATACCATCTGTGTACTTATGGTATATAGAGGAAAAGGGAAACGTGAGCATAGCTGCTCACAGTAAAACACATCCAGTTCTAGTATGCTGAGGTGTGCCAAATGCAATACTGTATTGTTTCATTTATATAAAACTCCAAAAAATACAGAATTGTGAACTATAATGATATGGAGGTTAATGAAGATGTTTAGTGTAATTGTATGAAAGTCTATCAAAATTCACCATCCTCTATACTCAACTGGATATTCTTTGTGTACGTTATTATTCCATAAAGTTGATTAAGACGAAGAACAGTAGGACTGAAATGTACAGTCTATGAGAATGTCAGGTAGTGAGGCAGAGCATTGTGAGGGGAATGGAGCATGGTCAACACAAAGCAACTTCCTATGAGGTAGGCATTTTTATAGATTGAAGGAAGATGGGATCAAGGGATGAAAAGGTAGGTCAGAGATGTGCTGAGTAAGAAAGGAAGCTTCAGAGGAGGAGGAAACAGTGGAGAGGAGGCAGGGTGTTTGGCCTTCTTATCAGGGTGACTAGATACCACTTGGAAGATGTATGTCACTTGCTCCCCTTAATAAAGTCTTTCCAATAGCCATGCCAAACTGGCTACATGTCAGCATATGGCCTTTCTGTTCCGTTATATAAGCAGACTTGATGGATTTGATATAGCCAAATGAGATACAGCTAACCAGTGCTCCAAGGTGGTGGCTAAGCATGTTGGGAAATGAAGAAGCAGCAGGAGGCAGAACCATTCTTCACTGTTCACATGGACAGGTCCTCTAGTCAACCCAGCTCTAAGCATGCCCCAAAGCAAGTATCAGAGCACCACGAGACACATTCCTTGGTAAGCAGCATCCTGTGGCATGGTCTTTGTCAGCTACACCACTGATGCACAACCCTAGAGCTCCAGCTCAGAGCTCAGCCTGCTTAATGCCTGTCACAGTGTTTTTCAGTACCTGCCGCAGGCAGGCCCTGTCCTGACAAGTCACACTAGGAACTCTCACTGAGTTCATCAGAGATTTCTGTCCAAGTCTCCAGTCTTTCTCCAAGAAACCAAGAGAATGCAAAACTCATCTGTCAATACTGGACTCAGAGCCTCTAGCCTACAGTCTAACTCACGGTAAGAACTCCAGCATGTTTATTGAAAGTTAGAGTAAATAAATAAATGAGTTCATGTCTCTGGTAGACTTCATGGAACCATGGGCTAGCTCCTTGTGGAGCGGAAATGAGTCCTTGATGAATTAAGCCATTACAGAGCTATGTGAGGAATGAGCTGCACACTATATTAGGTGCAAAGCACATGGTGCCCAAAATGCTCTTGACATGAGTCACCTCTCTAAATACCTTTTTAACGGATGAACATCACTCTGTTGAAAATGTGGTTCAAAATCACTTGGGTCAGGAATTGCTAACCTGAAGACAGAAGCTAACACTCTATATACAGCTGACCCCCTTTGTCATACACCACGAATTCACACACACTCCTTGGTTCTTGGTAGACACACTTCTTCAGAGTTAATTGTCAGTTAGTCACACAAGGGAATAGGCCCCAAAGTAATTTACCTGCTTTCCTTCTCCCAGAGCCTGGTATGTGTGCTCTGGTATGTGTTTAGGTCTCCCCGCCTTGTGTATGTATGCATGTGTGTGTGTGTGTGTGTGTGTGTATGTGTGTGTATGTGTGTGTGTCTGTGTGTGTCTGTGTGCCTGTATCTGTGTCTATATCTGTGTGTGTCTGTGTGTCTGTGCCTCTGTGTGTCTGTGTCTGGCTTTCTGAAGGGGAACAGATGTCTTAGTAGCATTTTAAAATACATATTTCAGTTTTTCTGTTACTTCTGATTAGACTTTCCATATGATAAGCAAACAAGATAGCATTGTGACTCAGAAGAAAGACTCTGGTTTGGCATGTACTGGTTATATGTTTCTGGCTAAGTTACTTAGCAACTCAGAGAATTGTTGGTATTAGATAGAAATAGCAGGGAACACCTCACAGAATAATTTGGAAAATTGTCAATGAGACTGTATTATAAAGTACTCAGCCAGTGTTCTAGCTCCTAGGAAGGTTAACTGTGGATATGCTCTCCCAAGTAGCCATGTGTATCTG
Source organism: Phyllotis vaccarum (assembly GCA_033318265.1). Lineage (NCBI taxonomy): Eukaryota > Metazoa > Chordata > Mammalia > Rodentia > Cricetidae > Phyllotis > Phyllotis vaccarum. Next base: position 45,080,170 of record JARWLC010000009.1, on the reverse strand, counting down.
TTAAACATGCTACGCAACTCACGGCTAAATGGCTACTTCTGCGCTGTGAGCATGGAAGCAAGCTTGATCCGTAGGGGTGGGAAATGGCTCATTCAGTAAAGCATTTGCTTTCAAGAAAAAAACTAGAGTTCAAGCCCCCAAAACCATGTCAAAATCCTAATGATGGGAGGCAGAGGCAAGAAATCCCCAGGGCTTACTCAGGTGAACTCCAGCCCACTGAGAGACCTTATCAGATATATATTTTGTTTATTTTAATTTCATGTCCATTGATGTTTTGCCTACATGTATCTCTGTGTGAGGGTGTCAGATCCCTTGGGCCTAGAGTTACAGACAACAGTTGTGAGCTAACATGTGGATGCTGGGAACTGAATCTGGGTCCTCTGAAAGAGCTGCCGGTGCTCTTAACCACTGAGCCATCTCTCCAGCCCAAGAGATCCTGTCTTAAAGGAAACAGATGGCCTTCCTGGAAATGACATCTGAGATTTTTCTCTGGCCACCACACACATGCTCAGGTACTCACCTATGCACCCACACATTAAATAAAATAATGATCCTGGTGCCACTTGACGGATAAATCAAGAAAACTTCTAAGAATTATCTAACATGGGGCCTATCATATTCTAAGCTTTTGAAGGCACATGCAGTTTTTCTCCTTGACTTCAGTGAATATAAAAGCAAATGAAACATGGCCCTTGTTCTCCAAGAGCCGAATCCACTAACCAGAGTGATGCAGCTAATAAATCCTAAGAGTATCATGGTGTGCTTGATAACACGGGTGAGGGACTGATCCACTTGGCCAGCATAGTCTGCGTAGAGTGGACTGCTTGTGTGTAATTCCTGGGCAAAGCCCTTCAATCCACAGACTCTCATTTAATGTGTTTCTAATTTGTAAAAACAAATTTATTGTTGTGTGTGTGGATGTTTGATTCTCTCCTAGGCCTCTAGGTCATCCAGTCTCTGGGTTCCAACACTCCAAGCAATGTCAGGGGTGGGCTCACTCTTGTGACATGTGTCTCAGGCTAGGACAGACACTGGTTGGCCACTCCTACAATCTCTGGGGTTGCACCTTTTTTTAATGCTCATGGTCTGTGTCACAAATCGTCTAAGCTCTGGTGGATAACACTGAGCCTACAAACTTCAGAATAGACTGAAGCATATATGCTGAGTACAGAGTCTTACACTCCTGGTCCCAAAGCTTCTGATTTGGAAAATGTATCTTTGGGTACCATTCACATACATAAGCACTCAGGGTCAAGAAAAAGAGTCTAAACAACTTAGAGCATTCAATATAACCCTTCCCCGAAAGGATTAATACAAGGACACTAGCCTGGAGAAGGAAAAAATAAAGCAGATAATCCCACAGACCACCCAAGCTGAGGGAATCCATCAAAGGGCCCCTGGATAGGAGGGCAAGAATGAGGCATTCTGCCAATTAGGAAGTTGATCCCATGTGGCTGGGATTAGTTATAAATCTGTGTAGCCTTCATTCCTCTGAGAATCCAGTCTTTTCTCTCACTGACCCCAGTCAGTCTTATGTTTCTGAGATTCCCAGGGTCCCTGGCTGCTACCTACTCAGCCTCCATGGCACCTGTCAGCCTGCAGCTCCTTCCTGTCTCTTTTCCACTGATCTTAAGATCCATAGGTAAGAAAGTGTCCTTTCTTCCTCTGTTTCTAGCACAGCCACTCAACTGCAACCGGCTCTCACTGTGTAGTTATTGAATGTATAACGTTTGTCACACCATGAAACCACAGTCAGATTCATCAGCCTGAAGGTTGATGAACTCCTGTTAGCTTCCCCTGACTCCAGGCTAGCAGAATATATAGCACTTATTTTGCTTCCAGAATCTGTACCAGCCCCTGTCTGGTTGACAGGGATGTTTCTTGACTTAGGTCCAGGTGTGCTAGAAATGGCATGTAAGTGCTTGCAGAGGATTCAAAGGTAATTGGATTTCAGAAGGTTTAAAAAAAAAAAAAAAGTCAAACCAGAATGGAGAAGATTGCTAGAAGAGCACCAGGTGACTGGCATATCTTCTGAGTAAGTCATTCTGGTTTTCACAGAATTAGGAATGATATCGCCGTACACATAAAAGTATTTTAATTGGTTACCAAGGCAATATGACAGAATCACCGGGCACAGGACAGGAATAGAACCGTGCAGGGCTGTGTTCAGGAACAGTGTTTATCTGCAATATTAACAAACTGCCTGGATATGAGAAAGCCACGGTGACAATAAATCTTATTTGGGACTTGTGCTTAATAAACAAGAAAACTAAATCAAAGAAAGGGAAAAGTTCTCTTCCGTGCTCTCTTGAGAAGCAGCAGAGGTGACCTTCCAAAACTCATGTCTCCTTGAAGTGGAAAATTCTTAGGGATAGAGGACATCCAAGACAACTGGCTTTGTACTTCAAGGAAGGCAGAACCCGGTGAGCGGGTGGAAGGAGATACCAGAGCTGCCTCCCTCCTGAGAGGGGAGATAAGAAGTACATACAGGAAGTACTCACAGACAAAATTTTCCCATCTCTTTCATTTAGTTCCCTTTATATTAGAGTGAGAAATACTTCACATCAAACATTACTATTTATTATTATTATTACTATTATCATCATTATCATTATTTTGGTTTTTTCTAGACAGGGTTTCTCTGTGTAGTCCTGGCTTTCCTGCTATTTGCTCTGTAGACCAGGCTGGACTTGAACTTCGAGATTTGCTTGCCTCTTCCTCGTGGATTCTGGGATTAAAGATGTGCGTCACAGACACCTGGCTTTACTTTTGTTTCCTCGGCTCTGAGTTTTCCCATAAGTTAGGTTGGAGACATTCCTGCCTTCTGTCATTCTCAGCTCAAGACCTGGAGAATGTGAAACAAAATTAGTCAAGGGGAGTGTTGGTTCTGATTTCATGGGCACTGGTAGGGGGACCAACAAAGGAAGCTAGAGAAAGGACAGATACAGAGGTTAATCGTCACCTTGACAATGACCGGAAACATACAGCAGAACCATGTTCCAGGATCAGGATCGCGCAAAATAAACATGGATTCCTTTACTCCCCCCGACTATCTCCTGGAGGCCTGCAGCATTTCTCGTTTTTTCAGATGAAAAAACAGCAAGTTAGTAGCAGGGCAGAGACTTGAATCTGATCTGCCTGAATCTAAGGCTTAGACACTGAGCAGGGTGATTAAGGCAACCAGGGCCAGAGAATAGTTTCCTGGAATCCTGAGGAGCCTGCACAATCTGCTATTGCTGGTGGCTTCGTACTGAAACCCATCTCTGCTAATGCTTCTGCGAAGCTTCCAGAACATGGTTTAATCCTCGGCAATCCCAGCTCCATGGTGATGTATTGTCTTAGCCAGGACTGTTTTATCAAAAATTTAAGAATCTCAATCATAAAAATGAGTCTAAGTGAGTGGAGAAAAGTATGAGAGAGAGAGAGAAATTCAGAAAGAGGAAGATGAGGAGAGAGGCAGAAGGATATTCGAGAGGTGTAGAGGTTGGAGGGAAAACTGGGCATGAGAACAGAGCGGGAAGCCAATCGGAAATGAGATGTGCAAGGAAGGGGAAATTGGGGCATGGGAGGATATTTTACCAGGAGTTACAGCAAACTCTGGTCCGGAACTAGTCTGTTTTCCCCAAAATATTAACAGACTTAGAGCAAAATATTTATGTTCCATTTCCTATAGAAACCTGTCATCTGGGCCGGTGGCAGGGAGCCAAGCGGGAATGTCAGGAAACTCAGCTTCCAACCCCGGCTCAGCTGAAAAGCAGCCATGGGACTTGAGATGCTTCTGAGTGCTAGTAATGACTATGGTTTAGGGGTAAAGTTTCAAATTCTCATTCTCAATATTCTAGTATTCCAAATTTAAATTTCCCCTTCCTATTTTAGAGAATATATAAAAGAAAGTTTTCTACATATATTTTTTTTAAATTTAATCTAATTTTTAAAAAAATTAGCTACCTAATATCTTGAGCCCTTTCAGTTTTCAAGGGTCTGTCATGATTTAAAACACAGAAAAATATCCATTCAGAACAAGAAAGGTAAAACTCAGGAGAAGTGAGACATGTGTCCAAGGTCACTCGTGTACAGTGACCCCAAAGCCACACTCTAGACCAGCAGTTCTCAACATGTAGGTCATGACCCCTTGGGGGTGGTCAAACAACTCTTTCACAGGGATCACCTAAGACCATCAAAAACACAGGTATTTGTATTATGATTTGTATTAGTAGCAAATTACAGTTATGAAGTAGCCACACAGATGATTTTATTATTGGGGTCATCACAACATGAGGAACCGTACTAAAGATCCCAGCATTAGGAAGGTTGAGAACTATTGCTTTAGACACTCACACCATGGGGTTTTAGGGTGAAGCTCTGCTCCCCTGTGCAAAACGTATGTGTACCATCAGCTGTTTAATTACCATGTATTCGTGTATTTCTCTCAAGTTCTATGACTAGTTAAAATCTCGGTACTCAACAAACATCATCACTGTCTATGTAAGTGTCTTATTGCTATATTCTGGAATTACATGTGTGTGAGATTTTGAAGGTCCTCTAAAGCCAGCTGGCTACATCTCCCATGTCTCAATCTTCTCTCAGTCCCAGGGAAAGGTCCACCTGCAAGGCCTGTGGATACACTCTCTTTTCTCTACCTCTGGAGAGCAATGAGAAATGTTTACTGAAATTGAGTCACAAAACAAATCTGCTCCATTTTAAACAGGAACCCAGAACACATGCTTTTGGGGGGAGGATCAATATTATCTCATTATCAATTTTATTTTCTTCAAACTGAAGATTTCACTGACTTCACCCAGCGATCTAGTTTTAAGTATTATTGACCCAAGAAGAAGTATAGAGCAATAGTTAAGAGCTGGGGTGGGGGGTGGGGGGGGCATTGGCTTGAAATTCCAGTTCTTCTTGTTCATTAAAAATGGGGGTAATAGTCAACACACCACACTTCAGTTTTGAGAAACAACTGATACATTCAAACTGACCCATGTTCATGATATATGTTACTAGAAATCTTTATTGCCATGCCTTCTATATAAGTATCTATTTTATTTCACAGTGTGTACCTGCTCCAAGGTTCAGTTACTTTCTGTTTAAAACATGTGATGCCTGTGTCACCTAAGTGAGCTTTATCGAGCAAGGGCCTGGAGATTGAGAGAGAGACACGGGTCATTCTTGAAAGAAGAATGTCGTGTATTGAAACTCAGGGGAAGTCTTATATACCGGGGTTGCCCTTTTGACTTTGAGTAACCTCTGCAGCTCACAAGCAATAACTTGCCTGGGTCAATTTCTTTGTTCTCTATTTCTTGATTCCTTAATCACAGCACCTGTTTGGGCAATGTTCTGATAATGGAAATGGATCAATTGGTTCTGGTAAACACCGCAGGTGTTTAATAAATAAATAGTGCTAAGCCCTAGGGCTTGCAAGCTGACCTCCACCAAAAAAAAAAAAAAAAAAAATCCACAAATAAACATACTGGGGTTTTGTCTCCTGAAGTGCCACCACACCATAGATTCAAGTCCATTCAGCAAGAAGCACCACACTCCTAAGAGACTATTTCTTGACGTCCTTTCCCTATAAAGAGTCTCTGGCCATTACAAACTGCTAAAGCAACATTGTAACAGGTATACTATTCTTCAAAGCCTTTTGTGGGGAAAACTTTTAGTTTTCATCTTAGAGAGTATATTTCATTGTGCATGTGTGTGTGTGTCTTTGTGTGTGTATGTATGTGTGTATATGTTGTATGTGTGTGTATATGTCTCTGTGTGTATGTCTCTGTGTATGTGTGTGTGTGTGTGTGTGTGTGTGTGTGTGTGTGTGTGTAGGAATACTATAAATTAAACTCAGTGAAAGGAAAAAATTCAGCAAGCTGGACGCTAAACTAGACAGGTTGATATTTGCTCTGTTAGGGTAAGCAGAAAGAACAACATGCTCGCATGTACACATGCACATGTCTACAAACACCTGTGTTCTTACTTGGGTCTTCTCACTGATTATTTAGAAGATACAAGGGTACTGTCATGCCAGTGGGGACATCATCTGGGGAAGAGAGAATGAACAATAAGGATATGCAGTGAAGCCAGGTGTAACCTGACACTGATGCTTAATGCTCCAGGTAAATTCTGGGAGATGCTGAATATACTAACAGGTGACAGATGTGGTGTGTTTATAGCTCCCCTCTTTGAGCCCTTTACTAAGAGCCATCCTTGGGAACAAACCAAGTTCCGACAAAACTGCAGGTGTTGTCTATTGAAAATGACCTGACTCCTGCAAACACGTGGTACAAGTATATATGCTCGGACACAGAAATATGCACATAAAAAATATTTAAAACAACAAACGTAGTCTGAATAAAGTGTGATTTTAGTTAACAGCTTATAAATACTGTTTTATTAGTATTAAATCTACTATATGTATATAAAATACTAGACACATGTAATTGGACACAGGCTATATAAGAAATCTTTGTAGTATCCTAGTTATTTTTTGAGAACCTAAACAAAGTTTTTCTTTTAAACTAAGAGGACAGGATATAGCAAATATAAGAAGATATAAACAGGGAAATATAAATAAACCATTTTTCCATCTCAAAGTAATACTTATTAGTTTGGATGAATATTCTCTAGTGCTTGCATTGAATAAACATGATACCTAAATTTATGCTATACTACAAAATGATGTGACATCTTTTAGGTTCTTCTGATACTGATATCCTGATGCTTTAAGTTCACAAAAATATTAACATTTAAAGAGTGTGCTTCCTCATACAGTGGCCTCTTCTCTTCTCTGCTCTTCATTCATCTCAGCTTCCAGCTTAGGGTTGGGGTCACTATGTTCTACCAAAGAAGATTTTTCTCTTTTGTGAAACTGAATCTCCCACACTATGTAGCCTTGACTAGCCTAGAATTCACCATGTAGACAAAAATGGCCCCCAACTCACAGAGAATCTCCTGCCTCTGATAGACTCTCCAGAGAGCTGTGATTAAAGGGGTGTGCCACCACACCTTGATTGAGTGGATTTTTAAAAATGACTCTAAAGGGATCTTTTAGCTATACATCTGTTTTTTGTTCTTTTCTCTAGAAAAAAAAACTTCTATGTTAGAATTAAAATATTTATTTACACTGTATAGAGTATTATTCTGGTAATTTTTGGCAGCTATCAATACAACTTGATAACAGCATTTCTCTGTCACATTAAAAACATCATTCTCAGGCTTTCTGATTTTCATTGGTGGTGCTAATAAATACGCAATTGTCTGATTTTATTACTCTCTTTAAGATAACCTATACCTTCCTATCTGACTCTGTCAAATATCACTCACTTCTATCTGTTAAACTTCACATTATGTGTTTGAGCTAGTGCACTCGTGTGTGTGTGTGTGTGTGTGTGTGTGTGTGTGTGTGTGTGTGTGTATGTGTGATTATTTTACTTGAAGTTTGCAGAGCCTCTTAAATCCATATATTGATATCATACAGACATCTCCATCTGTGATGGAGAGAAAAAAAATAGCTCCCAAAAGTGTTAATGTCCTAATCCCTAGTGAACAACAGTCCAGGTTAACATTGTAGATTTAGGTCACGAAGCAGATAACCCTGAGTGAACAGAATGCCCTGGTTATCCATGTAGGCTCAATACCATCAACTGTGTTTGCACAATCAAAGAAGCAGACAGAAGATGTAGTTGGAGTGATGGATGTTGAGGATTCACCCAAATCATGCTGATTTTGAAGGTGGAGAAAGGGGACCCTGAGCCAAAGAATACAGACCGTCCCTGAAAGCTAGAAACCGCAAGGAGATGAAATCTCCCCTAAAGTCTCCAGAAAGTAGTATGTCCTGCCCACATCTTGAATTCAGCTCAGTGATGCTATTAGAGAATCTCTGACTTCTGTGATTGGCTGACAAAATCCTGCTCCTCTAAGCCAATTACTTGTTATGAGTCACAGCAAGGTCACATAGTGCTCTCCAAAATACCCAATACCACCTTTCGCTTACACTCTAACTCATATCTTTCGACCAATCCTAAATATTTAGCATCTTTTTATTTTGATGATTACTTAAAAACTGTTGGCTTCTAGTTCTACTGTAAATTAACTCATATTAATCCCTATAAATACTTTTATATAAATTTAATTGAGTTATTTTATGCACACCTTTGAAATTTGCAATTCTACTCAATATCTCATTTTAGGCTTGAAATTTCCATTTTAGAAGTGCAATAAAAGTATTTTGATCAAAACAAATTTTTTTAATTTTCTTTATAGTTGTCTTAATTAAAGTTATTATTGCTGTGATGAAGCACCCTGACCAAAAGCAGCCTGGGGAGGAAAGGGTTTGTTTGGCTTATGCTTACACATCACAGTTCATCATCAAAAGAAGTCAGGACAGGAACTCAAGCAGAACAGGAACCTAAGACAGGATCTAAATCAGAGGCCATGAAGGAGTGCCGCTTACTGGCTTGCTCCTCATGGCTTGCTCAGCCTTCTTTCTTATAGAGGCCAGGACCACCAGCCCAGGGAAGGCATCACCCACCATGAGCTGGGCCCTCCCAACAATCACTAACTAAGGATGCCCTACAGGCTTGCCTACAGCAGGATCTTACAGAGGCATTTTCTCAATGCTTCCTCCTCTCTGACAACTCTAGCTTGTGACAAGTTGACATTTAAAAAGGACAGTACAATAATCATCTGTTGAAATCATCTTTATTAGTTCTCTTCAGTCTGTCAACCCAGTTCTGGGTGACCAAATATACTATTAGAATCCTGTTGGGTTCATTAATGTGATGCATAGGATTTTCTGATGATTGATATGAACATGTGCATGTGTTTGTGTATGTTTATTTCTGGGTTTTAGTGACTTCTTTATCTTAGATTCCAAATGTCTGATACTTAGCTTCAGCTTTACTTTTATTAAAATCAATAATTTAAAAAAGAAGGAGAAAGAAAATAAAATTGACTAAAATGGAAATGATGAAGGGTTTGGAGATGTTAGCAGCATCCTTGGGCACACATGCAGATGTACACACGCACCAGAAGTAAGACAACTTACGATGTGTCTGCTGGCATCAAAAGTCACCAATCAGAAATTACAAAGCCCTTTGTTGAGGGTAGTGAAACAGTCTCTCCAAAGGACACATTTACCTAAAGAATGAGGGGCAGACAGCTCTGGGGAGAGCAGAAAATGGAAGTAGAGCTTATTGCCTTCCGCCAAAAGCAGAGTCACACTGAAGTGGAATCCACATCCTTGGAGTTGGCTCAGGAGACTTCACCCTAAAGACCTAGAGCCAGGTTGTCTTCTAAGGAAGACCTGTCTAACCAGATTCTTCCCATGACTACCAGATGCCCACTCTAAACTGGGTACTGCAAGGGTGGTCTACACCAACCTCTCTGGTTACTTTCCTTTAAAACGCAACGGATAAGGAATCATAAAACACAGGTGTTAGAAACTCTTAAGGAAGAGAGGGTAATAAAAAAGACATCTGTTCCTATGGTTGTTACTGGACAAATGTGAGGTACACTGTTTAATGGAAGAAATGGAGATCCCAAGGTCATTCCATTTGTCAGTCAGGTACACAAGGGACCAGCCCTACATTTTCTCACTCTCAGTCAGAGCTCTTTATATTTTCCAAACCTACTTCGCCAAGCTATTTGATTTGTTTGCCTCCCTCCAAAGCAGGTGGCACCTTAGGGGCATGAGCACAGGCAGATTATGGGTGGTGCTTGGCAACAGGGTGCCTTCAGACCTCCTGAGCTCAGCAAATAGGTGTTTATATATATGGACTTGCAGTTCGTGCCAATTTTGAACCTCAAAGGGCAGTTTTCTAAGACTCCAGAAAAAGGGCAAGGGATAAGCAGCAATAAAGTTATCTTTAAAGTGTAATAAAAATGCCATGGTGAAGGTAAGCAAGGGCAGTTAGCGAATACCTCTTTTTTACATGGGTACTATTATAAAAACATGTCTTAGGCACCCAATATGACTAAATACTTGGATTTTTTTTTAAAACATTTTAAATCATGTCCAAAGGAGGGGGCATGCAAAAGGGGTGGGCATTTTGAGACTCCAGGCATAGTAATTTGCCTACATGTCTGTTTGCCAAAACTCTTCATTGCAAGTGACAGAAAGTACCTCTAATGGGCTCAAACAAAGGTAGAAATTTTGTTAGCTGATAGAATAGAGAGGTTCAATCAAACTGGTCTCACTACCTCTGAGGACCCAAAGAGTGCTAGAAATTATTCCCCTTGACTCTGCTTCTTGCATGTATACGCACTCTTCTCTCCATCTGGAAATCACGTTTTCCATGACTTAGTTTGAAGATGATGAATTTGCCAGGGTTTTTAGTAAATAGTAACATCCACTAGTTGAAAGGAGGTAAGCAGAGACAGGACCAACGACAATAACAAAATGTTAGGCAGACAGAGCTTTAGAGAGGCTTAGAAAGCCTGCCATCCTATGAGGTACGGTTGTCCCAAAAGACCCCTGCTTATTTTTGAGTGTGGGCAAATAAGATCTAGACCCACTGCTATATTGAGGTCAGTGTGCTCAGAATAGAGAAAGAGTCTTCCCTGGTATTTTTGGGTTTTTTTTTTTTTTTTTTTTTTTTTTGCATCACTAATTCCCAACTCAGAAGTCAAGTGTATCCCACCGATACAACCTGGGTCCCTAGCTGATAGTGACAGCATACTCAGCTTCCCAGTGTTACATACTCAGCAGATCTTACCAGCCACCAAAAACATGTAAGATGGGTACAGGACATTTAAAACAATCACAGGCAAGTGTCACACACACAAACACACACACTCAATTAAGGAATCAAAGAGCTGATACTCACTTAATTCCAGCATTACCACCCGGGAAGAGAAGCCTCTTTCAACTTTGCCTAGTTTGATAAATGCTGCTTAATTAAGATCTGCTGCCCAGAAGCTTAATAATGCCTGGCGCTAAGTTCAAACACTCTTTTGTGTCTAAGAATGACAAAACTAAAGAAATTAAATTCCATCTCCCCTATTTTCTTCATGTCTCCAATATCTGTTACCTGGACTTTTGCTCAAAGACACACAGGCTGCCCTTCCTCACTTGTGTTGACATTCTGGTTTCTTTTTTTTTGGGGGGGGGGGGGGAAGTAGACTATTTGGTTTTGGTTTTGTTTTTGTTTTTTTAAAAAAGAGAGGGGCACCCAATGGAACTCTGCTGAAATAGAAAATGAGATTCTTACCTTTGAAGAATAGTAACAGGATGTAAAATTGCTATTCACACTTAAAGCTTCATTAGCAGGGTCAAAGTATGGATCAAAAGAACCCAATAGGTAAAGCAACCAGCAATATTCTGTTTCACTGGAAAACAAGGCAGAAATTTAAAATGCAGTTCCTCAAAGAGCTTTCCCAGGAAGTGTCATATTTGCTAGCAGCAAGAAACTGATGGAAATTTTATACAAATGCTGAAATGAGTTTTGCTAACACATATTCCTACAGTGAACATTGCCCAACCCTGACTCTTGCCAAGTTGCCCATGGAGAGAAAATGAAGAGGGCAAATTGGTAACATTCTTGAAGACAGCAGGATTCTTCAGGAGCCGCTCTCTCCTGCATCTATCTTCAACTATCTGCTTCATGACAATCTCAAAAGGACTATAGTGGAGGGAACCCTGAGGGATTCAGCTGCCACTGGGGCACTTTCCCTGACTTGATGACAGATAGAAGAATGTAATGACTAGTTAGAGTTGTTTTGTTTCTCACAAACTTCTATGTAAGAACCATTACCTCTTTCTGGCCCTTGGAAGACTAAAGAGCTGATGGGAGGGGATGTTTGAAGTAACTATTCTCAGGATTTTAGCTGCAGAATGTAAGGATTCTTTGGAATGTAAGTTCTTGAATAGTTAAAATACAGAACACAATCAACATAAGGAGTAGTTTTAAAAAAATCTTAGTAGCTTTGATTTAAAAAAAAAAAATCCAGCAGCTACTTGGCCATAGACAGTAATCACAGGGGTTTTATTATTTTGACTAAAGCAATGGAGTAATGAGCCAATTCATAAAGAAAGAAAGGTTTTCCAAGTCAGATGTTAATACCTATTAGACCAACTTATCTAGGGATATTTTCTGTGTTGACACCGTTTGTTAGCTCTATGTGGAAGGATTATTTCTATAGTAATTTGAAAATGGTCTCCTCGAGTAGACTTAGGGGGGGAAATATGGAGGAGATGATTTTTGGATTTGCAGTTTCATATCCCAGCTGAGGACTGGACCCTGAGTACCGCAATCTGGTTCTGTGTCGCTCTCAACTCTGTCTGCTATTGCCTTGTTCATTCCCAAGCTGATTCTTCGGGAACAAGATACCCTCAAGCAACATCTACAGCATTGTTCAAGGGCTTAATTACAGAGAATCTGTGGTGTTGTCCATGGCAGTTCTACTACAGACACTCCAATTCTCTTTCTTTCCTGGGCTCCTATGTGCTTTTGGGAACCATGCTGAAGTACAGGGAATACTATGATTGGTCAGAATTTCAACCAAATCGTTTGGCTGCCCCTGAATCCAAGAGGCCTGAGCATGGCTATTAGCCCACTGATAAACAGAATCTCTACAAAATAAATATAGAAAGTGGTTCACAAAAGGAAGAAATCCTATGTGGATTGACTGTCTCAGGAAGAACACATTCTGAGTACACTCTCAAAGATAGTAATACTTCAAAAGGAAAATAAAATTCTGTGAAGCCTAATCTGGCTTTCCATCCAATCCATTTACCACCCAACAACTCAGACCACTGAAATCCTGTCCATGCCATGGCTTTTAAAATTTGATTCAAATACCACCCAGTTATAAAGGATCCCCTTTGACCTGCCTGTTTACCTCTCAGATCCCAAAAGAAGAATCATATGACTCATTTACCCATCACTGTCCTGCTCTTTGTTCTGTCCCATACCACCATATACATTATAAAATAGAGCAAGGGAGCACTGGAGAAGGAAGAAAAAGGCATGTCTTGGATAGCATTTCTTCTATTCTAACTATTTACCTCCCTCTTATTTACTTCTTATTATGTTTGATGTGTGTGTGTGTGTGTGTGTGTGTGTGTGTGTGTGTGTGTGTGTGTGTGTGTGTGTTGAGATCAGGGGCTTTAGAGATCCCACTCTATCACTCTGCCTAATTCCCTTGAGACCTCTCACTTGGCCTGCAGCTAAGCTAGCAGCCAGCACCTAAGTCTTTATGTGGATGGAAGGGACCAAACTCAGGTTTAATGCTTGCAAAACAAGCATCCATACCCGCTGAGCCCTTATCCTGGGCCCTTGCATTTGCCTCTTTTCTTACTTTGGAGTTCCTAATTAGCAATCACCAGGCAATATTCAATTATTCTCTTAAAAAAAAAAATGCTTGCAATAAAGTAAGTGCTAGTGTGATGGTACACACTAACCCATACAAGTTCAAGTCAGACAAAAAATAAATCAAGGAAAAGGGGAAGCTCATAGAGAGAGGGCCTCATCCTTAACTGAGAAGCTATTTGATGCCTTCTAGAAGAGGAGAGGTTCCTTTTCTCCGGTGGAGGGACACTGGGTATGTGCCCAACACTCCAGGACAGGCCCCGGGGCTTAGCACGACTTGGACAACATAAAATGGGTCCATGCTTTTTGGTTTGCTTTGGGGCTTTTGGGAGGAATATTTAATTTTGATTTTGGTGTTTTGGTTTGGTTTGGTTTACTTCCTGAGAAAGAGAAAGAAGAAAAAGTTGAACGAGTAGTAAGGTAGGGAGGGTGTGGAAGGAGCTGGGGAAAGAAGAAAAAGTATTCTCAAAATGTAAGGGGGAAAAGCCAATAAAATTATATTTATAAAAGATTAAATATGAATCCATGCTAGATGTATGAATTACTAACCATATAGAGTTAGCTGTAGTTTCTGACATAAATTTCCCCCTTGTTCTGCTGAGAAATATATTCAAAGAATAAAGGGGTTAATATCAGTGAGTTCATAATAAATATTGCATTCTAGGAAGTGTTATGACCACACTGAAAACAGATAAAACATAATTTTTAATTTATTATTTTATTTATTTACTCATTCATTCATTCATTTTGAGACAGGGTCTTTTAATGTAGCCTTGGCTAAGCTGAAACTCTATGTAGTCTGGGCTGGCGTCTAACTCAGAAAGTATGCTTCATTTTAACTATTGCCCAGGAGATTTCATTTCCACAATAACAGCTCTGCTCTGGGGATGATTAGACCCCAGGTCCATGCCACTATCATTTGTAACTGTTCCCAATTCCACCAAAGACAGAGATCTGGTCCAAATAATGCCACATACCTTACCCACTAGTTCTAGGATTCCCTGGACTGTCCTTCAGTTGCAGGGTTTTTAGTATACGTCTCCTTATTAATAAGAAGCCCCCAAGCTTCGGTCATGATTAAGCTGCAGGTCTGTCAGCTGAGAGACCTGCAGTCCACCACAATTGTGTCTCCTTCAGAGTCCAGCAGGGCTTGCTTAGGTCCCCACAAAACACACTCCAGTAAGAAGACGTTTTCTTGTATACTGGCAGAATAATAGAGTGGCAGACTCATTTTTAGGCTTTTGTTATTTTTGACAAGACTGTTAAAAACAAAAACAGAATTATCTGTCCGTAACCAAGTGTATAACTTTTTTCTCAGCTTTTCTCCTGGAAATGGTCCAGCCTGTTTTGTCGTGGTGTTTACCCTCAGGACAGACAGACACCAAGTAAGAAGGGTTTCTGGATTCCCTTGGTTATGTGGGCCTAGATCCACCCCAGAAAAATGGTCAACTGACAGGCTGTGTTACAACTCAGAGCTGTTCTGAGACTCCATCCTGTCATTGGTTGGAGCCGTCATTGTTTTGGACAAGGATTGTGGCAGTTTCTGTTAAACTAAGAGGAAATGAAAATGGGGATTTGATTGTATCCATTTAAACAAACATTGCCTATTACCTAAGGTGCTTAAGACTTGGCATTGTGGATTTTCAAAGCTGAAAAGGACTAAGATAATTATTATTTATGCTAACTATTCTAAATGTCCTTCACCCTTTTAACAAATATTTACTTACCAACCACCACAGGCCAGACAGACTATGAAGCCGTGGATAAACATGGAGAAAAATAGAGATGTGGCTGGTTTCTGTTCTCATCAGAGAGGTATTCAGTAATAACACACACAAATAAATACATCATCTTTAAATGCAGTTAGAAATAAGAAGGGAAAGTCCCGAGTCCTCTGGTCTATTTCGCAAGAAATATTTGAGGCTGAATTTCAGTAGAAAAAGTTAAAATTAGTATTGAGTTTCAAAAGGTGAACTTTCTAAGGAATTGGGGATAGTTAACATGAGAAACAAAAAATTTGGCAGAAATGTCTAAGACAAAGGGGGGGGGGGACGTAGGAAAGGGAACTGAGCCGTGAGAGGACACATCCTGTGAGGAAGGGTCGTTGAAACGGAAGAGTGAGACCAAGAACCTAGCCAATTAAAAAAACAGGAGCACCATTGAATGATCATAAATATAAAGGATATTACCTAATTTGCATTTTGTAAAGATCGTTCTAGCTACCTTTATGAAGAGGGCGGAGTGACATAAGGTGGCACAGTAAACATATTTGAGATCTGAAGACTTATCTCTCAGTGGTGACAGCGGTAGCCTAGGGTTGTAGGAACGAGCGAATTGGAAATGGATTAGCCTTCCTGGCATACTCCAAGTACTTCATCCGTGTTCATATCAGTGTTTGCAGGCCAGTGTGTATTACTCACATAAAATTTCACTTTTTTCGCGTCTTCAAACCCCAAGAAAGTAGTTCTGGTTCTGAAGGACAAAAATAGGCTTTCCATACCCAGCACTGGTCCATTCACTGTAAGAAAATGAGACAGAGAGGGGAGCTGTGGTCTGACACCCACGGTGGGGACACACGGAAGAGGAAAGATGTGGCCTGGTACCCAAAACAACCTCTGTGACAGATAACGGAATAATTCTCTTTTCCTTCCTTCCTTCCTTCCTTCCTTCCTTCCTTCCTTCCTTCCTTCCTTCCTTCTTTCCTTTCTTTTTTGATTTTTCCAGACAAGGTTTCTCTGTGTAGCTCTGGGGTCTGTCCTGGAACTCGCTCTATACACCAGGCTGGCCTTGAACACACAGAGATCCGCCTGCCTCTGTCTCCCGAGTGCAGGATTAAGTTGTGCAGGATGTCTATCTTTTAGAAGCAATGGTTTTATAAGCAGAGATTCAACAAGCTATCAAAGGTTTTTTTTTTTTTTAATTTAATTGAAAATAATAATGTGACAGAAATTCTAGTATTGCTGACCACTAAGGCTTGTGTTTAGGGTCTACTTTAAAACAGTACAGAATGTGAAAAAAAGACCCCAAGTCTTTAGGTAAACTCTAAGTACATAGGTTATTCTTCTCTGTCCACCAAGGCATTTTTAAATTCTTTATTTACTTGGGGAGTAGTCAGAACATTTTTGCCATGGCATACACATGAAGGTTAAATGAAGTCTGAGGTTAAATTCAGATCAGCAAGCTTGGTGCTGTGTCTTTACCCACTGAGCCTTCTCACTCAGATGTTCTATGTCGGTCTCTGACCATGAGCTTTGCACGATGGTGCTTTGAAAACTCCATCAAAAAACAGGTGCCTCAAGGAAAACAGATTGACCAAAGTGCCAAAAAGAGAGAGCTATTTACTCGGGCTCTGTAGTGTGTGTGTCAGACACCCTGAGGGAGGCACTTGCTTCTTTGCTTTATGGAGGAGGAAAGAGATGTTTTGTGTGTGATAAGTGAGGGTTACGAACCTATATTTGGCCACGGTATGAGACTTGTTCTATCCTTTCTAGCCCATAATCAGGCCTTAACTGCTTTCAGGATACCCATGAACTCCCAATACCAAAAAAAAAAAAAAAAAAAAAAAATCACTGGAGTGTTTACTCTGTGGCAAATTTCCAGAAAAGGTCCTGAATTTCCTGAAAATGTCTATAGTCTTCTTCAGAATTTCAAAAGAGTTCATCACCAAAACGTTAAACCTTTGGTCTACTCTCTCAAGATTTAAAGTATTTTATTTATTAATTTAGTAATGTCCCTGTGTTTCACAGGATTACCCAAAGCCTTAAACACAATGACATTGTTCAAGAAAGAAAAAGGAAACTTCAGGAACATCCCAAGCCACATCTATAAATACTTAAATAATCTCGTGTCTCCGTGGCCATGTTTTAAATGAAGCAGCCTTAAGTGTGCTAACAAAGTATGTCCACAGAGCACAGCTAAGCACAGAAAGTAAGTGGAAGGACACACCTCTATAGTGTTCTTCAAAACCAAGACAAACCATATGTTTGTGTACTTATGTTCATAGAGAAAATAATTAGGGCATCATTCTACTCTTATTCTCTTAATAACTCATTTGCACGATTTTATTTAAAAATTAAAGAGGATGATATTGAACCAATAAAGTGTTTGCTAAACAAACATGACCCGAGTTTGAGTCTCAGCACACACACACACACACACACACACACACACACACACACACACACACACACACACGTCATTGTGCCCTTTGCCTGTAGTCTCAGCATTTGGAAGGCTGATGCAGGAAGACTGAGAGAGCTAAAGCCAGTCTGGGCTATGTAACAAGTTACAGGCCATACTGGGATACAAAATGAAATCTTGTCTCTAACTAAATAAATGTATACTCTATAAAGAAAAGAAAAATTAATTTTAAAGATATATTTAATTTCATTTGATTTGTCATGGTATCGTTTCAACATAAAATAATACAAAAACCATTCATTATATGTTTACTAAATTTTTCATCTTAGTATAAAAATGTCCTCAAAATTTAGTGGAAAATTTTCACCCACAGTACTGTAGTCATATGTGGTTGGAAGTCGGCATGTAGTCCAGTCTACAAGCACGTGCATCTTTCTAACTGTAGGCTCATATTGTCTCATGTAGGGTGTAGGATCAGAAAGAAAGCATCAAAGCAATTTCTACTATCCTGATGCACCCTCTAGTTTAGTGGTTCTCAAGCTTCCTAATGCTGCAACCCTTTAATACAGTTCTTCATGTTGTAGTAACTCCCAACCATAATATTATTTTGCTCCTATTTCATAACTGTATTTTTGCCACTGTTATGAATCATAATGTAAATAAGTATCTGTGCTTTCCCATGGTCTTAGGCGACCCCTGTGAAAGGATCATTCAACTCCCCCACCCCCGGGATTGCTTCCACTGCTCTAAAATCTAGACTTTTTTTTCATATAGAACATGTTAAAGACCAGGAAATGGAGACTTGATAACAGTATGTGACTTAATTGCCCACATTCCCATTGCCTGTAAGGGCTGGCCCTGGTGTGTCCATTGCATACTCTATTCCCCTAGTGAACTGGAAAGATGGTCAGTAAAAACAAGGAGAACTCTCTGTTTCCAGGATACAGAATGAGTTCAGTGCTACAGGGACGTTTTCTAGAAGGAAATGAACATTATGAATTGGGTGTATAAGTTTCAATAACATGAGTGTGTAATTTTCATTGACATGGTTACAAATGCAATTTGATCTTCACATTATTTCAGAGATGTTGAAAATAGAGGAAAGCCCCAACACTCTGTAGCCTTTGAGGATCCCTCTGGATTGGGATGTTTCTTCTCTGACCAGAATTATGCTTTCTCTGCCAAAAAATATAAATATATATAAAATATATATATATAAATCCAGCCCAAAGCAACCTATGACTATTACCTTCTCAGCTGGTGCAGAAGTCGAAAGCCCACAGAAAGAACCATATTTGTTCTATCTAAAAATTAAGACGTTGGGCTTGGAAACTTCTTTTTACCACCAAAAGCAGGCTGGTTGGATTTCCTGACTTGCAAGAAAATAAAGTAGTAAGTCAAAAGATAATAGTCTGCCTTTCCACCTCCCTCCTGGATTTAGACATCAGAAGACACCTGCAATGGTTGTCAGAGCTAGTTGGAGGAAGAGATGAGGGACCAGTCAATGTGCATCAATTCGCCTTCAGAATGACTGAACCAGTGCAGCAGGTATAGAAACTAGAATCTAGAGTAGATAGGTCGTTTTCATGGTCTTCCAGCTCTCCAACAGCCCCAAAGTTTATGTTTACTGCTTAATATTATTCTGGTCGCTGGGATGAGAGAGGCTAAATAGAAATATTAAGTACCCAGGTTAAAATATGGGTGAAGATATTTGAACCTCCTGTCAGTCCACAAGGATTGACAGAATAACAACCATAACCTGCCGTGGGCTAGGTACCTCAAATACTAAAGAAGCAAACTCTGAGGTTCTGCCTGACATAGCAGACAAGTGATTGTCAATATTTCACATCTAGGATGAGCAGACTGAGATACCAGCCCCACAGTTAGGACATGAGATGTAGCTGAGGCTTCGGGAGACAAAGTGGTAATGCTGGAGATCAACAATCTGTATTTATGTAAATCCTAACTACAGATACACTTGCCGCCTTTCTGAGTCCCATGAGAATAGCATACGGTTAATATTATTACCATCATCCTCATCTTAGGGGAGAACACACGCCAAGGTCACCTACCTTGAAGTAGGATGTGAGTCAGATCTGTTTCTTTTCAAAGAATAAAACGCACAGATGAGGGAAACAGACAGGTTTTGTTGGAACTTTTCTTATACTACTCACAATGTAATAGCCTTGAGCATGCTGATTAACATCAACTTCTCCAAATAAAAGAAACTGGATGAAGGAAGGAGGGAGGGGAAGAAGAAAGGGCTAGAGGGAGGGGAGGGGAGGGGAGGGGAGAAGAGAAGAGAAAAGGAGAGGAAGGGAGGGAGAGAGAGAGAGAGGAAGGAAGGAAGGAAGGAAGGAAGGAAGGAAGGAAGGAAGGAAGGAAGGAAGGAAGGAAGGAAGGAAGGAAGGAAGGAAGAAGACAAGCAGGTAACACTCTAGCATCCTACCAGGATAGCAAAGGCTTTATTTCTACTTCATATTTACCCTTCAGTCGGGTTGGTTTGCCATCTTCTAAGAGATTAAGTATGAGAGCAAAGGTGTTTAAAGAATGTCACTGTGCCTCATTCTTTTTCTGTGTTGTATAACAAATAATCACAAATATAGAAGCACATAAGAGCAAACATGTTGACACATGACTGTTTCTGTAGCCAGGAGTCCTGTCCAGCCTAAGTAGATGGATCCTCTGCCATTGGGACAACAGTTGAGATGAGAAAGCACAACTGAGCAAAGATTCATGACCAAGCCTTCATATCACAGACTCCATCTATGCATGTCCATAACACTGAGAACACAGGCATCTGCTGGTGTTGACTAGAGGCCATTTTAAGCTCCCAGAGATGGTCTCTTGCCATACAGACCAGCTAACATGGCCATGCACTTCTTCAAAACCAGCAATGGAGATATCTAGCAATATAGCAACATGATGATGTGACCATGGACAAACCCCAGCAGTGATAGCTCATGGCTTTTGCTTTGTCTTCATGGTTAGAAGCAACTCACTGGTCCTCCTTACACTCGGGGGAAGGGGTCACACAAAGGATAGACACCTTTGCGGGTGGCAGGGATCATAGGGCATCTTAGAGTCTGCCTGTCGTAGATAAATAGAAATTGGAAGGGGAAGCAAGTAGAAAAGAAAAATAGAGGGTGAAAATGTACATACATATATATGCATATATAATGTTTATTAATAGTGTAAGGTAATGTGTCTATTAGTTAAATACATTTCCTCACTTAATCTCCCTCCAAACCTTGTGTAGCCATTTTATTTTTATGACCACTTTAACAAGAGATCAACCTAGCACTCAGAAAAGTGAAGCAAAGCTTCCAGGATCACACATGTTAAAATAAGAAGCAGGGCCTTTGCTGGTTTCTGTTAGGCCATAAACCAAGCTTTCTCACTGTGTGCTTTCATATGAGAAATGGGGTAAATAAAAGAGTGAGTGGA
This sequence comes from Phyllotis vaccarum, assembly GCA_033318265.1. Classification (NCBI taxonomy): domain Eukaryota; kingdom Metazoa; phylum Chordata; class Mammalia; order Rodentia; family Cricetidae; genus Phyllotis; species Phyllotis vaccarum. The sequence goes on along the minus strand of JARWLC010000009.1, from coordinate 45,059,276 downwards.
GGAGAAAGGAGCCAGAGACAACAAAGCTTCAAAGCCATTTGTAAATTCATTCCTGAAAGAGCTGGGCAACCAGGGCCTGGGGATGCTCAGTGGCTAGAGTTCTCACATGATATATTATCAAAATAGATGGGGCATGGAGGGAAGGAGAGCTGGAGATAAGGATAGAAAAAAAATTCACACATCTACAATGTATTGTCCAGTTTCTGCACAAACCACTCAGCTAAACATAGAAACTTCAACTAGTAGAGGCCTAGTTAAGCATCATGCTTTTGAACCTTTCTGGCCCACCTTAGCTTTTCAGAACCCAGAGCCAAACACTGCAGCCAAGCTGTGTGCAGAAATTTGGATGCCAAGCTCAAGCAAGCAGCGTCTTCCATGCACAGTCTTGCCAAGCTTCTGCAGAAGCACATCTGGGCTCCAGCAGCAGGGCCAAGGCTTGGGTTTGTTTTTCACAGCTCATTTGCGATGTCCCATTCTATTCCTGGACACTCTGTCCTTCCCAGCTGACATTAGAGCTCCATTTCCCAATAGCCACTTTAACGAGATGGCTCCAGAAGTGCTGCTCAGCATCAGTCCTTGGAAGCCAGCATTTTCCAGCACCTGCTAAAAGAAGGATGTCTAGACATGGCATACCTCTGACTCCTCTCTTGGTCGGATGAGCCTCTGTCTTAAAGGGATAGTTGTAGATGCCATGGGAAACCTTGGGCAGACACGGGTGACTTCTAGCCATGCAGGGGAGAGAAAGGAATTTGAGCATAAGAGCCCTCTTACATCAGTGTAGGACAGGCAGGTCAGCTAATCCAGCCCCCACCCTAGCTGCTTTTACTCTAACATGACTGGGGGGGGGGGCAAACACTGGTTCCCTCTGTGTCTGTCTAGTTCACCTACCCAAAGGGAAAGCCCAGAAAAACTATGTTTTGTATTTGTCAGTCATCCCTACTGGAACCCAACCCACCGATAAACTTACTTTGAGTTCCAACTTCATACAGAAGCACTGAGACCTTAGCACACAGAAAAGCAAACAGAAAACACTGTGTTCTCATACCTGGGTAGTGTCTGGCTCAGCTGTTTGCCAGTTGTGGGACTGCCAGCCAATCCCATTCTGTGTTTCATGTCCCTCATCTGTCAAGGAGAGATAGCCAAGGGTTCTCCCTTGTGGGTCACTGTGTGGCTTTGACTATGTACATTTTTACATTTGGACAGAGTTGCATTTGGCCACTGTTACTGTGGTAGGCGCTGACAGGAATGATTGGTAGTCAATTGATCCATAGCCTTCCTGAGAGACAGGGTTATATCTATGCACATAGGATTTTGCATAGGATTCTGACTACTTGCTCATTGAGTAGCCCTGGCTTCTAGAACAGAGTTGTCATACACTGACGCTTGGTAAATTTTGTCTAACCCTCACTTTATAGATGGGGAAACAGGGTGTGGAAACAGCTAGATATGACTATTTTAAATCCTACAATATAGCTGGGATCTAAGTGCAAAGTAAACTGGCTATTTAAAGCCCTTGTTCTTCCCATGACAGCATCTTTTCCTTTATAAATGACTTATAAACATTTGTTCAGTACATTTGGTAGGTTTGTGTGTGTGTGTGTGTGTGTGTGTGTGTGTGTGTGTGTGTTGAGTTTATTGAACACCAATTACATTCTCAGCAATGTGGTATTTATAATAAGTAGTAAATTTTATTTCCTACTCTCAAGAAGTTAAAATTCCAACTATCTACAGGAATTCTATTCCAGAACTACAAATACAGCTCAGTGGTAGATGGTTGCTTGTAAGCCCTAGACTTGATTCTCCAGAACGGAAAAACAAACAAACCAATAAATGCTCTATTTCTAAGAACTCATATTTCTAAAACCATGTTCTGTGACTTCCCGGATCCACACAAATATGGGGACATTTTTAAGCAGTGGTTCCCTTTCTGTCTCCTAAAGCAGAGATTATAAAAGAGAACACTGAAGCCCATTGGTCTTTTCCATTTGCTACTGAAACTTTGGCCAGGGTTACTTGAGAGGAAAGTTGCAGGGAAAGATAACTGCACAAACATGGGGTGTCAGGTCACCTCCTAAGTGTCTCCAGATCTCATGGCAGTTCCAAATAAGTTTGCAAACAGAACTACTTAGAAAAACATAGCCATTATTTCAGGAAACATGCAATCAACTCAGAGTTTGTCTCATTTTCTTTCCTGGTTGTGTTTCTATAATATTTGGGAACCATACGGGGTGTGTGTGTGTGTGTGTGTGTGTGTGTGTGTGTGTGTGTGTGTGTGTGTGTGTGTGTGTGTGTGTGTGTGACTGTGTGTGTGTATTATGTGTTGAATCTCATGGGACCGGGTGAGCAATGACATAATAATTTTACTACAATAGGAGAGAAGTTTTAACTACTTCACTTGGGGTAATTACAGGGCACCTTTCTGCCGGGATTTAAAGATAGACTTTGAAATGTTTATTTTTTTTCACTTGCCTACTGTTATGTGTAGAGAGAGGTTCCAGCTCCTGGACATCTGCCAGAGTTAAGTAGGGGCTAAAGAGAGAGACACAGAGAGTCAGTTCTTATCTTCCTTTGCTCAGGGTTCTGAGGACACAGATTCTTCTTATCACATTGGTCTCCAGAGAGACCCCAAGAGAATTATGATTAGATGTACAATACATAGCTTCAAAGATGTGTGGCCCTGGGTCAGCAATCACATCCCTGGGAACCGGTAAGGCATTTAGATTTGGGATCCCATCTCAGACCTACTTCATAAGTAAGCAGGTGAGAAGAGCAACGTGTTTGGACATTCCCAAGATGATTATGGCATACCTCAAAATGGGAGCATCACTTCTCTAGTGCCATGGTCTTCGGCTTCGTAACTTTGTTTCAAGATTTAACTAAAGGAAGAACTGATTTATTGAATGGTATTCACAGTCACTCAATTTGTTTGTGCTTAACCATTGTGCAGCCATGAAGCCTAAAATGTCTAACCCAACTGATCTCTGTGTTTAAAAGTTAAACAAGTGATTCAGAGAAATGTCGAATCTGCTCATTTCCAAGGCATCAATCAAAACCTCTATTGCCTTCAGGTAATCAACAAGCTGTCTATCAACTGGAAATTTTTAAGAAAAATCAGCTGGTTCTCATCAGCTCTGGAAAGTTGATTCTAACTCTCTCAAGACTTAACTTTTTCATCTGTTCTGTGGATGGACCACAGTATCAGTTCACAGGGGTTATCAGAAGACAGAGATGAGAACATAGGAAAGTTGCAAAGAAAATAATGGTAGCAGAAATGTATAAAGTGCTTCCCTCTTCCAGGTACTTAACACGTTCCGTCCCATTGAGATCTCACAGCCATGAGAGAGGTACTGATAACTCCTTTCACTTTGTGTGTGAGAAACCTGGACTCAAACAACTAGCCCAAAGTCACACAGGAGGCAAGTGAGAATGAATCTGACTCCAAAACCCTAGGGGCCAAAGGCATTGTAGACCAGTTCACCAGTCCAGGCTTTCGGTCCCCTATTAACCTGCTCTACACAATTGCTTCCAGGAACTCTGACATGACTCTACAGGAGAAATTCACAAAACTAAGCCTACCAGGTACATGGCAACAAGTACAGTAGATCTCACCTAATTACAAAAATCACCCCTGAGAAATGTTAAGCTCCCAGGTGTTTGTGCATACCTTTATCAGCACTGATAATTCCTCTGATTTTGGAAAGCTTTATGTTCTGAGAATTTGTAGCTACAAAGAGGAAACCAGTAATGAGGAATGTTGAGTACTCACACGTACTCATACAGCTGTCAACCTGAGATCTTTCATAGACCATCCATACTCCATCCACTGCCCTACAATTAAAATGGAAGTGAGGCAAAACCCACACATTATACTCTTCCACCTCTTAAGTGAGCATTTGAGCAGCCATCTTTCAAAGATAAAGAACTTAACACAACTTCCGTGTTATAATCACATATAAAAATTCAACCTTGGCAGCAAACACCTTCACATCCTGAGCCATCTCACTGGTCCTTCATAATTTTTTGATGTTACTTGAATCAGGGTCCACCAAGTTCCATGTATTATGGATGGTCAATACTTTTAATTTTTTAAATCTGTAGGATTAATACCCCCACAACAAACTTACTTTTCTTTTTCACATGCAAAAAAAATGGATTTTTCTGAGTCTCCATCCTCCTAAATTTTTGTTATTGCATCCCTTTGAAATTACTGGATATATTCACCTACTGCATCCCTGGGGCATCACTGGATATTTAGACCGTCCCTGAAATTCTTGTAACCGACAGATACAAACATATGCACTCTCACCGTAGTCACTAGCATATTTGGCCTGTCTTCATTTACATGAATTTGAAATAAATGAAATTTGAAATTCAGTTCTGACACTGCGCTAGCTACAAAACAAGTACTTCTGATTGTACAGCAGGTCTCCCTCACAGTAGGAAGTTTATTGAACAGCAGAGTGTCTTGAAGTTTCAATAGATCCTCTGATACTGTCACCTCATTTTCTTCCATGTACACTAAATATCAAAGATGAACATCCTGCATCACGTTTCACATGCACATTCAGGTCATATAAGGGAAGCAAGCAGTGTTTGCCAAATTCTACTCCTGTCTGTTTTGATTCACAGCATCTGTGTTTACAGAAGGTGATTAGATGTTATAAGGAGAGCTTTCACCATGTGATTTAAAAAGAAAGAAAGAAAGAAAGAAAGAAAGAAAGAAAGAAAGAAAGAAAGAAAGAAAGAAAGAAAGAAAGAAAGAAAGAAAGAAAGAAAGAAAGAAAGGAAGGAAGGAAGGAAGGAAGGAAGAAAGAAGGAAGGAAAGAAAGAAAGAAAGAAAGAAAGAAAGAAAGAAAGAAAGAAAGAAAGAAAGAAAGAAAGAAAGAAAGAAAGAAAGAAAGAAAGAAAGAAAGAAAGAAAGAAAGAGAGAGAGAGAGAAAGAAAGAAAGAAAGAAGGAAAGAAAGAAACCCAGCAGGTCCCCAGCAGCAAGTATCCTGGCCCTTGCCTGCCTCCTCAGATGGAGTCTGAGAGAATTCGTGCTCAGTTATTAAAAGGCTTGTTGCTTCCAGAATACCCTTTCCTTACAGATGTCTCTGGAGGTTTCTCCCTTGCTGTGAGTGCAGAAAGTACATTTCCTAGCACACTAAGCAGATTTCAGCTTGCTCCTGTGTCACTTTGCAAAGTCCAGGGGGTCATGTCAAGACAGAATACATGAGTCACCCCACAGAGAATTCTAGCAGGAACCTAACCAGCTTCTAAAGAAATCTCAACAAATGAGACCTGAGAGATGGCTCAGAAGTTATGAGCACTTGCTGCTCTCCTAGAGGTGCCAAGTTCAGCTCCCAGCACCCACATAGGGCAACTCACAACCTCCTGTAACTCCAGTCCAAGGGCCTAGACTCCCTCTCTTGGTTACTACATTCACACACACACACATACACACACACACACACACACACACACACACGGCACACACACACACATATGTGCACACACTACAAAGAAATGTTTAAAAAAAAAAAACTGAAAGAAACCTCAACCAATTTACAGGGGCTGCATAGTATTTGTGGTTTGTAAGTGAGGACGAGTGTGGAAATTTTGAGGTTGAGATGTCATCATTAATGAATTCATTTGTTTTTAATAAAAAAAAAAAGGTTAACAGGTCAGACACTGTGCTGGGCACTAGGAACACTCGAGAGATGAACAAAACTTTCAGACCTCTCTGAATCTATTCTAGTGAAAGGAAAAAATACACAAGACACTTTAATGCCGATTGACAGAGGCCATTAAAGCAAATGGGAAGCTCCCTAATTCAACATGGCTACCTAAAGGTGCTATGTTTAAACAGAGACCCAAAACAACAAGTATCAGTTGGGCAGCAGAGGAAGAAGAGGGGAAGAATATTCTAGAAAGCACTTAAGGGGTAAGAAATCCTGAGGCATAAGTACTACAAAAAAGAAGCTCCCAGAGGCTGCAGCGGGCAGAGGAAGATGCCCAGAGATGGTGGACACAAACAAAATTCAACAGTGTGAGCTGAGCCAAGTTAGGTCTCCTGTGTATCGCTTTCTTCTGCAACCAAATAGGCACAATGACTTCATACAGTGCTGCATCTAGAACCAAGTGTACAAAAGTATGATGCCAACTGTCTTTTCACGTCTTGCTTGTGGAAAGGCAATGGTGCTGGGCTGTGGCAGTACTTCACATGTCAGTGTAAATTCAAGGATTCCTGCACAGGTGCCTTGGAACAGCTTCTCTCACGAGTAATAGTGCCTATCTCCTCCCAGCACCACATTCAGTGATGTCACATGTGTAAACAAGGTAGGAAAGCTCACACTGGGGAATCTGACTTGTGCTCAAATGGAGTCTTTCTGTAAAGGTTAATTTATGAATGGCACTGAGTGAGTGTGAAAATAATGAGGGAAGGGGAGACCCTGGACACACTTGCCAAGAAATGCTTTTCCACAACAAAGAGTGACATGAATCTGTTGTGACTTTTGAATACTACAACTCTCTGTCATATGAGACAGGTGCATCCAAAGCCAGCCCACAGGGACAAGACCAAGAGGACCACTTCCTCATGCCAACCTATTTCCCATCATGCCAGAGGAGTGTCAGTGACACCCAGCCCACGGATAAGAGCTTGAAGCCTCTCAGGTCAACAGCTGCTAAGAACTGCTGTGTTTGCTGCATGTGGCTAGCAAGAAATTGGATTTCAATGTTCTGAATCGGCGGAAAAAGATAGGTCCTTGCTGTTGCCTGCTCCCTTTGCTGAAGCTGCCATCTGTCAGCTTTTGTCACTCAGCATGGCTGCCTGCACTGGAGATTAGGGACTTAATGCAGAGAGGCATGCTGGGAAAGAAAATGTCTACCACAATCTTTAAGGCAGATGCCTCTAATAAACCTTGAACATGAATATAATTCAAAAGCTCCTTTAAAATGATGGCACCTTTTCAATGAACAGTTTTGTTTTGCTTTTTTTTAATGCAGTATTTATCTGTGGTTAGCATGTCTGATTACTCCCCACTTTCAAGGAAATAACTAGCTGTATATAATGCAGTTTTATAGAAAAAAAAATGCTATAAACAAAATGCCAGGATCTGGATGGTACTCAAGCTTGATTAAACATTCGCTCACTCATGCATTTGTTCAACAAATTAACGAGTGTTCTCTAGGCGCTGGCAGAATGTGAGTTTCATAAAGGCAAAGTTTGGGTTTGTCTGACTATTTCAGGGACTCAAGGCAGATAAATTAGTGCCCGCTGTTACAGAACTCAGTCTGATATGCAGACAAGTGACCCAGCAATGACAAAGTAGGGAGGCCAGGTGAGTGCTATACCAGATGGAGTATAGGATGACTTACAATGCAAGA